>JAOTOM010004273.1:75000-255533 GCA_034440615.1 Ashinkailepas kermadecensis
AGCGCCCATAACAAAATTATTTAATCTGTGTCAATCCTAAACAGGCCTATTGTGCGAGCTTGATCCCGTACAAGGGATTAAACCGGAGAATATATAGAATTGAAATTCACCTTCAAAAGAAAGTGGAACAATTGACCAGAATTGATCGCGACCGATTCATCCCCCAGAACGTCACGAATTGACAATGGCTGCGATCGCCCAAAGTAGTGCTTGTAAACATCGGAAAGCTGAGGGCATGAGGTTAGAATGTGACGCACTGAAAGGCGTCCTTGGCATCTCGGGCACATGGGCGCATCATCACCACAAAGAATATATATGTGCGTTGCGTACGTGTGGCCAATGCGTAAGCGGCACAATGTCACCTCGTCTCGCCTAATCCTACGCGAGCACGAGGACCACTGGCCGATGCTAGGCTTAATTGTCCTTAGCTTGTTTTCACCGACCGCGTCCCAAAGCACCTGCCACTCACGAAAAACATAATCTTTGATGACGGGATATATATCTCTAGCAGGAATGGGCATATAACGTGTACATGGTTTCTGTGCTGCTCGCTTCGCGGCCGCGTCTGCGGCCTCATTCCCTAATATACCGACGTGGCTCGGAATCCAGCACATAACCACAGTCTTACCCTCTACACGTAGTGACGTCAACCGTAAAACTATTTCCTGGACAATGGAAGTGTGATGAATTAAAAGATCTCAGTGCCAAAAGACTACTGAGACTATCTGTTAGGATGAAAGGGGGGGTAAAAGGAGGAGGGTTGGGGAGGGGGCGCTCTACTCCTCAAACATGTACTTTTTCGGTAGCGTA
Organism: Ashinkailepas kermadecensis; assembly: GCA_034440615.1. Taxonomy (NCBI): domain Eukaryota; kingdom Metazoa; phylum Arthropoda; class Thecostraca; family Neolepadidae; genus Ashinkailepas; species Ashinkailepas kermadecensis. The sequence goes on from JAOTOM010004273.1 coordinate 75,811, forward strand.
GTAGCTGGCGTTAGCGACAATTTGGAGCCACTCAGGCGACTAATTTTGTTTCTTCAATGCATGGTCAGCTGGGAGTTGTGCTACCCGGTGGCAAAGCGACACAACGGATTTTGGATCGAGACGAGAAGGGCTTAGTTCAGTTGTTTCGTGCAATGTCATAGGGGTAATATGAAATTCCGAAATCCAACTACTTTCCGCTCACAAGGGGACCATATTTTCGCGGCTTGCAAAATTCGGTTATGCGATAACATGTTCCATCTGATTTTTCGCGAGCGACGAATCTCATTTTCATTGAACTCTGGCTGTGCGTTCGGGAATTAGGCTATGCTTTTATAGCTTCTGACAATTATAGCTTTAGGCTATGCTTTTATAGCTTCTGATCAATGCACAGGGCTGGAAAAGGTCAAATTACCTCATGCTGGCGGTCAGGCCAGCAATGATCCAGCGCGTCACCACGGTAGCATCAGCTAGACCAACCACCGTTAGAGCAAGGGGGAGGCTTAGGACTACGCACCTACTGGCAACGCAGCCGCGCCGCGCTTGCCATCTTGTAACGGGACAATAGGGAGGGAATAGGGCGTGGAAGCGTCATTGTGGCGGTGCCAAGAGTGCCGATGGCGCAGTGGCCCTGGCGGGGCCGACGGCTGGGATTCCCGCCGGCCCCCACCGCATGTCCTCGTGTGGTGTTCGGTGGCTCGTCGATTGCCAGCCGACCGACGCGTTCTCACGGAGCGGGTGGCCGTCGGGCCGGTGTGCGCAGCTGACGGGGACCGGCCGACAGATGACCGGCGGGTGTGATGAGTGACGTTTACGTCACCGGCCGACTTCGTCGCACGTCACTGTCTGGCTGTCAGAGGCTGTACGTGCGTTGCGGCGCGTAGTGCGTGTTATTCGCAGGCTTTCCGTGCGCGTTAGTCGTTGGTCACGACGACATTGGTCATTGGTCACGACGACCTTGGTCATTGGTCACGACGACATTGGTCATTGGTCGTGACGACATTGGTCATTGGTCACGACGATGTTCTGCAGCCGGGCCTGTCGGCATGCCGTCGGCACCGAAAGGTAGCCCTGTTCCTCCTGCTGAGTGTGTGGTCGGGTGGCCATCGTCTGGACACTGCTGCTGAGTGTGTGGTCGGGTGGCCATCGTCCGGACACTGCTGCTGAGTGTGTGGCCGGGTGGCCATCGTCTGGACACTGCTGCTGAGTGTGTGGTCGGGTGGCCATCGTCTGGACACTGCTGCTGAGTGTGTGGTCGGGTGGCCATCGTCTGGACACTGCTGCTGAGTGTGTGGTCGGGTGGCCATCGTCTGGACACTGCTGCTGAGTGTGTGGTCGGGTGGCCATCGTCACGGTTCCGTGTATTATGTTGCCGTGCCGTGTATTCGGCGTGCAGCCGTGGCGATGTTGGCGGACTGTGTCTGATCGCTGGTCAAGTCAGACTGGGCTAGTTGTGTTAGGTTAGACTGCACAACCGACCAACCTTGTCAGGTCAGACTGCACCACCGACCAGTCCTGTCAGGTCAGGCTGCTCTACCGACCAGTCCTGTCATGTCACACTGCACCACTGGCCAGTCCTGTCATGTCAGACTGCACCACCGACCATCATGTCATGTCACACCGCACCACTGGCCAGTCTTGTTATGTCAGACTGCGCCACCGACCAGTCCTGTCAGGTCAGGCCGCTCTACCGACCAGTCATGTCATGTCACACTGCACCACTGGCCAGTCCTGTCATGTCAGACTGCTCTACCGACCAATCATGTCATGTTAGACTACACCACTGGTCAGTCCTGTCAGGTCAGACTGCACCACCGACCAGTCCTGCCATGTCAGACTGCACCACCGACCAGTCCTGCCATGTCAGACTGCACCACCGACCAGTCCTGTCATGTCAGACTGCACCACTGTCCAGTCCTATCAGGTCAAGCCGGGTTATTCCTATGAGGTCGACTTTCTTCATCGTTCGGTCCTGTCGGATCCGACCGTATCACTTGTTGCGCTTGCATGAATCGCAGCATAGTGAAACAGCTGCGAAGCCGCCAACTGACGTCGTAATTGAGCCCGTAATCTGCTCGCGGTATGACTGGTAAAGCGGCTCCAATGAATAAATTCCATAGCCAATGATCTGGAACCAGGACCGTGATGCTTGGAGATGTCTACTGGTCGATGGCCTGTTACCCAATGGAAAATAAGTCGCATCGCATAACGCAAAACTCTTTCAACATTCATGGTGCAAACCTTTCCTCAAACTCTACAAAGATGAAGAAAAGAAAAGCGAAATGCTCAGAGAAGGTGAGGAAAGCCGCTAAAGTAACTTGGACCAATAAGCCTAATATTGGCCATCGTGTCTGTCTACGATACACGACAGTTCTGGTGGTTGTGTGGTGGCGGGTGTGCGGTGGGAGTATGTGGTGACGGGTGTACAGTGTGTGTGTGTGTGGGGGGTGATGGGTGTGCGGTGGCGGGTGTGCGGTGGCGGCTGTGCGGTGGCGGGTGTGCGGTGGCGGGTGTGCGGTGGTGGCTGTGCGGTGGCGGGTGTGCGGTGGCGGGTGTGCGGTGGCGGGTGTGCGGTGGGAGTATGTGGTGACGGGTGTACAGTGTGTGTGTGTGTGTGTGTGTGTGTGTGTGTGTGTGTGTGTGTGGCGGGGGGTGTACAGTGTGGGGGGTGTACAGTGGGGGGGGGGGGGCGGGTGTGCGGTGGCGGGTGTACAGTGGGAGTGTGTGGTGACGGGTGTACAGTGTGTGTGTGTGTGTGGGGGGGGGTGATGGGTGTGCGGTGGCGGGTGTGCGGTGGCGGCTGTGCGGTGGCGGGTGTGCGGTGGCGGGTGTGCAGTGGCGGCTGTGCGGTGGCGGGTGTGCGGTGGCGGGTGTGCGGTTACAAAGCTCTCCTCAGAGCGACAAGGTAATGCCATTAGATAACTTTTGCATTCTGAGTTTCTTCAGAACTCAATTTGCCTTCAATTATGGAGTTTCAGTCTCGTTTTTGCTGGTAGCAGGCGTACCTGGTGGCTGGCGTTGGGTTCAGAAGTGGCCGTGGGACATGTAATGCTAAACAAATTGGCCATCGTAACATAATGTGGTAATTTTTGATACACTTGATATAGCATTGGTTAGTGGGTTTCAGTCTCTTTTTTCTAATAGTGCCTTCCCTTGGTATGCTTAACCCCAGGTCCCTGTAGCTCCTGTTGGCCTTGACATTTTATGACATTTATGACCCCGATGTAAAGACGGAGTGTCCAATTACGTAGAGTGCCACGGAGTACCAGTAAGTGCTGTACTAAAATGTAATTCGGAGCCTGCAGATAACTATTTGATATCGTCAGTGGGCCGTCGTCTGCCAAGGTGCCGTTCACACCACTTCGTGCAAATTCCAAATGTTTGTGCCTTAAATATATGTGCTTGAATGTGCGCTAAAGTCGATTCGAGCAGATATGTGATTTCTGAGTTGATGACACCAACGACCAATGTGTGCAACTCAAAGAAAGCATATGCGTGAAGTGCACGGACCCAGTGAACAACTTGTCCTTGCGACACACTTCATCCAACCTTGCTAGTGATGCGGCAACTCTTGATGCCTAGCTGGCAGCTAAACTTCGTCGACAAGCCGGCCAACCGACTCGCTGCGTTGCCAGACTCCAGGAACCTGCGACCAGTAGCGCCTGGCGCAGCCGAGAAGTCTGTGTCCGCGCTGCTCGTCGTGCATTTGCCGCTGTCAGAATCTTCCAACTTCTTGACGCACAATCGGCGGTAGCGAGGTGAACCTTAGCGAAAAATAAGTCCGGGGCAGTACATCTCCGACAAAGAGAGTCCTCCATTTGTCTTCATTTTTCCTTAACTTAGAATGCGCCACTCATCTTCCAGTTGAGGTGTAGTTTAGTGGCAATCTCCGAATGGATGGACTTGTATCTTTTGGCCAGATCAGTAACAAAAATACAAACAACGAGTTTGATCTCACGTTGTCTGGCGTAGCTGGATAACGTGAGGTGCGCTTCTGATTTCACGATATCTGGTTGGCGTCCGGGAAATTGACAGCATATCTCAATGCGCGTTTTCATCTGAAGCAACGCTGAAACTTAGTAGAGGCTGCTTCCGTTCTTCTCAAGCTTGAATAATTGTAATCGGGTTTAATTAGAACGTTAGGTGCTGAATGTGGCTTGGGGAAAGAGCATAATGCCTACCAATTGATCCTTGGCAGCTTATTCTAGAGAATGATAGGGTGGCCAGTAAATTATTGTTGACAACAGCGTATGTTAGATAATGGCATGGTGGCCAGTAAATGATCAAAGACAATCATGGCGGTGGCATTCCGATGAGAGTTCATTTATCCATACAATGCCGGGTGGGGGGGGGCGCACAGCTAAGTGCACTTACCTGATGAGCATGCATCGTTGTGATGGTTAGTGCCGGTTATGGCCGCTCAGAATCAAGTTATGGGCGCGAATAGCGCCAGTCATACTGCAGGTATAGCGACATTACGAGGAGCCAATAGTGACAAACATATATTGACTGTTCTTTCCAACAGCGCTTCACGTGTGCTTTCGCATGGTAGTTGCTCCTGCCATGCTGATTCTCCATGTGATCTAGTTGCCTCACCCTCCCTCCAGATTTATTCGAGAAAATCATCAGTGTTATCGGGTTGGTGTTCAATAATTATCCTAAATAGCATGATGACTACCGGAATTGGAAGGTGTATCAAAATTCGCCGAGCTCACAGAACACTTCTGTGTTGTAAAAATGTAATGGTGTCCCCAAAATTTCAGTGCAAGCCTAAGTCTTCTTGAAAAAACGACAGACGGAGCAGAATATTCATAATATCTACTTGCAATCCTCTCCTACTCACCCCCGCCCCCAACCATTTTAACAAAGTCAATATTGGCTGTCTGCCCCCCCCCCACCACCCCCGCCCCCATCTCGTTACGTACTGCCCTATATGCACTCCTAGATCTAACGCAGTATCTGTCGAAGTATTCAAGCGCAAGGCCTCGGATCAGGAATTACCAATGGGGACGAGGGGAGGAGGGGAAAATGTGAAAAATGATTCGAAATCTTCAGAAGCCGAACTATTTCGACAGGTGGGATGACAGCGGGCGAATATTCCACTTCGACGGAGAAATTATAGAAATGGGGGAATTATTTCTGCCCTTGAGCCGATTTTTTTCCGGAGAACTCACATCTTGAAATCTGTCCAATTTCGGCCGCGTTCTGGTCGAAACATGCACCTTGCCGATGCTATCCTTCTCACGGCTTGCCGACGCTATCCTTCTCATGGCTTGCAGAACGGAGTGCGAGGGATGCCATCTCCCCGTTGATCCAACAAGAGCTAAGCGCCTCGTTGGCAGAAGTCTGAAGAGTGTTTTGGACGCCACACGTCCGGTGACGGCATGTTTTTCCAGCTCCGGCCACGGGTTGTCAGTCGCACCAGCTGAATTCAATTCCAATTGAATGCCACATGTGGTTCTGAGCCATCGCTCGGTCCATTTCCGCTCCGCCGGAACAATATAAACACGTGTTGGCTTTAGAATTGCAATTGGCTAAGGTAGACAATCCTCAACAACCATGCCCCCCCTCTCTCTCTCTCTCTCTCTCTCTCTCTCCCCCCCCCCCCCCCCCCCCTGCTCTCTCTCTCTCTCTCTCTCTCTCTCTCTCTCTCTCTCTCTCTCGCTTGATCCATTGCTCTATTGCTCTCTTGCTCACTTTATCTCTCCCTCTCTCGCTGTCTCTCTTTCTCCTTCCGCTTTCAGATCACACGAGATGCTTCAGGAGCTGAATGACGAGTTTCAACGGTCCGCCGACTACAGGTAGCGAATACAGATCCTTGCTCTGTCGCCATTTCGTATCAAAAGACCTACATAAAGCTTCGGAAATGCGCTCTACATGATCGAGGACAAGTCGCTGACTTAAAGCCGAAGGTGGCCTGTATCATGTAGACGGGTAGACAGCGGTGTCACTCTGTATGCACGAAGATAGGTCAGCTTCAGGCCAATGTTCATTGGTTGGAATGACTACGTGATAATGCGAAACAAGGATGGAGCGATGGGAAAGATGCAGAGAGCAAAAGTTTTGGGAAGACTGAGGGATATTTACGCTTTGCATCAGGAGGATGCCAACACTTGCTCAGATGCTATTTGTTATTATTGCTATACAGATATTATTAGGCTCGAGGCGAAGGCGTGGAGCATGTATATTACTTCGATATAACGGGCTTTCTTTTTATCCGCTTTGATGCACTTGCAGTTCCCGCTGATTTACAGTGATCAGGTTGTCACATTCAGGAGTTTTGCTGGCTAATGTAGGCTTGATCGTATTGCATGTCTGGTCATCAGGTGAACGAAGAATAAACGTGAGGAAAACAACACCCTTCCTGTCACCTTTTCCAATATTTTTTTTTTTTAATGAGCGGCATCCATTTGGCTAACTGGAGTTCGTTGGTAGGCACCGGATAGGGTGCCATGTTAAAAGTTGAAATTATTTTTGGGAAGCTAACATAGGGGACAAGACCCCCTAAAAAAAACATGCAAATCAACAACCATGCGGCTGAATATAATACCAGATTGAATGAAAAACGGCACTCGCTACTTTGCCTGAACTGCATCTCATGGCAAACCAGAATTTTAACTGTACAGCGCGGGTATTTACTCAACTACAACAGATTGCATCATGATCTAAGATGTGTGTGTGTGCGAGAGCCGTGACGGCGTTGCCGAGACTGAGACAGAGCGGCGGCAGCGGCAGGACAGGCGATAGCGGCAGCAGAGCCACAGGTGGCAGCGGGAGCTGCAGAGGCGGCGGCAGTTGGCAAAGTTGGCAGTTGGCAGCGGGAGCTGCAGCGGTGGCAGCGGCAAGGCAGGCGATAGCAGCAGCAGAGCCGAAGGTGGCAGATGAAGCTGCAGCGGCGGCAGCGAAAGTCGCTGATGATTGATACATGTCAGTTTCAACTGGCCGGTGGTCACGAATTGTCACGAAATAGTATGTCACGAGGCTATTTCTCAAAATCGCATGCGTTTTTCACAGATACTATCACGAATGCATTCCTTGAACTTCTGCGATCTTAAAAATGTACCAGACGGTAAATTTATGTCTGACGGTGTCGGAGATGCAGACCTTTAAAGAGAACCAATAATCGCGACCTCTCGAAACTGCCCGATGCCAGGCTATAACTCGAAACCCGTTTGTCAGATCGCCTAAAATTCCTACAGGCGGATTGGGAGCACCTAATTGCCCTGCAAGCAAATTTTCGTAAGATCCGGCGGATGAGGGAGAAAGCCACCGGTCGATCTGTCGTGGGATGCTCCACCTGCTATACCACTGGGTCTGACTCATGTTTGTGCAATCGCTCCAGTGATCTGCGACCACAACAGCACTACACACTTTATGTTCGAATTAAAGTGGCTGTATATCGAGGCGCTTCGAACGATGGCAATTTTGTCTACCGATCCATTTAACGACGAACAAGGTGCCCAACACAAACCCATCGATCTGACCCACCTCCCTCTCCCTCCCCCTCTCCCTCTCCCTCTCCCTCTCCCTCTCCCTCCCCCTCTCCCTCTCCCTCTCCCTCTCCCTCTCCCTCTCCCTCTCCCTCACCCTCTCCCTCACCCTCTCCCTCACCCTCACCCTCTTCCTCTTCCTCTTCCTCTTCCTCTTCCTCTTCCTCTTCCTCTTCCTCTTCCTCTTCCTCTTCCTCTTCCTCTTCCTCTTCCTCTTCCTCTTCCTCTTCCTCTTCCTCTTCCTCTTCCTCTTCCTCTTCCTCTTCCTCTTCCTCTTCCTCTTCCTCTTCCTCTTCCTCTTCCTCTTCCTCTTCCTCTTCCTCTTCCTCTTCCTCTTCCTCTTCCTCTTCCTCTTCCTCTTCCTCTTCCTCTTCCTCTTCCTCTTCCTCTTCCTCTTCCTCTTCCTCTTCCTCTTCCTCTTCCTCTTCCTCTTCCTCTTCCTCTTCCTCTTCCTCTTCCTCTTCCTCTTCCTCTTCCTCTTCCTCTTCCTCTTCCTCTTCCTCTTCCTCTTCCTCTTCCTCTTCCTCTTCCTCTTCCTCTTCCTCTTCCTCTTCCTCTTCCTCTTCCTCTTCCTCTTCCTCTTCCTCCTCTTCCTCTTCCTCTTCCTCTTCCTCTTCCTCTTCCTCTTCCTCTTCCTCTTCCTCTTCCTCTTCCTCTTCCTCTTCCTCTTCCTCTTCCTCTTCCTCTTCCTCTTCCTCTTCCTCTTCCTCTTCCTCTTCCTCTTCCTCTTCCTCTTCCTCTTCCTCTTCCTCTTCCTCTTCCTCTTCCTTCTTCCTCTTCCTCTTCCTCTTCCTCTTCCTCTTCCTCTTCCTCTTCCTCTTCCTCTTCCTCTTCCTCTTCCTCTTCCTCTTCCTCTTCCTCTTCCTCTTCCTCTTCCTCTTCCTCTTCCTCTTCCTCTTCCTCTTCCTCTTCCTCTTCCTCTTCCTCTTCCTCTTCCTCTTCCTCTTCCTCTTCCTCTTCCTCTTCATATTCCTCTTCCTCTTCCTCTTCCTCTTCCTCTTCCTCTCCCTCTCTCTCTCCCTCTCCCTCTCCCTCTCCCCCCCCCCCTCCCCCTCTCCCTCTCCCTCTCCCTCTCCTCCCTCACCCTCACTCTCACTCTCACTCTCACTCTCTCTCTCTCTCTCTCTCTCTCTCCATCTCCCTCTCTCTCTCCCCCTCTCTCTCTCTCTCTATATATATGTCACTCCCTCTCCGTCTTGCTCTGTGTCTGCCTGTCTGTCTGTCTGTCTGTATATACCTGGCGAATATTTGACAGTCGTATTCCAAGTCCTCCGGAACTGACGACACTCCTCTCCTGTTTGCGTTGTCGTGTATGTGAGTGTGCCACATTATACACCGATTGGCAGGTACGCTGAGACTCGTGGAAGAATGGAATTCGTTCCCATATTTCCTTTTTAGCGGAAAATTCAACGTCGATGGGTGGTCCATTTTCACACATTCATGCAGGATCCAATTGCGCCTCTGATAGAGCACATCAAAAGAAAGATGTCACTTGCAAAAGAGACACGGTGGCACATGTAGATGCTTGTCATTACACTTCCGTTTGTTTGTTCGAATGCGTACATTTTTACAGACAAACAAACAGATATCTACCTAAGGTGCAGACAGATGTACTGATGACCAATCAGGAAGGATGACGGACAGGCAGACAGACAGACAGACAGACAGATGTTCAGGCAGACAGACAGACAGACAGACAGACAGACAGACAGACAGACAGACAGACTGACAGACAGACAGACAGACATACAGATATTCAGGCAGACAGACAGACAGACAGACAGACGGACAGACACACAGACAGACAGACACACAGACACACAGACAGACAGACAGACACACGTACAGACAGACACACAGACAGACAGACAGACAAACAAACAGACAGACAGACGGACGGACGGATCGGCAGACAGACAGACAGATAGACAGACAGACAGACGGGCATTTCAGATCGTTGCCAGACCGCTGGTTTTTCTGCTTCCAGTAAAATTACAGTGGGAACGGCACGATACATTCTTGAATACAAACCGCAGTGACAAAATGTGGCACATAGCACCACACGATACCGCCGCAGACTGTAGCTGCACCTGCATAGCCATGCTCTGTTGTAGCCGACGTTTTGAGTGTGATTCATCGTGGCTATTCGAGGTCGGTATCGCCTTAGGTTTGGGTGGTCGCCACCTCAGCTCCTCACAAGTAGCAACCGTGACTAGAGCGGCGTAGATGGTGCCACGGTCACAGAACGGCATCAGAGCCGACTGGTAGTCCCGTCAGTGTGATAACATCCAATGGCACCAGAGCCGACTGGTAGTCCCGTCAGTGTGATAACATCCAATGGCACCAGAGCCGACTGGTAGTCCCGTCAGTGTGATAACATCCAATGGCATCAGAACCGACTGGTAGTCCCGTCAGTGTGATAACATCCAATGGCACCAGAGCCGACTGGTAGTCCCGTCAGTGTGATAACATCCAATGGCACCAGAGCCGACTGGTAGTCCCGTCAGTGTGATGGCATCCAATGGCATCAGAGCCGACTGGTAGTCCCGTCAGTGTGATAGCATCCAATGGCACCAGAGCCGACTGATAGTCCCGTCAGTGTGATGGCATCCAATGGCACCAGAACCGACTCAGATACTCAGATACTCAGATACTCATTTATTCGGCAGAGGTCCAATTCACATGGTTAGTAAAACGGTTTTTCACAATGCCATGTCGAATACTAAAAGCGATAAAATGGAAAGTAGGTGTACGATCAATTAAAAATAAAAACACACCATAAAAACATACACACATAAACAGCAACAGCCTCGCCGCACCACAGAGTTGACCGTCACGTCACACCATCCCCCGCTGCCAAAATCCCCGCCTTCAATTTCACCTTGAATTGGGGAATTCCGGGAGCGAGTCCCGTCTCATTAAGTGCCAGGACAGCCCGGTAACACGACTGGTAGTCCCGTCAGTGTGATAACATCCAATGGCACCAGAGCCCACTGGTAGTCCCGTCAGTGTGATAGCGTCCAATGGTACCAGAGCCGACTGGTAGTCCCGTCAGTGTGATAGCGTCCAATGGTACTAGAGCCGACTGGTAGTGTGTGACTGGTAGTGTGACTGGTCAGTGTGATGGCATCCATTGGTACAATGGTAGTCATGTCAGTGTGATGACAGCCATCTAACAAATTCAGGACATAAAGCAGCAGGTAAACGTGGTCAAAATATGCATGGTTGTGGATGATATGGCTCGAATCCAGGATCGGAGAGGCAATTGTCCTTTATTTGGGTTATCTGGGATATTGTCCTCTGCAGAAAATTGCTCTCCACTTCGCGCTGGTAAATTGAATGGTGCTCTTTGACAGTGTTATTGTACGAACATACAAAGTTAACATCTATCCCTGTTGGTTCTGAAAACCGGGTCAATATTCAGAATTGGTATATCGTGCGGTTGTGGAAGACATTCAGGGCTACATCTCATCTCGCACTCATATATTTTCTTCGGTTCAATTGTTAATCCCAGTCCCATGATTTCTTAGCTGTAAGCAGAGACTAGGTACATCAAAGTCCTGAAAGAGAGAACACGCTTCTGGTATCGCCGAAACAAAAGCAAAATTAACATCTCCAATTGTGATAGCTCGAAAACTACCGTCTGCACACCCATGACCCTCAGATGCAAAACCAGCCTTACCCAATTAAACGATGTCCTTTTCCTGACTGGCATTTAATTGTCTTACATTTAATTGCATCGTTAGCCATAATAACTAAAAGTAATGGAGTGTCACAACACACCTGCTTCATGTTGTGAATTGCAATTGGTAAATACGTAACACATCACAGTTCGCACGATACACCTGCCTTTATAGCTTTCAAGAGAGCTCGTCATGTGACAATAGTTCGTTCGTCTTCTGGTTACGTATGGTACGTAAGTAGGGTCCTTCCAAAGTCGGAGAGTCTTCTTTGACTGTGGTGGAAGATCACCACAGGAAATAAACTGTGTGAGACAATCTTTCTGAGACAGACTTCGCCACACACCGCACGGTGGTGCCACCCTTGAATTTATGGAGGAAGTGGTGTAGTCGGAGTTTAATCAATATGCACAGTTTATCGTATGCGCAAGAAGAGGCATGCGGGTAAATGCGAAGTAAAGAACAGTATCTTTCTGTTAGTGCTGGCTTTCTGATACCGTAATAACGTTCATATTTTTCGGACTCGGCATCTGCCCCGGTCAAGTAATGTGCCTGATATACGATGAAGACAAAATATCTTCCCTGTTTATGTGCTCAAAGCGGTTTTCCAGTCCCGATGCGTCGCGCCATATACCTTCGAACATTTGAGCCATCCCATCATTTTCCTAAAACGGCACCCCTGTTTGCTACAGTGCTGCTTCTTTGCCATGTATTGGGCATTCTAACCTGGCATCATCCGTGTTCTACTGCCTGGTATCTGGCAAAACAAATTGGCTCCCCTTGAGCCATTTTTGGATGTCTGATTGCAGTTGTGAGTCCAGCTTTTGGAAACTGCACATCATGGATATGTTTGAGCTTTTAACCAAAATCTATGATGATCTGCTGTCATCTGTGATTGGCATGTCAGATGTTTGGAGCTAGTTAGGGTTTGTCATTAGATTGTTGAATGCATGTGACAAAATTTGTTGTGGGATGCTGAAATGGACCTAACAATTTGCATGATGAATACAATCAATGGGTAAAAACAACATTTATGATGATTTCTTTTGCTTCTTTTTCGCTGTATATGGCAATAAAATGGCGATGGACTGGCAATGGCCATGAGATGAACCGTTGAAAGCTCCTCGGCATCCTGAAGGTGGATCAAAAAGACCGCCGGTCCTGACCGGGCTTCAGATGCTCACATTTGCCACCTCTGGTCCTATCTTTTTCTTGCATTTGCCACCCCTGTCCCGTCGACGGCAACGCCCCGTCGGTGTATGACACTGCACCACCATCATCTCCGACCTGCGTGTGGGAGGGAATGACTCAGCAGTGGATCTGTGTGCCAGCTCTGCCTGCTGAGGTTCCTGATCGCTGGACACTGCACCACCATCATCTCCGACCGGCGTGTGGGAGGGACTGACTCAGCAGTGGATCTGTGTGCCAGCTCTGCCTGCTGAGGTTCCTGATCGCTGGACTCCGCCTACAATCATTTCCGACCGGCGTGTGGGAGGGACTGACTCAGCAGTGGATCTGTGTGCCAGCTCTGCCTGCTGAGGTTCCTGATCGCTGGACACTGCACCACCATCATCTCCGACCGGCGTGTGGGAGGGAATGACTCAGCAGTGGATCTGTGTGCCGGCTCTGCCTGCTGAGGTTCCTGATCGCTGGACTCCGCCTACCATCATCTCCGACCGGCGTGTGGGAGGGACTGACTCAGCAGTGGATCTGTGTGCGGGCTCTGCCTGCTGAGGTTCCTGATCGCTGGACTCAGCCTACCATCATCTCCGACCGGCGTGTGGGAGGGACTGACTCAGCAGTGGATCTCTGTGCCAGCTCTGCCTGCTGAGGTTCCTGATCGCTGGACACTGCACCACCATCATCTCCGACCGGCGTGTGGGAGGGAATGACTCAGCAGTGGATCTGTGTGCCGGCTCTGCCTGCTGAGGTTCCTGATCGCTGGACTCTGCCTACCATCATCTCCGACCGGCGTGTGGGAGGGACTGACTCAGCAGTGGATCTGTGTGCCAGCTCTGCCTGCTGAGGCCCCTGGTCGCTGGACTCTGCCTGTGCTTTCAGTACCGCATTGCATACTGATTTACTGGCGGTCGATACAGTGGAGGCGGGACAGGTCCGTTGCCTGTGATCGCGAACTGACGGGTCTTCATATTCAACTACCACCGTGCCAAAGCCTGTGTGTGGGCTGACCGCCAAGGCCGGACTTCGCCACAAAAATAAGAGAGGTAGATATATAACAGATCACTTCAACTAGAGATACGGGGAAGAGTAAGCTTAGAGGCGTGCCGGACCATAGAGGTCATTTGCGCCGCCTTTAAACCGAGTGGGTTTTGAAAGAAAGTCTGCATATGTAAGTGAAGGGAGTCTTACGTTATAGGGAATGTGGCGTTAAGGTGCTGAAGGCGGGAGCTGGGCAGGGGCGTCTTCCGGATGTTTATAATTTTTACTTTTCTCCTCTGCAAGATAATTTGTAGTTGGGGTGGATGAGGGTTGACGATAAAGTTGGTTTTGCCAGGGTGCCGGCATCAGCCTACTCTTATCGAAGGGCACCGAAAGACCTGCGGACAAGGAGGTAATTGTCCAAACCGTCTCTCACGCTAGCTGCCGCGTATTAGTTGTTAGTAGTGGGTTTGTAGCAGCATGCTTTCATGCAAGGTTGTGTGTCATGTTAGTACGGTGTTTTGCGATTCGGCTCATCTGCATCCGTTGTATGTACCTCTGGGTATAGCCGTTTTACATTATCAATTCCAAGGCAAATGGACTCAACTACGTCCGATGGCACCTCTGGGTAATCGTTTTATGTTATGCTAATTTTTGCAGGCAAGTTGGCTCATCTACGTCCGACGGCACCGCTAGGATAGCCATTTATTTCGGATGGGAAAGCGAATCGGCTCATGTACGTCCGATGCCATTCGTGGATGGCTTTTTACGATACTTCCACGATTGTATGCGACGGCATGCAGTGCGTGTTGGATTGCGCGTTGAAGTGTGTGTTGATGTGGGTGTTGGTGGTGGGGTGTCCATAATGCTCTTCCAAGTTTGGTGGCGTACAGATAGTCAAATAGCAATTGCAGGAGTTCTGTAGGCAAGTCTCAGTTTGCCCGCCAGTGATAGTCTAGAATTTCTATCGCTCCGCGATAACTGGTTCCAGAGCCAGTTGCTTCTCAATCTTGACAACCTCTCCAAGAGCACCAGCCGTAAATGAATGTCCTTGTATTGACAGGGCTTATTAGTTAACCAATGCGGCGAACGCTTGAGTAATAGTTTCAACAGTTTATCCAATCCAACAGTGACACCGCACGTTCCAGCGTCTACATATTGCAATAGGCTACATCTTAGGCTACATCTTACTAGCCTCGACAATCCAACTGTGACAGGTAACCACTCAACATCGGCCCTCCTCTCACCTCTGTCTCTCGCCCACGTCTGGCCTCGTCGAGTCCCCCGTGACGACTCTCTTGGCCCGTGGGCCAGCCGCGCGCGCGAGAGGGGTACAGGCTAGGGGTACATGGCGGACTGCTATCGGTCTAGAGCACCTACCGCATCACACAGCGAAGCGGCCACACCTGCCGGACCGATATTGGTCGAGAGCACTTCCGACCAGCCCCCCTGCCCTACATGCGCCGCATGGCACAATGGTGACACGGGTGCCACAATGACATGACACCCAACTGTGTCATGTTGCAATGGCAGTCTCGACCGGCCGAGCCAGGCGCTGCTGACGAAATCATGACATGTCGCCACTGCGACCGGCCGAGCCAGGCGCTGCTGACGAAATCATGACATGTCGCCGCTGCGACCCGTCGAGCCAGGCGCTGCTGACGAAATCATGACATGTCGCCACTGCGACCCGTCAATGGCAGTCTCGACCGGCCGAGCCAGGTGCTGCTGACGAAATCATGACATGTCATGACATGTCGCCGCTGCGACCCGTCGCTTCTGAACAGCGCGCCGCCAGGTGTCGGCCAAATGCCCGGGATCCGCTCGGAGCTCGCATCTCGGGATACATGGGAGACAAATGCATTGAAAGGGGGGGGGGATCCAAAACTAACTTCGCTACAGTTCTGGGTGTTTACCACCCAGAAGCGATGGAAGCGATATGGTGATGGCCTCTTTTTGACAGAAGGTCAAAAAGTAGTTCAAAGTAGTTGTCTTTGAACGTCAAAGCTACACAATCTAGCAGGATGTGACCTATGCTTAATGTTGTGTTGTAGGTGTCGCAGTGAGGTGTTGCATAATGGTTACCCTCTAGTTGAGGCTGCATTAGTTTTGTGCAACCAGTTCTAAGTCTAGTGAGGATGACTTCCTTTTGGCGGTGTGATTGGTTTGATGTGTTCCATGTGCCCAGCGTTCGTCTGAGGTTGTGGGTGTGGCTGTAGCGGTGCGGTGTAGAGTTGTGTTGTACCCATGTTTTCTGGTGATAATTACCTATGTGGCTTTGTAGGAATGCTTTGCAATCGTCCACAGAATATTCCATGTTGGTGTAAGTGGTCAATGCTTAGGTTTGCTTTGCCAGCCCGTCTGCTTGCTCGTTTGCCGGAATTTTCACGTAGCCCGAAATCCAGAGAAAGGAAAAGTATCTTTCGTTGACAGCCACAATTCGTTGGATTCGATCAATGATTGGATGTGGCTAGGGGTGCGTGTTGTTAATTGACGGAAAGAGTGATTTGGAATCTGAACAAATCACTACGTTTCTCGTGTTGCGCCTCTTTAGAATGGAAATCGAGGCCAGAACAGCCAGTGCTTCAGCGGCGTAGATTGAAAAGTTATCTGGTAGACGTTTGGAAAGCCTAAGTCCTCGTCCAGTGATACTGATGCCTACTTGGACCTCATGAATCCGTGAATGCAAGTGTTTTTTTTATTGTTGAGATCGGCAAATTTGTTGAAGGTGCCAAGAACTTCTCCCGATGTGATATCTTATTTGTTTTCCGGGAGCAAATACCTCGACCTTTGGTTGACTGTGGGTCCAGGATGGCCTAGTGGGCGGTCGAGCTGCAGTGTTTGACATTGTGAGGTTGCGATCTGAAAGTGCCGTGGCAATCTGAACACTAAATGGTGGCAGTTTGCGCCCAAACCGCTATGCGACAAAGTAGGCTTGACGCCTGTGTTCTAAATATCCGCTTTGTTGAGTAATTGTTGATTCACAACCCGGACGCGAAGACAAGAAATGTTTCTTGGGATCCCTCATAGAATATTGAACCTCACCGGAGTAACGACCGAGGGTGCTGTGAAATAAGCTTCCTCGTGGCTGGCAATAAGGACGTCGGGTCGGACGTGATATTGAAGCATATCATGTGACGCGTTTGATGCAATCGGTGGCGTACATACACGTCGAGGACCGGATGAATTGTCACCGAAGCCGAGGACGAGAGAGGCGAGTCTTCTTCCTCTCCACACGGAATTTGTGTGCTGTTCTGCATCCTGCTCGCACTGACTTGCAGTCAGTGGCCAGACCTAGTGCTATCTCGGATCGCGGCCCGGGCGATTCGGTTGTCTGGCGTAGTGTCAGATCGATCCGGATGTTGACGTACAACGTGAGCGCCGAGGTAATAAGCACCCAAACTTCGCGAGCGCCATCCCGCCGAAGCTGCCTCGCTTCAAACGCCCCGACGTTCTCTTTTTCTTTGGTCGGCGTTCCATCAGCCCCGTGTTTCTTTAGGCGTTCGAGCATGCATGCAAGCGATTAGCGGTGAAAGCCATCCGACGTACATCATTATCGGGACAATGGAGCGGGGCGGCAGCGGCGTCCCGGCGGACGCAACTTGAGGCGCGCCGCTGGCGTCGGTCGCCACCACCGGCAAACATTGAATTAAGGCCGACGCGGCGCACTCGACGACGCCGACGCCGGGCGACGCTGTGTCGACATGTAAATGGGCTGCCGCCGCCGGCGGCCGCGCAGCATACCCGCTGTTGTGGAGGAGCTGACGTCATAATTGTCACGTGCAGATCCGTTCGATATATTCGTTGGGATAGATAAGTGAGCTGCAGTTGGAAACAATTAGATGCGTCTGTAAGCAACTCAATACGATAAACAAATGGCGGTGTTCGACATACCCTTTGGTGTTCGTCGCTATGTGAAATTCGACCACATTAATCAATACAGCTAGTAGTTCATCACTTGTTTTTTCCTTCTTTTTTCATCACTTTATTTCGAATTGTTGCTGGAGAGGTTATATAGATTCAGAGTCAATGCTAAGAGCAAGCTTGTTGTTTCATTGACCCTCTGTAAGAAGCATGCAGCGGGTTTCTTCAGTGGTGGGTAGGTGACCGATGACAACTCGCAGAGGTCTGTTTAGAGTAGCCATTATCCTTATCCAGACGCCCGTTCCCGATGTTCCCCGTCCACCCCCATCCCCAATGTGACTGGTTGCCGTTGTATTGATGTACCATTGCATGCTGTTCTGGATCAGCTAGTCACTGATGTGCTGCTGGTTTCATTCACGCAGATTTTGCCGCGGCTCGCGTTCTCGTCAAAACTTCTTCCCATTATCAGAATACACATTTGGGGAGCCTCGCCTTGGCACAAACCGGCGAAACGCAGGAATCTGTCCGTGTCGAGAGATGATGATATCTCCAGATGCACGACACGGGTCGCGAGGCAGGTCACCAGGAGACAGCCTCTTCACAGGTCAACAAAACAGGTCACAGGTCACAGGTCGCGAATAGGTCAGCCTCTCGTCTGAGAGACCGACCAGCCTTCACCATGATTGGCTCGAAATAATCGATTCCCGCATTGCAAAATGATCAGCTGCACTCAACTCGTGGACGCGGGAGGTCGGACACCATTGGCGGATTGGGCCGGGCTCGTCTGTTGCGCCATATTGAGCAACGTGAGAGGTATTTCTTGATATCACGAGCTCGCTGGATCCAGAATCTCTGTCTCATTTTATTTAATGCGTGCTCCGTTCATACGTGCATCAATCTGTGATGGTATGTCACCACCAGTAGTGGCGTTACAGCACTATTTCGAGCGCTAATAATAGGATGCCTGCTGGTAGCTGGCAGGGGAGCGTTGGTGAATCTGCCCCCCCACACACACACACACTGATGAGCGCTTCACTGTCGAGCACGGACGACAATGACGGCACCTTGCTGCGTCGATAAAGAGGCTCTCTGGTATGCAGAGCCGCCAGTTCCGGGGAAAAGCTTCGCGCCTGACCAGCCTGGAAAACGTGTCTCAACCAGTGGCGTCGCCACGAAATTCTTCCAGGGGGGGCAATATTGATAGGGGGCCTCCTGCTCCCGAAAGGGGGCCTCCACTGTGTTAGGGCCTCCTATTGCTTTTTAGGCTCTTAGTATGGTTCCAGAATGGGGAACATGGCTTCATATTGATGTCTTGTTTGTTCTTGGCATGGTGCATCATTTACGCAAAGCGCAATAGCAAGAATCTTTTTTTCCGCTGAGAACTGAGCCATACCAGGGTATAAATAAGCAAACGCACTGGCGGATCTAGCCCACCGGTTTGGGGGGGGGCCAACTTTCGGTTTTCGGCGTCAGCCCCCCCCCCTCCCCCTCCCCCCAGTGGCGTACTTAGGAATTGCATCAGAGGAGGGGTCGAAGGGATTTGGAGGGTGCCCATTCTCCCACTATTTTTGGTTAAAAGCATCGGATTTCTACCACTATTTGTCAAATGGACCCATTTTTTACAATAATAATTAATGACAACATAATTTCCTGTGTAGGGGCCCCAGCCTACCTCCACCGCTTCTAAGTTACGGGATTTGTGTTCTTGTTTACCAAAACGTTCATGTTCACGTTCAACGTCTTGTACCACGTCAACGTTCGTGCACGTGTACACACTGGCAGATCCGATTTTGTCAACTCTTGCTGTAAGCAGAACTTGAGCAGCATAGAACCCTCGATGCGTGTCAGAATGTACTATGCTACCATATTGGCTTCCAAACAATTATAAAAATACCTTTAAAATTGGAGATACTTTCATCCAGACGATATTTTTTAACCTCGGCAAAGGTTACTGCATTTTCATTCAGTTTACTTCTGTTGGTTTCGGGGGCCAAAAGACCCTTTTAAGCGCTTCGGGGGAGCCATGGCCGGAATGGCCCCTCCCTGGATCCGCTAGTGAATGTAGCCTGTCTCTTCATCTTAGCAACCCCAACACCAACATACGAAACATGCTGCTCAACTGGGCTCAACTGGTCACTCGCACAAAACATCCTGTTCAAATTCCGCTTTCGAAATCTGGCTCACTGGGTCCGCTTGCCCGTTACTGGCTAAACAAACTTCATGAACCTATCTGACGAAGGAATAATGAAACTGCTGATTTCGTCATCTCTTGCTGTAAGCAGAACTTCAACAGCATAGAACCCTCGATGCGTCAGAATCTACTATGCTACCATATTGGACTTCCAAACAATCATAACCAAATACCTTTAAAATTGGAGATTATTTCACCCGGAAAGCTATTTTTTAACCTCAGCAAAGGTTACTGCATTTTAATTTAGTTTATTTTTATTGGTTTGTGGGGGCCAAAAGACACTATGCCCCCCCGCCCCCCTTTGAAGCGCTTGGGGGGGGGCCATGCCGGAATCCCTCCCCCTGGATCCGCCAGTGCCAGTGACGTACCTATATTTGCGTCAAGGGGAGGGGGGCAAACGTATTTGGAGGGGTCCACCTACTCAATAAAAAGTCTTCCGATTTCGACCACTATTTTGTCAAAGGGGACCTTTTTATATAAAATAATTAGTGACCAACTAAATTATCCTGTCGAGGGGCCTAATCTACCACTATCGTTTCTGATTCGTCGGATTTCAACCCTGGCTCCCCCATCCTGTTCGAATGTATTCTTTTGGTATCCCTTGATAAGTCACCTTGCACTGCTGAAATTACACCTACACAGATCACTTTAAAATGTAAAATTTACCAATTTCAGACATTCCAGTTCATAGTGCCCGGTCGCCACGACGCCAACGTTAGTGCATGTGCACACCCATCTTGCGCATTCGGCGCATTCGCCACACTTCGTGCGATGCTACGGATTCTGCTGGGCCTCCTACGCTTTGCTAATTGCTGCCACATGATAGACTTGCGCCTTATCTGACGTGATGAAATGCTTTGTATGGGCGTTCGCTGCGAAAATTCGATTAATTAAATTCGATCATTAGTTCCCTACTTCTCATATTTTATGATGAAGAAATGCGGATACCCGCTGAGCTTTGATGCACCTCATATCTTTGATTAAACATGCTTCCAGGTTGGCTACCGAACCGAGGCCCTGCCTGAGTGTACTTCTTTGGACCCGTTTCGTATTTCTTCGTCTACGGATGTGTCTTAGGGCTCCAATCCATTTTTGTTCGAGGCCCAATGCATTTTCGAAACCCCTGCTCGTTTTAGGGTTTTGTTGCTTCTTTGTGCACCGATGATTTTTCTTAGTTGTCGGGGCGCTTTCAATGATCTCAATGTATTTATTTAGTGCCCGGTATTTTTGTTCGTTCTGGGACCATGTTGCTTATTGCGACCCCAGCCTCTTTTCAGGCCCTTGTGCGGTCGCATGGCCCCTGTGTGCCTTGAGAGCTTCCGGTGTTTTTTTTGTTTTTTTTTAGAGTTCCCGCTATATTTATTTATGGCTGCAACGCATGTTTTAGGGCCCTGTCGCTTTTTGCGAGACTGCGCTTTGGAGGGCCAGTTACATTTTCGGTCCCCGTTGTGCTCTTAGGGTCCCGCTGTGTTTATTTGGGGCTTCTGACGCACATTTGTGGGCCCAGTACGATTTTGGGTCTTCGGTGCGATATTTCTGGGTCTTAGCGCAACTTATCGCGCCCAGGCGCGTGGTTCCGGGGACCCAACGCCAGTTATCTGGGGTCAACGCGATTTTTGTGGACCTCTTCTGAATTTTCTTTAAATTCCGAATCTCGGCCTGATTTTTCGAGTCCCTGGCGCCA
Source organism: Ashinkailepas kermadecensis (assembly GCA_034440615.1). NCBI lineage: Eukaryota > Metazoa > Arthropoda > Thecostraca > Neolepadidae > Ashinkailepas > Ashinkailepas kermadecensis. The sequence goes on from JAOTOM010004273.1 coordinate 96,877, forward strand.
TGTTTTTCCATCTCACCTCGATTTTCTTCGAGCTCCGGTATGTTTTTCGATGCCGTACGCGATTTTTCAAGGCATCTGATGATATGTTCGGTGCTCCAGAACCATTTTCCTGACCCGGACTTTTTTTGGAATCCCTCCTTATTTTGGAGGGCTCCGGCTTTCTTTTTCGGATACCGATGCGACTTTGGGGGTCACACGGTGCTTATGTGGAGCCCTAGACGCCAATTGTTGGCAGCCCCGACGTGAATTTTTGATGCCCAGACCAAATTTGTGGTACTACCGATGGGAATTATGGGTCCGAGCGCGATATTTGGTGGGACCGGTTCGAGTTTGCGGGGCGCGTTGTACTTAGCTGTGGCCCCAACGCGATCTTGGCGGTTCCTGTTGCAGATTTTCGGGCCTCGGAGCGAGTTTTCTGGGGCCCGCCGCATTTACTTGGAGCCCCTACGCGAATTCTGGTGGACCGACGCGAATTTTTGTGGCCCCAGCGCGACTTTTGGGGGCCTCGGCTCGATTCTTGGGAGCATATCCCTCTTAGGAGGGAGGGGCATTTGCCCCTTTGATATGCCACTGCGGCCACCGAAGGAGTTTTTTGTTCAGCCGATGGCACCTTTCGGAGTATAAAAGCCCTCCGGGTAATTTTTGCCGGAACTGTTCTTAATTTTCCGGTGCTGGGGTCCATTCGATCGAGTCTCGGTGTGAACTTTTGGACATCGAGTTCTATTTTTTAAAGGTCTTGATGTGATATATTTGATGTGATAGCCTCCTTGACAATCCTGTAGGCCTCCTTTGCAATCCAGGGGGCCTCCTTGATAATCCTGTGGGCCTCCTTTGCAATCCTGGAGGCCTCCTTGACAATCATGTGGGCCTCCTTTGCAATCCTGGGGGCCTCCTTTGTAATCCTGTGGGCCTCCTTTGCAATCCTGGGGGCCTCCTTTGCAATCATGGGGGTCTCCTTTGTAATCACGGGAGCCTCCTTTGCAATCCTGGGGGCTTCCTTTGCAATCCTGGAGGCCTCCTTTGCGATCCTGGGGGTCTCCTTTGCAATCCTGGGGCCTCCTTTGCAATCCTGTGGGCCTCCTTTGCAATCCTGGGGGCCTCCTTGATAATCCTGTGGGCCTCCTTTGCAATCCTGGTGCCTCCTTTGTAATCCTGTGGGCCTCCTTTGCAATCCTGGAGGCCTCCTTGACAATCCTGTGGGCCTCCTTTGCAATCCTGGGGGCCTCCTTTGTAATCCTGTGGGCCTTTGCAATCCTGGGGGCCTCCTTTGCAATCATGGGGGCCTCCTTTGTAATCACGGGAGCCTCCTTTGCAATCCTGGGGGCCTCCTTTGCAATCCTGGAGGCCTCCTTTGCGATCCTGGGGGCCTCCTTTGCAATCATGAGGGCCTCCTTTGCAATACTGGAGTCCTTTGCAATCCTTGGGGCCTCCTTTGCAATCCTGGGGGCCTCCTTTGCAATCATGAGGGCTTCCTTTGCAATCATGAGGGCCTCCTTTGCAATCCTGGAGTCTTTTGCAATCCTTGGGGCCTCCCTTGCAATCCTGGGGGCCTCCTTTGCAATCCTGGGGGCCTCCTTTGCAATCCTGGGGGCCTCTTTGCAATCCTGGGGGCCTCCTTTGCAATCCTGGGGGCCTCCTTTGCAATCCTGGGGGCCTCCTTTGCAATCCTGGGGGCCTCCTTTGCAATCCTGGGGGCCTCCTTTGCAATCATGGGGGCCTCCTTTGTAATCACAGGGGCCTCCTTTGCAATCCTGGAGGGCCTCCTTTGCAATCCTGGGGGCCTCCTTTACAATCCTGGGGGCCTCCTTTGCAATCCTGGGGGCCTCCTTCGCTAGCCTGGAGGCATCCTTCGCAATCCTGGGGGTCTCCTTTGGAATCCTGGGGCCTCCTTTGCAATCATGGGGGCCTCCTTTGCAATCCTGGAGTCCTTTGCAATCCTGGGGGCCTCCTTTGCAATCCTGGGGGCCTCCTTTGTAATCCTGTGGGCCTCCTTTGCAATCCTGGGGGCCTCCTTTGTAATCCTGGGGGCCTCCTTTGCAATCCTGGGGGCCTCCTTTGCAATCCTGGGGGCCTCCTTTGCAATCCTGGGGGCCTCCTTTGCAATCCTGGGGGCCTCCTTTGCAATCCTGGGGGCCTCCTTTGCAATCCTGGGGGCCTCCTTTGCAATCATGGGGGCCTCCTTTGCTATCCTGGGGGCCTCCTTTGCTAATCCTGGAGGCCTCCTTTGCAAGCCTGGGGCTCCTTCTTTGCAATCCTGGGGCCTCCTTTGCAATCATGGGGGCCTCCTTTGCAATCCTGGGGGCCTCCTTTGCAATCCTGGAGGCCTCCTTTGCAATCCTGTGGGTCTCCTTTGCAATCCTGGGGCCTCCTTTGCAATCCTGGGGGCCTCCTTTGCAATCCTGGGGGCCTCCTTTACAATCCTGGGGGCCTCCTTTGCAATCCTGGGGGCCTCCTTCGCTAGCCTGGAGGCATCCTTCGCAATCCTGGGGGTCTCCTTTGGAATCCTGGGGCCTCCTTTGCAATCATGGGGGCCTCCTTTGCAATCCTGGGGGCCTCCTTTGCAATCCTGGGGGCCTCCTTTGCAATCCTGGGGGCCTCCTTTGCAATCCTGGGGGCCTCCTTTGTAATCCTGGGGCCTCCTTTGCAATCCTGGGGGCCTCCTTTGCAATCCTGGGGGCCTCCTTTGCAATCCTGGGGGCCTCCTTTGCAATCCTGGGGGCCTCCTTTGCAATCCTGGGGGCCTCCTTTGCAATCCTGGAGGCCTCCTTTCGCTAGCCTGGAGGCATCCTTCGCTAGCCTGGAGGCATCCTTCGCAATCCTGGGGTCTACTTTGCAATCATGGGGCCTCCTTTGCAATCATGGGGGCCTCCTTTGTAATCATGGGGGCCTCCTTTGCAATCCTGAGGGCCTCCTTTGCGATCCTGGGGACCTTTGCAATCCTGGGGGCCTCCTTTGCAATCCTGGGGGCCTCCTTTGTAATCCTGGAGGCTTTATCCTGGGGCCTCCTTTGCAATCCTGGAGGCCTCCTTTGCAATCCTGGGGGCCTCCTTTGCAATCCTGGGGGCCTCCTTTGCAATCCTGGGGGCCTCCTTTGCAATCATGGGGGCCTCCTTTGTAATCCTGGGGGCCTCCTTTGCAATCCTGGAGGCCTCCTTTGCAATCCTGTGGGTCTCCTTTACAATCCTGGGGGCCTCCTTTGTAATCACGGGGGCCTCCTTTTCAATCCTGGGGGCCTCCTTTGCATTCCTGGGGGCCTCCGTGCCAATTGTTGGCACTCTCTTGATTTCTGGGGCCTGCTATCTTCTCCTAGGTGACTCCTTCTTCGAATTAGGGGCCTCCTCTCACGTCTTGGAGGCCCTCCTCTCATGTCTCGTCGGCCTCCTTGGTCACTTTTTTCCTGTGCATTTCCGGATAGGGGCCTCCTCAAATTTCAGGGGGCGGCGCCCCCCCAGTCTCACGACAGGGTGGGCGATTTCCCCCTGTCCCCCCGGTGGCGACGCCCTGGGTCTCAACAGCCTCAAACTAATGCGACGTGAACGCCACGGACCGGAAGGGCATGCCGAGCCGCGAAACCTCGGCGAATCTCAAGAACAAAGCTTGAGAACGCTTAAAGCAAATCCACGAGGAAGATCACGAGGAAGAACTCCTGGCCCCCTCGTGGACTGCTGTCGGATTGCACCTTGTCGCTGAAGTTCTTGACGGCACAGTGCATGGAGTGCACGCACATCGCAACATGCGCCAGGCGCGTGCCGGCCAATAGTCGCGTGTAGACGCTCCTGTGCCGGCCAATAGTCGCGTGTAGACGCTCCTGTGCCGGCCAATAGTCGCGTGTAGACGCTCCTGTGCCGGCCAATAGTCGCGTGTAGACGCTCCTGTGCCGGCCAATAGTCGCGTGTAGACGCTCCTGTGCCGGCCAATAGTCGCGTGTAGACGCTCCTGTGCCGGCCAATAGTCGCGTGTAGACGCTCCTGTGCCGGCCAATAGTCGCGTGTAGACGCTCCTGTGCCGGCCAATAGTCGCGTGTAGACGCTCCTGTGCCGGCCAATAGTCGCGTGTAGACGCTCCTGTGCCGGCCAATAGTCGCGACGTGTAGACGCCGGCCAATAGTCGCGTGTAGACGCTCCTGTGCCGGCCAATAGTCGCGTGTAGACGCTCCTGTGCCGGCCAATAGTCGCGTGTAGACGCTCCTGTGCCGGCCAATAGTCGCGTGTAGACGCTCCTGTGCCGGCCAATAGTCGCGTGTAGACGCTCCTGTGCCGGCCAATAGTCGCGTGTAGACGCTCCTGTGCCGGCCAATAGTCGCTGTAGTGTAGACGCTCCTGTGCCGGCCAATAGTCGCGTGTAGACGCTCCTGTGCCGGCCAATAGTCGCGTGTAGACGCTCTTGTGCCGGCCCAATAGTCGCGTGTAGACGCTCCTGTGCCGGCCAATAGTCGCGTGTAGACGCTCCTGTGCCGGCCAATAGTCGCGTGTAGACGCTCCTGTGCCGGCCAATAGTCGCGTGTAGACGCTCCTGTGCCGGCCAATAGTCGCGTGTAGACGCTCCTGTGCCGGCCAATAGTCGCGTGTAGACGCTCCTGTGCCGGCCAATAGTCGCGTGTAGACGCTCCTGTGCCGGCCAAAAGTCGCGTGCAGACGCCTCTGTGCCGGCCAATAGTCGCGTGTAGACGCCTCTGTGCCGGCCAATAGTCGCGTGTAGACGCTCCTGTGCCGACCAATAGTCGCGTGTAGACGCTCCTGTGCCGACCAATAGTCGCGTGTAGACGCTCCTGTGCCGGCCAATAGTCGCGTGTAGACGCTCCTGTGCCGGCCAATAGTCGCGTGCAGACGCCTCTGTGCCGGCCAATAGTCGCGTGTAGACGCTCCTGTGCCGGCCAATAGTCGCGTGTAGACGCTCCTGTGCCGGCCAATAGTCGCGTGTAGACGCTCCTGTGCCGGCCAATAGTCGCGTGTAGACGCTCCTGTGCCGGCCAATAGTCGCGTGTAGACGCTCCTGTGCCGACCAATAGTCGCATGTAGACGCTCCTGTGCCGGCCAATAGTCGCGTGTAGACGCTCCTGTGCCGGCCAATAGTCGCGTGCAGACGCCTCCGTGCCGGCCAATAGTCGCGTGTAGACGCTCCTGTGCCGGCCAAAAGTCGCGTGCAGACGCCTCTGTGCCGGCCAATAGTCGCGTGCAGACGCCTCTGTGCCGGCCAATAGTCGCGTGCAGACGCCTCTGTGCCGGCCAATAGTCGCGTGCAGACGCCTCTGTGCCGGCCAATAGTCGCGTGTAGACGCTCCTGTGCCGGCCAAAAGTCGCGTGTAGACGCTCTTGTACCGGCCAATAGTCGCGTGTAGACGCTCCTGTGCCGGCCAATAGTCGCGTGTAGACGCTCTTGTACCGGCCAATAGTCGCATGTAGACACTCCTGTGTCGGCCAATAGTCGCGTGTAGACGCTCTTGTACCGACCAATAGTCGCGTGTAGACACTCCTGTGTCGGCCAATAGTCGCGTGTAGACGCTCTTGTACCGGCCAATAGTCGCGTGTAGACGCTCTTGTACCGGCCAATAGTCGCGTGTAGACGCTCCGGGCCTTCGGCCGCGACGGCCAGTGTCTTTGTGTTGCTGGGCTTTGTGTAAGCGCTGCCAGTTGCGGGCCGGCGGCCGATTCAGCCGACAATCGACCGACGCCGGCCGGCGGCCACCGGACTCCGGCTGGTCCGCGTTTGATCACACACACAGGCACAGCCTGATGCCGGCCGGCGACAAGCGCGAGTCAGACGCTGCCGTCCGACCGAGTGATCGAGTCATGGGGGCGCCAGTTGGCCCGACAGCCTGCGGCTGGCCGAGCGACGCGCGGCTGTCGGCAACGACGACGGCACCGGCAGCGAATGTCGGCACCGACTGGGGCAGCGGCAGGACGTCGGCACCGGGAGCGGCAGCGGACGCTGGCAGCGGCAGCGGACGTCGGCACCGGAAGCGGCTGTCGGCACCGGCAGCAGCAGTGGACATCGGCAGCAGTAGTGGACGTCGGCAGCGGTAGGACGTCAGCAACGGCAGCGGTAGGACGTCGGCAGCGGCAGCGGACGTCGGCAGCGGCAGCGGACGTCGGCAGCGGCAGCGGACGTCGGCAGCGGCAGCGGACGTTGACAGCGGTAGGACGTCGGCAGAGGCAGCGGACGTCGGCAACAGCAGTGGACGTCGGAAGCGACAGTGGACGTCGGCAGCGGCAGCGGACGTCGGCAGTGGACAGCGACACCAGCAGCATGGTCCGAGTGCCCGCCTCTGGTTCATCTGAGTTCTGATCACAACTGGTGTTGGCAAACATTAAAATTGGCAAATGTCAACACGGAGTGACCTGAAGAAAAAAACAGTTCAAGACTGACCGGTTTTTCGGCCAGTGTTTAAGATGTACGGCCGGCTTTTGGACGTTTTTTTATAACTTCATTTCACACCTTTCGACTCACACCTCGAGGTGAGCTTTCAGTCGGTCTTGTGCAAGCTCATGGGAAAGCGGAACAGAACACGGAATAGCAAGCGAAATGGCAAAGAACCTAACGATGATCAACATGCGAAATATGAATGGAATTCAACATTGCTTTTAACACTTTCCAACATGTCAATGCATCCAACACTTCGAAGACATTTCCTACAATAGTTCAAAGATATTTGACAAGGCAATCAATGTTCAAAGCATAAGTTCGGCGAAGACGTGGTTAATAATACATCTGCATATAGACTGCTTATAAGACCTTCATTTAACTGTGCAACATATAATGACAGTGCTTCTACTAAGGAATTTGACTGGGGAGAGGGCGACCATTGGTGGTTTTCAGACCATCCCAGCCAGCCATGCTCCACCCTCAACCAATGCTAAGACAATGGGGAAAGGTATCGCGCCTGGGCTCCACACCTTGGTTGCTTGTGCAGTCGCTTTTCTTCAAGCGTCCATGTAGAGCGCAAGTGGTTTCGGATGCGATGCACTCACCAAATTGCGTTACTGAAGCCCGAATTTCCTAAAAACGCTACCTCTGCCTGGGACTGAACTCGGGACCCCCAGATACAAACCGGGCATTTTCGCCATTTTTCGCCTAGGATGGACGACAAGTGCCGGCTGCGGTGTGAGGTGACGGTGAGCTGCGGTGTGAGGTGATGGTGAGCTGCGGTGCGAGGTGATGGTGAGCTGCGGTGCGAGGTGATGGTGAGATGCGGTAAAATTCAGAATGAAAAGGGCAGATCCGACTCTGACACGATAAAATTATAACTTCAAATGCTGTGATACATACAACGTAAGCTGGCTTCATGAAGTGGAATGAATTTTTTAGCATGATTGTTAGCAATGTATAATGTCGTGTACAATAACCTGCTCATTCAGACAGAGTGTGTAGGTGAGAGAAGTGAGCGAACGAATCCAAACTCTCACAGACGAGACCATTCCACCCTGGATCTTGCTTGTTTGTAAGGGTTTTAAAGATTTATCTTGGTTCAGGCGACCGATTCTGTAAAGCTGCGTGCCAAACGAATTGTAGCAAAATGATACCTTGCCTAGGCTAGACACGAATGCACCAAAGCTTCCAGTTTCTGAGATGTAGAGCAAAATATTCAACATATCAGCTATCAGGTCTTTGATTCGATCAGTTACATCAAACTTTGCAAGCGGATGCCTTGATATATATCAAGTTGTGTGGTGCCTTGTTTTATACCAAGGCATCATCCGCACAAAAGACCGCGTACTGAAATTAATTACATTAAAAAATCAGCGAGGGAAAATATGAATCCGGGATGGATAATTGCAACAAACCACATATGAATAACCCCGGCACGGCCCCACCAACCTCGTGAGCACGTGCAGTTCATTTGCCAGAGCACCTCAGATGTTCCGCAACTTCATTAAACATTGCTTCTACCATTATGTCCATGCATGCAAAATACGTGCACACACTGACTTCAGTCCAAATGAAGATGTACATAATTTCTTCGCATTCACATCAGTTCGCGATCTAGGATATGATGGCCATCAATCACTCCCTCGGAGGCGCAGTCTGCTAAGTTAATCATTGAGTGGCTCATCGGTATCCTCGTCAGTCTGCAAAGATGTTTCAGAGCTAAAAATCACGACTCAATAGAATTTAGAAAGAGCAAACCATCATTGAACACAATGACGCCATTTTGAACCCTAATGAAACCGGTTCCACACAGTGTCCACCACAATCTCAATAAGCACATAACCACATGCACACACTCACACACATACGCACACACACACACACACACACACACACACACACACAAACACACATGCACACATGCATTTGTTCTTTTTTAACAGAGGAAAAATGATTGCTGCCGACTATGGTCCGTGGTCGAAATATATCCAGTGTTCTTGGAGGTTTTAAATTGGTTTTTAATATGATCAAGAAATGTTTACACCGTATTATTAACAACGCAAGGTGTTGAAGGTCGTCGGCAACTCGATATGTGGCCGCCAACCGTTTTCTTTGAACAAGGATAAAGAGCAATTGATCAGTAATACTGGCATACTAATTGGCAGAATTCAAAATTCGAAGAGCACAACTGACTCTAAGTAAGGAAATTAGAACGCGATCCGCTGCAACACAATCGCTTCGGAGGGGTGCGAAGGGTCACTCGGAAGGCTTCCGAAGGACGAACAGGGTCACTCGGATACAATTGGGTACTATAAATATGCTTGTGAACGTGAGCAGAGGCGCCCGAACTACTGCCTCGCCCTTAATTACCCAAAATGAGTAAATGAACCACCAGATTAAACCCCGTTATCGACAGATCACTGCATATCCTCGCGAAAAAAAAACTTTGGAAGATGAGGTTTCCGTCCCGTATATTCAGACTAGCAGTTCAGTAACACCAGTAGTAATAGTTCAGTAGCTGTTCAGTCTTGCAGCGGAAGTCCTCAGCATCAACTCGGTAAATACAGGCTTAAGTCTCGCGCCCAGGCCTGTGTGCCAGTGTTTGCTGACCGGCCGCTGCAAGTGTCGTACGCGTAGGCGGCGGCGGCGACCGAGCTGGCCGTTGGCGCCATTGGGCGCCAATGTAGCGTCGCATGGCGCCCGGCACGGCATGGCGCCCGGTCACGAGGCCGCCCGGCACGGACGCACCTCTCACCGCCGCGCCCAGCCACGCCGCGTGGGGGCTGACGCCAGCCGACGCCAGCAGCCGCCGGGTTTTGGCAACGGCGACGGCCAACCGACGGCGGCCGGTTTTTCGACGGCGTTTCGACGTCGTGCGAGCCACGTACGAGTGACCTCTAGGATGGTGTCTGAAAGGAGTATGCGAGTGGTAACCCCGAGTTGACCTAGTTCGACGGCTAGCTCACTGCTCCTCTAGCAGAACCCAGACTCTGTGTGACCCCGAGAGCGTTCAGTGACACTGTCGAGCCGAGTTGGTGATAGGCAGCGGCCAACATAACTGGGAAGCTACATGGTGCACAAACACACGCAACACGCATATATGTATATATATATATATATATATATATATATATTTATATAGATAGATAGATATATATATATATATATATATATATATATATATATATATATATATATATATATATATATATATATATATATATATATGCGCTTGCATAATATATGTATAATAATATAATATATAATTATTATGTCCAAAAACTACCCATCCCGATATAATTGAATTTCTGAGTAAGTGTTCACCCTAAGAAAGCCCCACTCATCCCCAGCGGTTGGCTACGCGACTGTTCTATTTTCAATTTGTTGATGCTATTTCCTTTACTGGAAGAAGACGCTATCAATAATTAACATAAACCGCAACCATGATAACTCGAAATAAAGTAAATAGAGGCGATCAAGAACGAGGCGTGATTTTGCTTAGTCAATTACCAAGAAGCGGCTCTTGCGCTTCCTCTCGTGCCATGCAAAGAGAGTAAATGTATTGCAGGATAGAGGTTGACATGTTTTTTTCGGGATCGTTGTGCGTGTTACGTGATGTGATGTTGATGCTGATGTTATTACGTGATGTTACGTGATGCGTGTTACGTGATGTCCCGCTGGTAATGGCGGATGATAACAACCCCTGCACTGTCCAGCACGATAATTAGACCTGACGCTGTGAACGGGAGTGCGCCAACTTCCGGTTGTCGATCATGTAGATATGTCAGCCCACCTGTCGGTCGTATGGATCCATCGGCACTCTTGTCGACCATGCGGACACTTCGAAACAGCTGTCGATCAATCCGATAACTGTCAGCCCTCCTGTCGATCACACCGATACCTGTCGGCCCTTCTGTCGATCACACCGATACCCGTCGGCCCTCCTGTCGATCACACCGATACCTGTCGGCCCTCCTGTCGATCATACCGACACCTGTCGGCTCTCCTGTCGATCGTACCGATACCTGTCAGCCCTCCTGTCGATCATACCGATACCTCTCGGCCGTCCTGTCGATCGCACAGGCTTGTCGGATAAACGTTCCATCACACAGACCTGTAGACGCACCCGTCGAACCACCTGTCGGACCAGACCAGCACCTCCCCCGCCACTCGGCTCAGAGACTCCGCCACAAACCAGACACGGTATTGATCGTGGGTCGGGCAGGACGGTGAGGTGTGGCCGAGCAGGGTGGTCAGGTACGGCCAGGCGGGGCGGTCAGGTGTGGTGAGGCAGGCCGGTCAGGTGTGGTTAGGCAGGACGGTGAGGTGTGGTGAGGCAGGCCGGTCAGGTGTGGTTAGGCAGGACGGTCAGGTGTGGTGAGGCAGGCCGGTCAGGTGTGGTGAGGCAGGCCGGTGAGGTGTGGCCGAGCAGGGTGGTCAGGTACGGCCAGGCGGGGCGGTCAGGTGTGGTGAGGCAGGCCGGTCAGGTGTGGCCGAGCAGGGTGGTCAGGTACGGCCAGGCAGGGCGGTCAGGTGTGGTGAGGCAGGCCGGTCAGGTGTGGTTAGGCAGGGCGGTGAGGTGTGGCCGAGCAGGGTGGTCAGGTACGGCCAGGCAGGGCGGTCAGGTGTGGTGAGGCAGGCCGGTCAGGTGTGGTTAGGCAGGGCGGTGAGGTGTGGCCGAGCAGGGTGGTCAGGTATGGCCAGGCAGGGCGGTCAGGTGTGGTGAGGTAGGGCGGTCAGGTGTGGTTAGGCAGGGCGGTGAGGTGTGGCATAGCAGGGTGGTCAGGTACGGCCAGGCAGGGCGGTCAGGTGTGGTGAGGCAGGCCGGTCAGGTGTGGTGAGGCAGGGCGGTGAGGTGTGGCCGAGCAGGGTGGTCAGGTACGGCCAGGCAGGGCGGTCAGGTGTGGTGAGGCAGGCCGGTCAGGTGTGGTGAGGCAGGACGGTGAGGTGTGGCCGAGCAGGGTGGTCAGGTACGGCCAGGCAGGGCGGTCAGGTGTGGTGAGGCAGGCCGGTCAGGTGTGGCCGAGCAGGGTGGTCAGGTACGGCCAGGCAGGGCGGTCAGGTGTGGTTAGGCAGGACGGTGAGGTGTGGCCGAGCAGGGCGGTCAGGTGTGGTGAGGCAGGCCGGTCAGGTGTGGCCGAGCAGGGTGGTCAGGTACGGCCAGGCAGGGCGGTCAGGTGTGGTGAGGCAGGCGGTAGGTGTGGTCAGGGTGTGGCCGAGCAGGGTGGTCAGGTACGGCCAGGCAGGGCGGTCAGGTGTGGTGAGGCAGGCCGGTCAGGTGTGGCCGAGCAGGGTGGTCAGGTACGGCCAGGCAGGGCGGTCAGGTGTGGTGAGGCAGGCCGGTCAGGTGTGGTTAGGCAGGACGGTGAGGTGTGGCCGAGCAGGGTGGTCAGGTACGGCCAGGCAGGGCGGTCAGGTGTGGTGAGGCAGGCCGGTCAGGTGTGGTTAGGCAGGACGGTGAGGTGTGGCCGAGCAGGGTGGTCAGGTATGGCCAGGCAGGGCGGTCAGGTGTGGTGAGGTAGGGCGGTCAGGTGTGGTTAGGCAGGACGGTGAGGTGTGGCCGAGCAGGGTGGTCAGGTACGGCCAGGCAGGGCGGTCAGGTGTGGTGAGGCAGGCCGGTCAGGTGTGGTTAGGCAGGACGGTGAGGTGTGGCCGAGCAGGGTGGTCAGGTACGGCCAGGCAGGGCGGTCAGGTGTGGTGAGGCAGGCCGGTCAGGTGTGGTTAGGCAGGACGGTGAGGTGTGGCCGAGCAGGGTGGTCAGGTATGGCCAGGCAGGGCGGTCAGGTGTGGTGAGGTAGGGCGGTCAGGTGTGGTTAGGCAGGACGGTGAGGTGTGGCATAGCAGGGTGGTCAGGTACGGCCAGGCAGGGCGGTCAGGTGTGGTGAGGCAGGCCGGTCAGGTGTGGTGAGGCAGGCCGGTGAGGTGTGGCCGAGCAGGGTGGTCAGGTACGGCCAGGCAGGGCGGTCAGGTGTGGTGAGGCAGGCCGGTCAGGTGTGGTTAGGCAGGACGGTGAGGTGTGGCCGAGCAGGGTGGTCAGGTACGGCCAGGCAGGGCGGTCAGGTGTGGTGAGGCAGGGCGGTCAGGTGTGGCCGAGCAGGGTGGTCAGGTACGGTCAGGCAGGCCGGTCAGGTGTGGTGAGGCAGGCCGGTCAGGTGTGGTGAGGCAGGCCGGTCAGGTGTGGTTAGGCAGGGCGGTGAGGTGTGGCCGAGCAGGGTGGTCAGGCACGGCCAGGTGGCAGGGCGGTCAGGTGTGGTTAGGGCAGGACGGTGAGGTGTGGCCGAGCAGGGCGGTCAGGTGTGGTGAGGCAGGACGGTCAGGTGTGGTGAGGCAGGCCGGTCAGGTGTGGTGAGGCAGGACGGTGAGGTGTGGCCGAGCAGGGCGGTCAGGTGTGGTGAGGCAGGCCGGTCAGGTGTGGTTAGGCAGGCCGGTCAGGTGTGGCCGAGCAGGGTGGTCAGGTACGGCCAGGCAGGGCGGTCAGGTGTGGTGAGGCAGGCCGGTCAGGTGTGGCCGAGCAGGGTGGTCAGGTACGGCCAGACAGGTGTGGTGAGGTGTGGTGAGGCAGGGCGGTCAGGTGTGGTGAGGCAGGCCGGTCAGGTGTGGCCGAGCAGGGTGGTCAGGTACGGCCAGACAGGTGTGGTGAGGTGTGGTGAGGCAGGGCGGTCAGGTGTGGTTAGGAAGGGCGGTCAGGTGTGGTGGGGCAGAACGGTGAGGTGTGGCCAGGCCGGAAGATCATCCTTGCAAACCAGCTTGTCAACTCTTGACTCCTCCATGACTAGCTCCAGTAGGAGCGTTCAGTGACAAACCGACCAGAGCCGAACATGTCACACCCTCGTGGCACTCGTTTCAGTGACAAATGGCATGGCGTGGCACTCGTTCAGTGACAAACCGACCAGAGCCGAACATGTCACACCCTCGTGGCACTCGTTTCAGTGACAAATGGCATGGCGTGGCACTCGTTCAGTGACAAACCGACCAGAGCCGTACATGTCACGCCCTCGTGGCACTCGTTTCATCCAAAATTGTGCCATAGGGTAATTGTACGCATGGAATGCACCTGTTCAAGTCCTACGCCAGTGACTCCAACGGTTTGTGACTTGTAGCCTCGGGAATTGTACAACGGTCACTAGAGATGAGTTTCTTTGATCACTATTTTAGGTTGTTTGCCTCAATGTAGGCATGTAAGAAGCACCTGAAGGAAGGCGTACACCATGGATGTGTTGTGTTTTGTGTTGCCAGATGGTAAGCACACAATTATGTGCTTCAACTCATCGTTTGGCCGCCAGTAAATTATAAATGGGTGCACAGTGCATTGCAGTATGTCCCAGTCGAAATATTTTGCTGCATCACTGACGGTTCTGCTCTTGCTCCAGACGGACGTGTTCGCGCAGCTCCGAGGCCTGGGGAGGACTGGTTGAGGACACCGAGGGGAAAAAGAAGGTTGGACCACAAGTGATTAAGATAAGTTTCTGTGTTTATTCTGTAGATAGCTTGTGGCGTTTAATCTGTGTAGGTATTATAAGTTAAGTCAGGGAATAGTATTTTTGTTCCTATAGCCCACTTTTTCTTACGGTGAATATTGTAGTCATTAGATAACCTTGAATTTGTGGCGTTCACGGTGTAGTTTCGTTCGTAAGATAAGTGTTCCTTTTCTATTTTGTAGATAGTTTGTTACCTTCTTTCCTGTGTGTGGATATTATTAGTTAAATTAGAGCATACAATTTCTTTCTTAACTTAATGTATTAGTATTGTGGTGTATAGTTTTGTCCGTAGGTTGTCGTTTTTATACATTTTTTCTTCTTTTTTTGTAGAAAACTTGCTGCCTTCTTTCCTGTGTGTAGATATTATAAGTTACATTAGATAATACTAATTCTTTCTTAACATCATTTATTTAGTCTTGTGTCATAGTATTTTTGGTGTTTAATTTTAAGATAGAGTTTAAGACTAAACTAGTGAGCTTTGATTACACTAGTTATATCTTCATATACTGGAGTAATCGTAGAGGTACCTATATAGGCTTTTTGGGATTATATTAGTATTAGTTTCATTTAGTTGGAGTTTGTAGCTGATGGGAGTTGGTATAACTAAGATTATATTTGCTTAGTTTAGCTTGCGAAAGCAGATATTTATTTTGTTGTTTATTCAGTGTGAGTGTTATTCTATTTTCTAGTCTTGTGGTGTAGTCCTTTTGGTGTTTAAGTTTAAGATTTAAGTTTAGATTAAAAAAAACTAAAAAAATGCAAGGTGACTGTGGGAAGTGTAAGTGTATGGATGTAATTGGGGACTTGAGTAAGAAAGTAGATATGTTAGCTAGGGAGGTGGAGCGCCTGAAGTGTTTGGTGGCAGGGCCCACCATAGGAAATCTCAGCCAGGCAAGCCAGGTGCAGGAGCCTAGGAGTGATAGGGGTGGAGATAGTATGGACCATGATAGTAGAGAGTGGAACGTAGCTAGACGCCAGAGTACGAGACTGGCTTTAAGGAAAATGGACAAAGGCATTGAAACTAATAATAGGTTTGAGGTACTGCAAGGGAGAGATAGTAATGCTGCTAAAGAGGAAGGTAGGAATGACCAGGTAGCTGAGGATAGAGAGGGGGAGGTTTTAGTTATAGGGGACTCAAGAGTTAGGTACATGGACCGTACTTTTTGTAGCAGGAACCCCAACAAACGGATTCGTGTTTGCTTCCCAG
Source organism: Ashinkailepas kermadecensis (assembly GCA_034440615.1). Taxonomy (NCBI): domain Eukaryota; kingdom Metazoa; phylum Arthropoda; class Thecostraca; family Neolepadidae; genus Ashinkailepas; species Ashinkailepas kermadecensis. The sequence continues at coordinate 111,928 of JAOTOM010004273.1, forward strand.
GGGCCCAGGTAAAGGATGTTGGTGATAGGATAGAAGGAGTAATGAAGGGTAGTGGAGAGAGCACAACGGTATTTGTGCAGGTTGGTGTAAATGATGTAGGAAAAGCAAAAACAGAGGAAACAATACAAGAGTATAGGGCTTTGATAGGTAGGCTAGCTGTAAGTAGGAAACGAGGAATGGTACCATCCATCCTACCTATGGTTAACGCAAGCATAGAGTGGTACTCGAGGGCCATTGGGCTGAATACCAGGGTGGCCAAGATTTGTAAGGAACTGGGCGTGGGGTTCTTGGATTTGTGGGGGGATTTCTGGGGGAAGACTGAAATGTTTGCATTAGATGGGTTACATTTGAGCAAGAGAGGAGTTGAATTGCTCAGCAATAGGTATGAGGAGGCTCTCAATAGGAAACAGGGAAACTAGGCAAGTCATGGGGGGATGTAGCTGATAGAGAGAGAAGTCTTGCAAACAAGGGAAGGAATGGTTTATCATGCTTTTACGTCAATGCCAGAAGTGTTAGGAACAAAATTGGGGAACTGCATGCTTATATGTTGTCTGAAAAGCTAGATTTGGTATGCATAACAGAGGCATGGGTTAATGAAAGTATTTTTGGAGACAACTTGCAAGAATTCGAATTGACAGGCTACAACATGCATGCTTATCAAAGGCAGGCAAGGATAGGAGGAGGTATACTGTTGTATGTCAGACAAGAAATGAAATGTCATTCCATAGAAGATAGTGTACATGATGAAGGTGTAGAATCCTTGTGGTTAGATATCATTCTGAAAAAATGGAACACAATTTAGGGTTGGGGCATTCTATAGACCTCCAGACCAGAATGAAAACACGGACAGGTTGATGCAGGAAGAGATAAGTAGGAGAGTAAAGGAGAGAACTGTTTTGTTGGGGGATTTCAACAAAACAGGATTGGGAAGCAAAACTATAGGTCTAAACAAATCGGGAAGAAGCTTCATGGATTGTTTTGAGGAGAATTTCTTTTTTCAAATGATACATGAACCTACAAGGGAAAATGAAATATTAGATCTTGTGCTTACTAATGAGGAAAATTTTGTACAAAATGTGAACATAGGAGAGACTTTGGGTAATAGTGATCACAACATTATACGCTTCTCATTGTATGTTGGAAATGTAGGAACCAATAAGACATTGATTCCTAATTTTGCTAAAGGGAATTACAATGAGTTCAGGATCTTCCTGAATGAAATTGATTGGGAAGACTTATTGAAAGGCTTAGATGCTTATGAAATGTGGAGAATGATAAAATATAAACTATTTCAAGGTCAGGATAGGTTCATTCCCAATAGGCAAATTAGATTAACCAGGGTTCAGCTCCCTTCATGGCTGACCAGGGAAGTAAAGCATTTACTGGAGTCAAAGAAGCAGGCATTCAAGAAACTAAAATATGCTAACTCTGAGGTAAACCTCAAATCATATCAAATAGCTAGAAATAAAGTTAGGAGGTGTGTTAGGGCATCTAAAAGACTGGCTGAAATCAAATTAGCTCGGGAATGTTCAGCAGGTAATGCTAAGAGATTCTTTAGTTTCTACAAATTTAAGGCTAAAAAGTGTGGTGTAGGACCACTGGAGGTAGATGGGGAATTAGTGTTTGATGATTGTGATATTGTGGAATCCTTAAGCAAGCAATTCTCATCAGTCTTTACTCAGGATAATTCTGGTAGAATAGAAACAACTGAATCATATGCCATGACAGGTGATAGGTTGGAGTATCTTACAATAACTACAGAAGCTGTAGAAAAGCAGTTGCAGAATATAAAGCCTAATAAAGCTTCTGGACCAGATGATATATATGCTAGGGTCTTAGTAGAGTGTGCTAAAGCTTTAGCAGTTCCTCTAGGTATACTTTTCAGGCGGTCTATGGAATACTCTGAAGTGCCTGAAGATTGGAGAAATGCAAATGTAGTTCCAATTTTCAAAAAGGGAAGTATGAAGTGTGTAGGGAACTACAGGCCAGTCAGTTTGACCTCAATAGTTTGCAAGGTACTAGAAAAACTGGTTAAACAGAATGTTCAGATTCATCTTGATAGGCACAATCTTTTAAGGGATACTCAACATGGATTTCGATCTCGAAGGTCTTGTTTAACTAACCTTTTGGAGTTCATGGAGTATGTTACTAAAGAAGTAGACAATCAAAACAGGATGGATGTTGTGTACTTGGACTTTAGCAAAGCTTTTGATAAAGTTCCACATAGGAGGCTAATTCATCAACTACAGCAACATGGGATTGTTGGAAAAGTTCTAGGTTGGATTGAAGCATGGTTGAGGGGAAGGAAACAAAGGGTAATGTTAAATGGATGTAAATCTGATTGGAAGGATGTTCTGAGTGGAGTACCACAGGGCTCTGTTCTAGGGCCACTTCTCTTTATCATCTTTGTAAATAACATTGAGGTAGGGCTGAGGAATGAGTGTTCAAATTTGCTGATGACATCAAACTGGTAGGAGTGGCAAACAGTTGTGATCAATCTAGTAATATTCAACTAGACTTGGAGGACCTAAAAAAGTGGGCTGATCAATGGCAGATGTCTTTTAACTATGACAAGTGTAAGGTTATGCATCTGGGGTCTGGAGGTGAGACTTTCAGATATACAATGGGAGGGAGGGAACTGGATGTTATTGAAGAGGAAAGGGACTTAGGTGTGTTGGTTTCAAATGACCTTAAAGCAGAGAAACAATGTAGCTCAGCTAGGAACAGGGCACTCAGAATGCTGGGACTCATTAATAGAAGTGTGATGTATAAGAGCAAGGAAGTCATGAAAAAACTGTACTTAGCATATGTGCGACCCCACTTGGAATATTCTGTGCAAGCTTGGAGCCTCTACCTAGAAAAAGATATAGACAAGTTAGAAAGAGTTCAACGCAAAGCAACTAAACTCATCAGTGGACTAGGTAGCTTAGAATATGGAGAAAGGCTTGTGGCATTAGATATGTACTCACTCAAGTATAGGAGATTAAGGGGGGGACATGATTGAAATGTACAAAATTGTTAAAGGACTAGATCAGGTCAATTTAAATGGTGCTCTTCAGTTTAAAGTATCACACAGGGGTCACCAACTCAGGTTAGACAAGTTGAGGTGTAGGACAGTTAAGCGACAGCAGGTCTTCAGTCAAAGGGTTGTTGATCAGTGGAATGGGCTGCCTGCTGATGTTGTGGGGAGTTCCTCATTGAATGTATTTAAAAGTAGGGTGGACAAATTTTTTAGGCAGGAAAATCTTGTTTTTGATTTCTAATTTGGATGGAGGGGATAATATTTATGTTAAATGTGCACGGCACAGACCCCTTTAAGCAGGGGCTATGGTAGCACAATGGGTATGATGGGAGGAGCTTGCAATTGTTGAGGGTGTTATGCAATAGCAAGTGGACGATGCTAGATAGGCTGGGATATATAGCTTCCTAGGAACTTGGGATCAGGGATTGATTGGGGTGAGAATATGTACATTTCTAGTACCTTTTCTAGATAGGCTTAACCCAGATGGGCCCCTGTGGCTCTTATTAAGCCTTAACACTTTATGACTTTATGACTTTATGACTTTATGACTTATCCACTGCCACGAATTAATAGTAGTACGCAACGTCACCCTGCATCAGAACTTCGTTCTCGTGGACTTTTTCTTTCATCGTTTTGAAATATTTGCTTTGTTCCGTGGAGATGAAGCGTTGCTGTGTAAGTGTTACTCTCTGTCTACTCAGTAACTGAATGCGACCGACATCCCTCCTGGGTCTCAACTATGCTTAGTGGTGTGCAACTGTCAGTCGTGACCCATTGCTTACATCCAACCTCTCCTTCCATGTCTGACTCATCACCATCCCCGAGGCGGAATTAAAAGGACATGCGTCACTCCCTCTTCGCCGGCACAATTGTTACACTCCTTCAGCACGCAGTTTCTGCTGCTGTAACTGCAAACCCGCCAGGTCGGTCGAATCATTCGAGCCTACTTAGTCCCGGTACGTGCTACACTGCTACACTGCTACACTACGTGCCCACTGCTAATTAGCTTCGAGTTTTGGCGATCCCTACACACGCACACTGAATGTGTGCCGCCACCGCTATCAAAGGCAGTTCTTGGGTCTTAGTTAAGCAAATTTGTTCAATTTAGCTGCGAGAAGAAATGAACCATTTCCTTGTGTACCTCGATTGAAAGTATAATATGAAGGATGAAACGGTTTGGCCCACATTGGTAAGGAATACCATATTTTGCATGAACATTAGCTATATTAAGGTCTCAAATTTTTCGATCTTGGATCATTTTCAAGAGTAACAATATTTCATACCCATCAGTTCAGGACAAAAATCATACCCTGAAATCAATCAATATTCTAAATTAGAATAGCATCATCGCATATTTTGCCGTCTCACCAAGACATCACTTTCACATCTCGCTTAGACAAAGATAATTACCAACATACACGGCACGCGCTTTTCTCAATTTCACACGGATCTCACACATGTTCTGCAGTCACCGCCCTTGTTCCTTGCTCATGTCCCCTGACTACTTTGCTATGTCTCAAAGACAGCAAAGTAGTCAGAGGTGAGAAATGGAGAGATGATCCAAAGACTGGGAGACTAGGGGTGAGCGAGGAGAAGCGACAGAGGGAAGGAAAGAGAGATATATAGTTAGAGAGAGATAGAGAGAGAGAGAGAGAGAGAGAGAGAGAGAGAGAGAGAGAGAGAGAGAGAGAGAGAGAGAGAGAGAGAGAGAGAGAGAGAGAGAGAGAGAGAGAGAGAGAGAGAGAGAGAGAGAGAGAGAGAGAGAGAGAGAGAGAGAGAGAGAGAGAGAGAGAGATATATATATATATATATATATATATATATATATATATATATATATATATATATATATATATATATATATATATATATATATATATATATATATATATATATATATATATATATATATATATATATATATATATATATATATATATATATATATATATATATATATATATATATATATATATATATATATATATATATATATATATATATATATATATATATATATATATATATATATATATATATATATATATATATATATATATATATATATATATATATATATATATATATATATATATATATATATATATATATATATATATATATATATATATATATATATATATATATATATATATATATATATATATATATATATATATATATATATATATATATATATATATATATATATATATATATAGATAGAGAAGAGAGAGAGAGAGAGAGAGAGAGAGAGAGAGAGAGAGAGAGAGAGAGAGAGAGAGAGAGAGAGAGAGAGAGAGAGAGAGAGAGAGAGAGAGAGAGAGAGAGAGAGAGAGAGAGAGAGAGAGAGAGAGAGAGAGAGAGAGAGAGAGAGAGAGAGAGTGAGTGAAGAAAAAACTTTGTGAAGGTTTTCGATCTTGGATCATTTGTTTTATATAAAAAAAGCTTCGTTAAAGATCGGTCGAACTCGCTCTGTCTTTCCGGAGGCTAGTATCATATTCTGAAATGGCGGCGCCGCTTCTGTCCGATCCGTTGGTGCTTGCTTCTGTTTGGCTGACTCAGGTCGCTTTCCGGCCCGATCGGCGGCAGTGAGTTTTGGTTTTCTGCAGGGGAATGGTGTGTTTGGCACGCAAGTCATCACTTTCTTTAACTCGGAAATCATCCACCCTGGCACTGAGCCTGCCGGTTGCCTCTTCAACTCTTCCTTATCAGCTTTGTTCCTCCCAAGAGGGTGGACACACTTGAGCAGCGTAGTTCGTAGTTTGTAAGAATGTTTCAGCAGTTTTCACCGGAACGCACAACACGCACCGGATTGCGTTCTTCCCTGTCACAACATCGTCAGCGCTATCGTGACACGTAAAAACGCAACAGTCGTGAGACAGTGTTGTGTCGCAACAGAGCTAGCGCTGCTGTGGCACGTGCTCTGAAGCTCAGGACACGTGTCACTGACACGTCTGATCTGCGACGAAAGGCTGTAGCTGAGGCGGAATGGCCGCCAGCTCCGATCCCCGCAAACCCCTCATCGTTTTCACGCAACCCCGACCAAAACACTCCCTCCCTCCTGTGTTGTGCTTGCCGATATGGCTCCCAGTGCCATACGGTGATGGTCGCTGTGTCGGGTGATGGGGACCCACGGTAGAGTTGTTAGAACACTCGTACAGCGGTTACGCCCGCTTTACATTCTGAGATCATTTAGCAATCGACAGCGATCTACTAGGCATTCTGCCTTTGCTGCTGCTGTCTGGTGTCAATGCATAAGTACCTTCATCAATGATTCTGGAAATAAAGTCGTGCGTCCAGATTCCTCAGTGAGCTGGATGTACTTATTTCAAAGGCCATAAATCATGCTTAGAGATAAAGCGGCGTATTTTCATGCACTTTTCCGAGAGTATACAGCTTATGACATGCCTGCAAAAATGCAAAAGTGAAAAATCATTTGGACATTCTGGTTAATGACAGACACTCGATCATGGGTCCATGCAGGTGTTGTAAATCTGCATAATTGTGCTGTAAACCGACGTTCAAAAGCCAGAAAGATATAAAATGGAGGTCATAGTAATACATTACGATACACAGGAACACCATACGCCTTCCTCTTGCAGCATAACTGCTGCTTCTCTGGACAATAGCGTCGGCAGGCGGAAACAGGTAAAAGACGAACTTTAATAGAGTCGAAATAATCATACATAGAAGCAAAAGTGTACGGTTTTCATTTGTTTCTCCGAAAGCTTGCATGTCAGAGCATGTTTGGAGAAAATACAGAGTGAAATTCTTGTTGGACATCAGGGTCGAAAAGGTAACGTGACCTTGGGCCAAGAGGTCAAGCCTACCATTTTCTTGGAATGTTTAAACCAATGTCAGATATGAATTCTGCGGGTCTTTACGACTTCAACGACATAGATGTTTTGTATTTCCATTGAGACAAACCACTTAAAATAGCAATTGAAAAGACCGATCTCTGCCGACATTTAACAATGTCCGAGGCCACAACTCGAAAACCGTCTGGGTCATGGTCGTAAAAATTGCTGGGGGTGAATTCTACGCATGAAATTGCATGCAATGTGATCTACATAATTTTGAACTAAAGCCGCGACATGAGGATATTTAGGATTGGATAGAGTACAATTTTTATCGCCTTTCACTTGTCGAGTTGTCATGCACATCACCAGCGATTGCCTGAGATCAATAGTTTGGTCGAGTGAATGTTATTTGGACCACGGACAGCATCAGTGATTGCCTGAGGTCAATAGTTGGGCCGAGGGAATGTTATTTCGACCACGGGCAGCACCAGTGATTGCCAGAGGTCAATAGTTGGGCCGAGTGAATGCTATTTCGACCACGGACAGCACCAGTGATTGCCTGAGGTCGATAGTTGGATCGAGTGCATGTTATTTCGACCACGGACAAAAGCATCACATTGAGCGACCCATCTCGGTCATCACGAATTTTACGGCCTGCTATTTGTTGCGGCTGCTGATTCCAGAAGTGGAACAAGAATAACCTGAGGTACTTTTACGACGCATTCGACGAATTCCCTGCCCCCATATAACGTCGCCAACCTCTCACGCCGATTGGTCGCGGGTGGACTCGGTAATCCCACCGGTTGTGGGATTCGAAACCGCGATCCTACAATCAAAAGTCGAACGCCCTGTCGACTGGGCCACGGCGACCCTGATTCCATAATTGTGCAGTCGTTATGAGCATATCATAATTATCTACTGTATTGTCATAATTATCTACTATCTATGTAGTAGTTTTATAATTATGTAGTATTGCTGTCTACAAAGATGCTGACTTCCGTACGTGTCTCTATGTGTGATCAAAGACGGCATGTTTCCAGTTTTTGCGTTTATATTCAGTGATGTCGGTACCCATCATGTCAATTAGGCTAACTAGTGCCAAGTTAGGCCGCTGTTGCCTCTCCAATTTAATCAGGTGAAATTGAATTCGTCCCTCCCCTCCACTGATAATCAGAGACCAATAATTTGCGTTCGGCGCGAGGAGCATGTGAATGTGCTGAGCCACATTGCGATGTCATGCATCAAACTTGACGATAAATATGCTTGCCAGCAGGGCTTTGCGTCCTACACTTCATGAAGACGTCTTGCTGATGTTCAAGCGCAGCCTCAAGCTGGGAATTGGCCGATTATTTGCAACATTTCTGGTTTCAGAATGCAGGATGCACCATGTTGCCTCTGCTCGTGGTTTATTGATCGGCTGATCGATCGTTCTGCTAAGGTACTGGCAATTAGCGGCTTTCATTCAAATGAGCAAACAGGGTTTCACCGGAGATGAGCTTCTGCAAGTAGCTTAATGACATGACATATTCTCGAGCGGTAGCTGTGTCGAAGCTCGGGTTTGGATCCATTCATTTCCAAACTATTTCTCGGTGGACCGCCATCGCAATAGTATTGACATATACTTATTTGGTGGCAACGACCCCAATTAAAAGTGATGGCGAAACTCAAGCGAATCTACCCTTGACGGCGACAACGCCATCACCGTCTGCCGCCCAACTCAACCCGATTGTGTGCCTGTAGAATGGGCGCCCTCAAGCTCACCTCTTGGCTTCGCTCGTTCAGGCCCGTCTGCTACCTTGTAGTGGCATAAGAGGTAGCAAACAATGACTTTTACCGGCCAATATTGTCAGCTGAGCCACAGCCAGTATTATCAGCTGAGCCACAGCCAGTGTTGTCAGCTGAGCCACAGCCAGTGTTGTCAGCTGAGCCACAGCCAATATTGTCAGCTGAGCCACAGCCAGTGTTGTCAGCTGAGCCACAGTCAGTGTTGTCAGCTGAGCCACAGCCAGTGTTGTCAGCTGAGCCACAGTTAGTGTTGTCAGCTGAGCCACAGTCAGTATTGTCAGCTGAGCCACAGCCAGTGTTGTCAGCTGAGCCACAGCCAGTGTTGTCAGCTGAGCCACAGCCAATATTGTCAGCTGAGCCACAGCCAGTGTTGTCAGTGTTGTCAGCTGAGCCACAGCCAGTGTGTGCTGAGTGTCAGCTGAGCCACAGTCAGTGTTGTCAGCTGAGCCGCAGTCAGTGTTGTCAGCTGAGCCGCAGCCAATATTGTCAGCTGAGCCACAGCCAGTGTTGTCAGCTGAGCCACAGCCAGTGTTGTCAGCTGAGCCACAGCCAGTATTGTCAGCTGAGCCACAGCCAGTGTTGTCAGCTGAGCCACAGCCAGTGTTGTCAGCTGAGCCACAGCCAGTGCTGTCAGCTGAGCCACAGCCAGTGTTGTCAGCTGAGCCACAGCCAGTATTGTCAGCTGAGCCACAGCCAGTATTGTCAGCTGAGCCACAGCTATTATTGTCAGCTGAGCCACAGCCAGTGTTGTCAGCTGAGCCACAGCTAGTGTTGTCAGCTGAGCCACAGCCAATAGTTTCAGCTGAGCCACAGCCACTGTTGTCAGCTGAGCCACAGCCAATATTACCAGCTGAGCCACAGTCAGTGTTGTCAGCTGAGTCACATCCAGTGTTGTCAGTTGAGCCACAGCCAGTATTGTCAGCTGAGCCACAGCCAGTATTGTCAGCTGAGCCACAGCCAGGGTTGTTAGCTGAGCCACAGCCAGTATTGTCAGCTGAGCCACGGCCAGTGTTGTCAGCTGAGCCACAGCCAATATTGTCAGCTGAGCCACAGCCAGTGTTGTCAGCTGAGCCACAGTCAGTGTTGTCAGCTGAGCCACAGCCAGTGCTGTTAGCTGAGCCACAGTCAGTGTTGTCAGCTGAGCCACAGCCAGTGTTGTCAGCTGAGCCACAGCCAGTGCTGTCAGCTGAGCCACAGCCAGTGTTGTCAGCTGAGCCACAGCCAGTGTTGTCAGCTGAGCCACAGCCAGTGTTGTCAGCTGAGCCACAGCCAGTGCTGTCAGCTGAGCCACAGCCAGTGTTGTCAGCTCAGCCACAGCCAGTGTTGTCAGCTGAGCCACAGCCAATATTGTCAGCTGAGCCGCAGCCAATATTGTCAGCTGAGCCACAGTCAGTGTTGTCAGCTTAGCCACAGCCAGTGTTGTCAGCTGAGTCACAGCCAGTGTTGTCAGCTGAGCCACAGACAATATTGTCAGCTGAGCCGCAGCCAATATTCTCAGCTGAGCCACAGCCAATATTGTCAGCTGAGCCACAGCCAGTGTTGTCAGCTGAGCCACAGCCAGTGTTGTCAGCTGAGCCACAGCCAGTGTTGTCAGCTGAGCCACAGCCAGTGTTGTCAGCTGAGCCACAGTCAGTGTTGTAGCTGAGCACAGTCAGTGTTGTCAGCTGAGCCACAGTCAGTGTTGTCAGCTGAGCCAAGTGACAGCAGTGTTGTCAGCTGAGCCACAGCCAGTGTTGTCAGCTGAGCCACAGCCAGTGTTGTCAGCTGAGCCACAGCCAGTGTTGTCAGCTGAGCCACAGCCAGTGTTGTCAGCTGAGCCACAGCCAGTGTTGTCAGCTGAGCCACAGCCAGTGTTGTCAGCTGAGCCACAGCCAGTGTTGTCAGCTGAGCCACAGTCAGTGTTGTCAGCTGAGCCACAGTCAGTGTTGTCAGCTGAGCCACAGTCGTGTTGTGCTGGCAGTGTTGTCAGCTGAGCCACAGTCAGTGTTGTCAGCTGAGCCACAGTCAGTGTTGTCAGCTGAGCCACAGCCAGTGTTGTCAGCTGAGCCACAGCCAGTGTTGTCAGCTGAGCCACAGTCAGTGTTGTGTTGTTGTCAGCTGAGCCACAGTCAGTGTTGTCAGCTGCCACAGTCAGTGTTGTCAGCTGAGCCACAGTCAGTGTTGTCAGCTGAGCCACAGCCAGTGTTGTCAGCTGAGCCACAGCCAGTGTTGTCAGCTGAGCCACAGCCAGTGTTGTCAGCTGAGCCACAGCCAGTGTTGTCAGCTGAGCCACAGCCAGTGTTGTCAGCTGAGCCACAGTCAGTGTTGTCAGCTGAGCCACAGTCAGTGTTGTCAGCTGAGCCACAGTCAGTGTTGTCAGCTGAGCCACAGTCAGTGTTGTCAGCTGAGCCACAGTCAGTGTTGTCAGCTGAACAGCCAGTGTTGTCAGCTGAGCCACAGTCAGTGTTGTCAGCTGAGCCACAGCAGTGTTGTCAGCTGAGCCACAGCCAGTGTTGTCAGCTGAGCCACAGCCAGTGTTGTCAGCTGAGCCACAGTCAGTGTTGTCAGCTGAGCCACAGCCAGTGTTGTCAGCTGAGCCACAGCCAGTGTTGTCAGCTGAGCCACAGTCAGTGTTGTCAGCTGAGCCACAGTCAGTGTTGTCAGCTGAGCCACAGTCAGTGTTGTCAGCTGAGCCACAGTCAGTGTTGTCAGCTGAGCCACAGTCAGTGTTGTCAGCTGAGCCACAGTCAGTGTTGTCAGCTGAGCCACAGTCAGTGTTGTCAGCTGAGCCACAGCCAGTGTTGTCAGCTGAACCACAGCCAGTGTTGTCAGCTGAGACACAGCCAGTGTTGTCAGCTGAGACACAGCCAATATTGTCAGCTGAGCCACAGTCAGTGTTATCAGCTGAGCCACAGTCAGTGTTGTCAGCTGAGCCACAGCCAGTGTTGTCAGCTGAGCCACATTCAGTGTTGTCAGCTGAGCCACAGTCAGTGTTGTCAGCTGAGCCACAGCCAGTGTTGTCAGCTGAGCCACAGTCAGTGTTATCAGCTGAGCCACAGTCAATGTTGTCAGCTGAGCCACAGCAGTTGGTCAGTGTTGTCAGCTGAGCCACAGTCAGTGTTGTCAGCTGAGCCACAGTCAGTGTTGTCAGCTGAGCCACAGTCAGTGTTGTCAGCTGAGCCACAGTCAGTGTTGTCAGCTGAGCCACAGTCAGTGTTGTCAGCTGAGCCACAGTCAGTGTTGTCAGCTGAGCCACAGTCAGTGTTGTCAGCTGAGCCACAGCCAGTGTTGTCAGCTGAGCCACAGCCAGTGTTGTCAGCTGAGCCACAGTCAGTGCTGTCAGCTGAGCCACAGCCAGTGTTGTCAGCTGAGCCACAGCCAGTGTTGTCAGCTGAGCCACAGTCAGTGTTGTCAGCTGAGCCACAGTCAGTGTTGTCAGCTGAGCCACAGTCAGTGTTGTCAGCTGAGCCACAGTCAGTGTTGTCAGCTGAGCCACAGTCAGTGTTGTCAGCTGAGCCACAGTCAGTGTTGTCAGCTGAGCCACAGCCAATATTGTCAGCTGAGCCACAGTCAGTGTTGTCAGCTGAGCCACAGTCAGTGTTGTCAGCTGAGCCACAGTCAGTGTTGTCAGCTGAGCCACAGTCAGTGTTGTCAGCTGAGCCACAGTCAGTGTTGTCAGCTGAGCTACAGTCAGTGTTGTCAGCTGAGCCACAGCCAGTGTTGTCAGCTGAGCCACAGTCAGTGTTGTCAGCTGAGCCACAGCCAGTGTTGTCAGCTGAGCCACAGTCAGTGTTGTCAGCTGAGCCACAGCCAGTGTTGTCAGCTGAGCCACAGTCAGTGTTGTCAGCTGAGCCACAGTCAGTGTTGTCAGCTGAGCCACAGCCAGTGTTGTCAGCTGAGCCACAGTCAGTGTTGTCAGCTGAGCCACAGCCAGTGTTGTCAGCTGAGCCACAGTCAGTGTTGTCAGCTGAGCCACAGCCAGTGTTGTCAGCTGAGCCACAGTCAGTGTTGTCAGCTGAGCCACAGTCAGTGTTGTCAGCTGAGCCACAGTCAGTGTTGTCAGCTGAGCCACAGCCAGTGTTGTCAGCTGAGCCACAGTCAGTGTTGTCAGCTGAGCCACAGTCAGTGTTGTCAGCTGAGCCACAGTCAGTGCTGTCAGCTGAGCCACAGCCAGTGTTGTCAGCTGAGCCACAGTCAGTGTTGTCAGCTGAGCCACAGTCAGTGTTGTCAGCTGAGCCACAGTCAGTGTTGTCAGCTGAGCCACAGTCAGTGTTGTCAGCTGAGCCACAGTCAGTGTTGTCAGCTGAGCCACAGTCAGTGCTGTCAGCTGAGCCACAGTCAGTGTTGTCAGCTGAGCCACAGTCAGTGTTGTCAGCTGAGCCACAGTCAGTGTTGTCAGCTGACGCGGGGCCGGACGGTGATCGGTCTCTGTTCTCTGAGTCTCTGCTGTGGGCTCGCGTGCGCTGCCGACCCGCTCCCGGGGTCCACGGACTGGAGCCGCACCGAACGCCATCACTCCCAGAGTCGAGCCACGATACCACAACTGCACGGGAAGATTTTCGTGTGGTGCAGCATGGCGCCCGCTTGGCGGCCTTTTCCCGCAGTCGGGCCGCGTTGCCACAACTGCATGGGCCCATTTTCGTCTGCCCGCATGGCGGTTGTTTCGCGGAAGCCGTGCTGAACTCCAAAGCCGGCGGCCCATCAGACCACTTGAAGATAAGTGGCCGGCGCCTAGATCGCCTGTGAGATTTGCGGAATGCATGCGTTCGCGCGGTTTCTGCTGGACTGTGTGGCACGATCGCTCGGTAGCGGGGTTTGGACCGGGATGTCGGCGCTTGTTGCGGAGAAGAGCGGCCCAACTAAGTTGAGATTGAAGCTTGGGTTTCGATTGTGTGTCCGCCGGCCTTGCATCGGATGGTTCATGGCGATGGCAAAAATGACATAGTCGGGATCTTGCTTCCAGTGGCTGTGAGAGTGTCACGACAAACCACCATGGGGGCATTACCATGGTATCACAGAATTTCATGAAAATCACTCCATGGAGCTTGGGTCCATAATCCACTTCAACGATATTTATGCAAATCAAGGGATGGGTTAAGAAGATACCGGCCATGAAGCTGTTCGGGTACGTCTTACAACATTGTAAGGTACGTAAAGTAAGTCTGGTTTCGGGTAAGCGAGAAAAAAAAATCCGATCGGGTTGAAATAGGAAGACAACAATGATAGCGAACGTGCCACATAATATTTCTTCAAATCAGTGCTTAACCCTTTGACTCTGTGACCTTATTCAATGTAATGATGTCCAAACTTTCCCCTTTGTTTTTGGTTATCTCTGTTGGTTTCGTGTTTGTTTGTGTGCTTTTAAGCTTGTTTTGGAGGAGGTTCTTACCGTCGTCCTACACTGGGGCGGTTTTCCTTGCCTGATCAGTATACGCATGTGTCGCGCCACCCTCACCTCTACCCAGGGATCACGTAATTTAGATGCGTAATTGAGTCCAAATATGCTTCATCAACATTAACAGATTAAGAGCCCGCGGTCCAGTACCCATACGAAGACAACTCTTTTTGCTGTCTCAAAAAAGCTGGAATTCGACATCTAATTCGTTCAGATGACGCACAGCGATGAGAAGCCGAAGCAATATTCCATGTGCGAACAAACAGGGAAGGGATTTTTGCGCATTTTTGTGCACTTTTTCCGCATTATGCGCATTTTGCCTATAGACGAGGCGTAGTGATACTGTTTAATCCCAGCTTCAAGATCGAGGTTGTGTCGGTCAGAAAATGCTCTTCAGGACGTTTTATAGCCTCGTTTGTAGAGGCAAATGGCGCCGCAGTGAAACTTGTTAATATTTACGAACCATCAACGATAACCTTGTAATTTTCGAATCCGTGTTTGAGGCTTGTGCGGACATTGGGAAGGGCCGGGCCTGTCGTATGTGGAAGTGATCTGAACCCGTGTCTCAATCTAAACAAATAATTAGTCGAGCGCGGTGGGCACACAATTATGTTAGGAGTAAAGCTGTCGTGGGGAAGAGTGTGGCTACATTTGTTCTTATTATCCTATTGATTCTGAACGCAATGGCGACGACCGAAAGCTCGTGTGATCCTAAATTTGAGTTCGGAATCTAATCTCAGGGTTAATTCTAGAACGTTTATATCACTGCTATTGTGTTGGTTTAGCTATAGTTTATTGCTCGACGCATTGAGAACTAGATCTAATAACCAGGCCTTGATCTGATTGACATACTTTAGGGTGGCGATTTTTGAATCTCCCAATTAATAGCTCGATAGGTTCTGGTTGGTTCCGGTCAAGGTAAAGATTATATTAGTGACAACCAACGAATACTTTATGCACCAGGGACCATCGGCCTGACCGATCAGCTGAACTAACTAATCACTGAAGTGTTCTGCGCATTGATCCAGGAACAGTGCAGAGAGTGTTTGATCGTCCCCAGGGCTGCCACGGGACATCACACGGTATTACTCTCACATTTGGAACACTGGATTTCATCGGAACCAATTGTGAAATGGTGGCGGTTTTCTGACGCTGTGCTTCAAGACGTATCGACTGCATTGGTCATGTGGCGGTTATCAAACGCTACCTGGTAGCCAGAAAATAATTGGCTGGTTCACTGGCAGGCCTTCCTCCTGAATTTGCACTTCCTGACGTGGTCTCGGGATCAGAGTGCCACAATGATGCTTCCTGCAAATCCGGGATAATTAGGTTCCTTCATGAGGAACGTTCGTGATCTCTCTTGCGGCTCAACGGTGGGAACATCCAATTCGTTTGTATTCCCCTGTAATTTAATACAGCATTTGGCTTCGTCCACGGTAGGGCTAAAGATTCACTTTCAGCGTTCGGAGAAAACCAGGTATCTCTCTGCTGCTGTTTGGCCGCGGACGTGGTCCTTTGCCAGACGGCACCGATGCATGCTATTGTTGACACTCTGGCGCTACCATCTGGCGGTGACCCGTATTGTAGACAGCCGACGCTCTCCTGCTGCTATTTGGTGGTGAATTGACTGGCAAAGGCGCTGTGAGACTCTTACTGCCATCTGGTGGTGACCCGTGCTATGGACGGTTGACGCTCTCCTTCTGCCGCCTGGGCGTGATCCATGCCGTGCCGGCACTGTGTAGACTCTTATTGTCATCTGGTGGCGACCTGTGCTACGGACAGCCGACGCTCTCCTGCTGCTATCTGGTGGTGAATTGACTGGCAAAGGCGCTGTGAGAATCTTACTGCCATCTGGTGGCGACCTGTGCTACGGACAGCCGACGCTCTCCTGCTGCCATTTGGCAGAGACTTGAGCGGTAGCGCGCTGTGAGACTCCTGCTGCCATCTGGTGGTGACCTGTGACATGAACGGTCGACCCTCTCCTGCTGCCATCTGACGGTGGCTTGTGCCCTAACAGCGCTGTGCAGACTCCTGCTGTCATCTGGTGGTGACCTGCGACATGAACAGTCGATCCTCTCCTGCTGCCATCTGGCGGTGGCCTATGCCGTGACAGCGCTGTGCAGACTCCTGCTGCCATCTGGTGGAGAGCCGACGGCAGTGTCGACTTCCGGCCCTGCCTCGATGCCGCTGGTCTCGCAGCGTCCTTGGCACGATGTGGTGATGAGGTAATTGGCCGCGTAGTGCCCTTGCGTGCGCCACTACGACGCTGATTGTCTGCTGGCTGCGTCCAGATCCTGTTGTCGCTGTATCTTGTCCGGACACATGTGGCATACCGACTGGGCCACCCCTCTTCCTCTCTCCCACCTCCTTCCAACAGCAAACAAAATGTGTTTGTCCTTGTACAGAATATGCTCCAGTGTTTTCATTTCATGCACATGAAAACTATGCGTGTTTTATATGGCGAAGAACGCAATTTGCTTGCTTGCTTTGCTGTTGCTCTTCATGTCAATGACGACGACACCGCCATGTTGATGCGGCAGGCCGCGACAGGGCGTGGTCATGGCTGGGCGCCGAGTCGCACTGCAAGCGGCCGCGGCAGGCACCCTTCCTCCGCCCGGCAGCTGTGGTGCTGCTGCTGGTGTGCCGTTGCTGATATGGCCGCCGGACGCTGGTCTGCCACTGACCTGACCTTAGTGCAGTGACCCTGGTCTACGGTTGACCTCCCGTGCCAAAACATGTGGGCGGGGCTCGCGCTCCTCCACCGGAAGCCGTACAGGGATCGCATGTAACTCACTTTAGGTGCGATGCGAATGAATGCGATGGTTATTAGGGAGCGGCTGCAGGTTCACGGACCATGGTCAACAGGGAGTAGCTGGAGCCACAGCTGGAGCGGCTGGTGGCCCACGGATCATGGCCAACAGGGAGTAGCTGGAGACATAGCTGAAGCGGCTGGAGGCCCAAGGACCATGACCAACAGGGAGTAGCTGGAGACACAGCTGGAGCGCTGGTGGTCCACGGACCATGGTCAACAGGGAGTAGCTGGAGACACAGCTGGAGCGGCTGGAGGCCCACGGACCATAGCCAACAGGGAGTAGCTGGAGACACAGCTGGAGCGGCTGGTGGCCCACGGACCATGGTCAACAGGGAGTAGCTGTAGGCACAGCTGTAGCAGCTGGCGGTGCAGCTGGAGCAACTGGGCATACACAGACAATGCGGACACGCGATCTGCACGCATGTACGGTTGACATGGTGCGCGATCATTTACATGTAACTGAGGGCCGGCCGGCCAGCGGCGGCACCGGCCTTCAGTGGAGTTGCTGATGTGATATGTCATTCCCACGAGTGACCGCCCTATTCACATGCTTATGTTACAAAAATTGATGACATACCTCGAGAGTCGGGGCGCTTACATAGCCTAAGTGGTATCCAGGCCATCAAAATGACCCTTTTACACGTCATTGATACCGTGTGTTCTTGATGCATTTCAAACACAATTAAATTACTGTAATTTGCAGTTAATGTCATGCCCGTTATATTTCGAGCGCCCGGTTGGTTATCAAGCATGTCAAAATTCGCGACATCGTCACATCTCGTCACTAATCGCATCGTCACGTAAAATGCTTCCGTGGAAATCAAAGTAGCACGCAGGACCAAATGCACACACTAGAACACAACCGTGATAAGCACCGACAAAGCAAGGATAAACCAATCAGCTTTGACTCGGAACATGTGGCATGTGCGTGTAGTTTGGCCGATCGCTGCATTGCAATACGAAATGTGTGCTGCTTGGATGGTTATTGGCGCTCGGATGGGTCGATTGCCATGGCCATTCGGTGTCGCCAATCCTCCACGCCGATTGGTCGCCATCGAAGAGAGGCGAAGGGTAGAACTCGAACCACATCCTTACATCCTTTCGGTTTGGAGACGACGAAGTGTGCGTGTATGTGTGTGTGTTTGTGGAGGGGGGGGGGGTGTTTCGTGTTTCTCAGCATAGGTCTCCTTGTACCTTGAGCTCGTTTCGTACTTAATCTACTAACGTCCAACGTTCATTTTTGCCTCCCGACATTGAAGGTCCGTATATCCTGAAGCCGTGGGCTGAAAGCTCTAAAGCTAGACTGAGCATTCAGCCGAGGCGGCATGACAGATTTATGTCCGTGACAAAATAGTGTCAGCACGCAGAGGTGCGAATATGCCTTTAATGGAGTGGTGGCTTTTATGTCGCCGGCACGTGCTGTCTGGCGTGCCCGACACCGGCGATTGCAGGCCCTGTTGATATGCTGCAGTGAGGTCGGTATGCGGCGCGGCGGCCGATTGCCATAATACTTCAGAATTTGGTGAGCTTAGGCGGGACGTGCTCGTGAAGCTCTGTGTCGCCCCAGCCTCGGCGGCGCGTGACGGACGCCGGAGGGACGTGCCGGTGAAGGTCCGCACCACCACCAGCCGTGGCGGCGCGTGACGGACGCCGGAGGGACGTGCCGGTGAAGGTCCGCACCACCACCAGCCGTGGCGGCGCGTGACGGACGCCGGAGGGACGTGCCGGTGAAGGTCCGCACCACCACCAGCCGTGGTGGTGCGTGACGGACGCCGGAGGGACGTGCCGGTGAAGGTCCGCACCACCACCAGTCGTGGCGGCGCGTGACGGACGCCGGAGGGACGTGCCGGTGAAGGTCCGCACCACCACCAGTCGTGGCGGCGCGTGACGGACGCCGGAGGGACGTGCCGGTGAAGGTCCGCACCACCACCAGCCGTGACGGCGTGTGGCGGATACCGGAGGGACGTGCCGGTGAAGGTCCGCACCACCACCAGCCGTGGCGGCGTTGGACGGACGCCGGAGGGACCGGGACCGGGGCAGCCGCTGTCCTGCCGTTCCTGTGGGGAGTCATGCGGATGCTGGACATCCCACACGCAGTGAGTTGTGCCCCGCTAGCCGTTTGGACTTGTGAACACCGTGTCCGTTGTCCAGCATAAAGACGATGAAGAATGTCGTCCAGCTGGCGGACCCGCGGATGTCGTTTTCTCTTGTGTTTGAACTTTCGATTTCTACGAGGGAGAGTGAAACTCGAGTGAGTGTACTCACTTGAATCTGACAAAATGGACTTAGTGACCGGCCCGACCCGACCCGACCTGACCAGACCCGACCTGACCTGACCAGACCCGACCTGACCTGACCTGACCTGACCTGACCTGATCCGATCCCTGCCGGCCCAGTCCGGTGCAGCTCGGTCTGGCGGTCACGCATGTGCATCCTTGATATTTTTTTACATTGCTTCATGATGCAATGCTTTGCTCCGAAATACATCCACTTTCTATTTCAACCTGTACCAGCTTTGGTAGCACCATTTTTGGCATCAGGATGCACTATGCCCAATTGTGGGCGTCAGTTCACTTAACTCTCAAATTCGTGTACTTCTGCGAAAATTAGACTCAATCAGGCAATGCGTCCAACGCCTGATTGAGATTAGCCCGTGGAGCCCGTGGAGCCAACATATCTGCCCAGGGGATGACAATGGAGCGCAGTTGCGGTCGGTGCGCACGTTCCCCGCCGCGGTACAGGTGACGATCCTGTGTCTGCAGCACGGCAACTACACAGCCCGCCTCTCGCCCTCGCACGTTCCCCGCCGCGGTACAGGTGACGATCCTGTGTCTGCAGCACGGCAACTACACAGCCCGCCTCTCGCCCTCGCACGTTCCCCGCCACGGTACAGGTGACGATCCTGTGTCTGCAGCACGGCAACTACACAGCCCGCCTCTCGCCCTCGCACGTTCCCCGCCGCGGTACAGGTGACGATCCTGTGTCTGCAGCACGGGAACTACACAGCCCGCCTCTCGCCCTCGCCGGTCCAGCGCCTGAATGACGCCTGATGCTGACGCATGCGAGAAGCAGGTTCATGTGCGCCATGTGCGCCGCGAAGCAGGTTCGTGTGCGCCATGTGCGCCGCGAAGCAGGTTCGTGTGCGCCATGTGCGTCGCGAAGCAGGTTCATGTGCGCCATGTGCGCCGCGAAGCAGGTTCGTGTGCGCCATGTGCGCCGCGAAGCGGGTTCATGCGCCATGTGCGCCGCGAAGCGGGTTCATGTGCGCCATGTGCGCCGCGAAGCAGGTTCATGTGCGTCATGTGCGCCGCGAAGCAGGTTCCTGTGCGCCTGGTCTGATCCGCGTGGCGCGACTTTTGAACCTTGATGACTTTCTCGTCACCATGTTTTCATCCCAGATTTACCCACACATAATTAGACCTGCTCTTTAAACGTGGATTCGTGACAGCTTTTGTCACAGTATGTCCTATTCAGTAGCGGCAGTTTTTCTTCCAAGAAGCAGTCCTTGCGCGCCCGAACAGCACGCAGCACCATCTCTGCTGACCCGACGACATCAAGGAGTGACCACGAGAGGTGGGTGCGGTCGCAGCTTTTCTGGCGACAGCCGTATGTGATGTCGAATCCCATGTTTGCGACGCGGGAGTCACGTCGGCCATTTTCTGTTGTTGCTCGTCCAGTGCCCTGAGCGGTTCCTTGTAGTGATTCGTACACTACACCGCATTTCACTGCTTTGGAGTACCTGGCAACCTGGGCGGAGGGTTCTATTCAATATCAGTTGGTTGGTTGGTCGTGGATTTACGACACACTCAGCAGCTCAGGCCATATTGAAGTCGCATGGCGTCGCTTGCCTCTCACCCTGGCAAGAAGGGCGGGCACCGCGGGGAATCGAACCCCGCACCTCCGGCGTGCCAGACGCTCAGCTGAACCACTGAGCTACCGACGCCCCTGTTCGGTTGGTTGGTTATTGTTTTTACGAAACGTCGACCGTTGAGTCATATAGCGTTGCCAATCTCTCACGCCGATTGGTCGCGGGCGAAGAGTAGCGACAGGTGAGATTGACGCCCCTGTTCAACATCCGTGTCGTGCGGCTTGAAGCTAGATATGCATATGCAAACCATGCGACCTGGTGGAGCCAAACTGCCTTGTAAGGTAGAGGAAAACCGTGACAATCGTAGTGGGAAACCGTGCCTGATATAGTGCGCCATCCATTGTTATTGGTTCACCGCGTAATTGTTTGGCGGAGCGAAGGCATTAATCATGCAAGAGTTCACCCGACATATAGATTCTGAGGAATCAGTGGCAACTCGTGCCGCAAAGTGATGCCACTGTCGCCTTCTCAACATGCATTTCAGTGAGATGCGCATGTGGACTAGTCACCGTGCGGTGTGGGAGGCACGGTTGTCATATCCGGGCGGAATGCTCATGAGGGGGAGGAGCAGGGGAGATATATTATGCCATCTCTGTGTGGGAGCCAACCGCTGTAATGATTCACCGGGGTCAGACTTAAGTCCGTACATGAGCAATTTCCGTCCACGGAATACCATTTATAGCGTAAACCAGACAAGTACCCAATTCCCCTGCGCACCGACGCAAGGAAACAAATGGTGAAGGTGGGCGTGAGCTGGTCCAGAATTAGAAGAAATGCACGCGCGGACACCAGATGGCTGTGCAATGGACGAGTCATCAGGGTCCGATAACTAACCAACGAGGAAATACTCGCAGAAGGCAGCATCGCAAGGCAGTCGCATTCATTACACGCTATGCGTTGAGTCAATGAAGTTCCGTTCGGGGCAGGATGGCGTAGGTGTATTCGGAAAGGCGGCTTTATGTCATGGTCGCGTCTCACCGTCGGCTTTTTGGACCGGGAGCGTGCTACAATGTTGCCAACCATGTGTAGCTGACCAATGATGACGTGAGTGAGCTGGCTATCTAGGTCAGATTGTGAGCAGTGGCACAGGATTGTGTAGTTTGGGGCATATTACATCAGCTGGCACCTAGGTCAGATGGTGAGCAGTGGTGCAGTACTGTGCAGTTTGAAGCATATTGCACCAAGCGATTCGCTGTGTGCTACTCGCTTTTTCTGTTTTCTTTTTTTTACAGTTTTCACAGCGAGCCGTAATCCCTCCTCGATGGGTAAGCTGGAAATGGAGAGAGCGGCTAATTTATCATTACGCTGCCACGTCCGGTCTGTGCTCTCCGAGCGGCAGCACGAGTTATTACTCGGCCGCGCATGCGCCACGAACCGGAGTACCTTGTTGAGCATGCCCTCGAACGATATTACGGCTGGCTTCCAGGAGGTTTTACTTGATGCAGAGTGTAGTTGGGCCTTTTAAGGTGCAAATAGCAAATTACTACGGCACAAATCAGCTTATCATATATCCCGTATGCATGTTCTTTACCAAGCTCATATCTGTCTGTAAAAGTGCAGCGGGTAAATGTTAATGGTCGGCGCTCTGACATGGACACCAGGTATTTATGGCCCTCCAGAAGACGGATCCCTTCAGCTTTTGCCCCTCGCCTGCCTCATAACTAATGTGCCGGATAGGCCCCAGGGAGATCGGCTGATGCTCGCGAACGACGTCCATCTACTCGGCCGGGCGGATGTGCTACATCTCCGGCGGCAGCTGTGGCAGCGGTCAGGGAAAGGGTGGACGATCCAAGTGATGTGCTACATCTCCTGCGGCAGCTGTGACAGCGGTCAGGGAAGGGGTGGACGATCCAAGTGATGTGCTGCATCTCCTGCGGCAGCTATGGCAGCGGTCAGGGAAGGGGTGGACGATCCAAGTGATGTGCTGCATCTCCTGCGGCAGCTATGGTAGCGGTCAGGGAAGGGGTGGACGATCCAAGTGATGTGCTGCATCTCCTGCGGCAGCTATGGCAGCGGTCAGGGAAGGGGTGGACGATCCAAGTGATGTGCTGCATCTCCTGCGGCAGCCATGGCAGCGGTCAGGGAAGGGGTGGACGATCCAAGTGATGTGCTGCATCTCCTGCGGCAGCCATGGCAGCGGTCAGGGAAGGGGTGGACGATCCAAGTGATGTGCTGCATCTCCTGCGGCAGCCATGGCAGCGGTCAGGGAAGGGGTGGACGATCCAAGTGATGTGCTGCATCTCCTGCGGCAGCTATGGCAGCGGTCAGGGAAGGGGTGGACGATCCAAGTGATGTGCTACATATCCTGCGACACGCTACTCTGGTGATGGTCGGACACTTCGCACTGGCGATGGTCGGACACGCCACTCTGGTAATGGTCGGACACCCACTCTGACGATGGCCGGACACGTCACTCTGACGATGACCGGACACACACTCTGGTGATGGTCGGACACGTCACTGGTGATGGTCGGACACCCACTCTGGTGATGGCCGGACACGCCACTCTGGCGATGGTCGGACACGTCACTCTGGCGATGGCCGGACACTCCACTCTGGTAATGGCCGGACACCCACTCTGACGATGGTCGGACACGCCACTCTGGTGATGGTCGGACACCCACTCTGACGATGACTGGACACCCACTCTGGTGATGGTCGGACACGCTACTCTGGTGATGGTCGGACACCCACTCTGGTGATGGTCGGACACGTCACTCTGGCGATGGCCGGACACTCCACTCTGGTAATGGCCGGAACTCCACTCTGGCGATGGTCGGACACCCACTCTGACGATGAACGGACACACACTCTGACGATGATCGGACACTCTACTCTGGTATTGGCCGGACACTCCACTCTGGCGATGGTCGGACACCCACTCTGGTGATGGCCGGACACCCACTCTGACGATGACCGGACACACACTCTGACGATGACCGGACACGCCACTCTGGCGATGGTCGGACACGCACTCTGGCGATGGCCGAACACGTCACTCTGGTGATGGCCGGACACTCCACTCTGGTAATGGCCGGACACCCACTCTGACGATGGTCGGACACGCCACTCTGACGATGACCGGACACCCACTCTGGTGATGGTCGAACACGCCACTCTGGTGATGGTCGGACACCCACTCTGGTGATGGTCGGACACGTCACTCTGGCGATGGCCGGACACTCCACTCTGGTAATGGCCGGACACTCCACTCTGGCGATGGTCGGACACCCACTCTGACGATGACCGGACACACACTCTGACGATGGTCGGACACTCTACTCTGGTATTGGCCGGACACTCCACTCTGGCGATGGTCGGACACCCACTCTGGTGATGGCCGGACACCCACTCTGACGATGACCGGACACACACTCTGACAATGGCCGGACACACCACTCTGGTGATGGCCGGACGGCTACTCTGATGATGGTCGGACACCCACTCTGACGATGGCCGGACACGCACTCTGGTGATGGCCGGACACCCACTCTGACGATGGCCGGACACACACTCTGACAATGGCCGGACACACCACTCTGGTGATGGCCGGACGGCTACTCTGATGATGGTCGGACACCCACTCTGACGATGGCCGGACACGCACTCTGACGATGATCGAACACGCTACTCTGATGATTGCCGGACACGCTCGCCTGTCCTTTGCTGATATAGTTAATCGAGAGGCGAGCTATCCGTTTGTAACAAGGCTTGGATGTTGTTGATGTTGTATGTTTGCTTATTACACTGATGAAAGTGAAATTACTGTCATGAATGGAACAAATGTGTAGAAAGTAATGCCATTTTAAAAGGAATGAACTAGACAGATGATGGAATATAACTATATATATATATATATATATGGTGTCTTATTGATAAATTGATGTTGTTTAATATATATATAAATATGTCTTTTGTTGATAAATGCTATTGGTACCCAAGTTGACGACTTGCCATGCCCTGATGTATCTAATTGGCATCGGTCGGTTGATATAAATGATAATACAAAATGATGGATGAACACTGAGATATGAAGTGACACACGAGACTCCTTGTGTCGACTGTCGACCGTTGCTGTCCGTGCAATGTCGCTAATGAAGCAGTAGCGTGTGGCATGCCAGCTGTCCAGGCACTCTGATGAAGTTCGGCGATGATGCTCTGTGTAATCATTCCCAAGTTGGATGACTGACTGCATGGGTGAAGCCATTGTGTTAACAGGTGGTGCTCCACCACCACCAACTCGGGCTGAGCACCGTCTATAGGTGAGCACCATATAGGCATAAGACTGTTGGCATTAGGGTTATGTTAAAGGGTAGGGCTATGTTGACATGTTATGAATCACCTGGCAGGAAAAAGGACAGGCCAAGGAATTTCAATGCACCGGAGCATTCGTCTGGTGAGGCCGACTCCATCTCCCCGAGGAATGCGCAGCGCGACCAATGGAGACAAATGAATGGGATGGACCCGGACCTCGCCAAGGGGCCCATATGTTCCAGCGAGGTGACATTGATGATTGGCTGAAAAAAAAGAGAAAAAGAATAGGCTGCAGCCGACTGTTCCTGGGTGAACTCCGTCCTTGAGTCGCCCTCCTCTGGATCCCAGGGAAATTTTGAAAAAAAACAAAAACATTTTCACTGGGAGACGACGATGACAAGTTATTCCGAAACTGCAGAACTCGATCGGGATTTGCGACATTCACCCTAAAATCATAACATTTGTGGATGGTTGGAGGCATTTTCGTCCCCAGTTAGCATGTCAACATTAATGAATCTGTTGAATCCGCCACGAGGCTCAAGTTACCCGGATGAAGTGGCCAAAACTACAGCTCCAAACACGGCAAACAAGATCAGTGTTAGTGATTTAAGCAGTGATGTTGGTGATTTTAGCAGTGATGCCGAGCAAGTCGTGCTGTGCACCCAGACTATAATTTCCTTCAAATCATTAGAAGTACTGAATGAAGGACCAGAATAATAGCATGAACATTTGTTCTAGTCGTACATACGTAACCTAACTATTACGATGCGGCGCTTGACTTTGAGGGTTGTTCTCTTTTAGAAGCATGGTGCCTAGAGGGAGTAAGCAGCTTTATGCCTCGGTCACATATGATGCTGCCGCCGCACGGTTCTGCGGTCTACGGTTTGTAGATGGGATTTTTACAAATCGTACGGTCATCATCGCTGTCATCGTACGGTCATGCTGTCATCGCTCCTTGGTCATAAATAGCTTGCGGTGTGTTGGCGGCGGCCGTAAGTCCCCAAAGTTGCCACAACCGTGCGATGGCCGCACGGTAGAATACGGTAGAAGTGAGGCGATCTCAAGGTTTTTTGCTCATCGCAGGGGCTTACGATTTTTAAAACTTGACATTAAACTTTTTCGGAAATCGCAAGGCCGTAGGC
The DNA here is from genome assembly GCA_034440615.1 of Ashinkailepas kermadecensis. Taxonomy (NCBI): domain Eukaryota; kingdom Metazoa; phylum Arthropoda; class Thecostraca; family Neolepadidae; genus Ashinkailepas; species Ashinkailepas kermadecensis. The sequence continues at coordinate 137,988 of JAOTOM010004273.1, forward strand.
CGCAACCCCGCCGCATGTAGTACCACAAGGTCACTGTAGGGTGGCCGTGAGTTGACTTCAAGGTCACCTCACGGTTTTTACCCGGTCTGGTGTGCCTAGAAAATCGTACGGCAGCCGCAACAACCGTGAGGCCTCCTTACTGTCAACTCACAGTGGTCTTGCTGCCTCCGTGAGATGGCCGCACGATGTTCTAAATATCGTACGGCGGCCGTGCAGTGACTTTAGGGCTGCCGTACGATGGCTTAACGACAACCGTGCAGTTGGCGGCCGCCGTACGATCATCTTTCTGAAGACGTATATATATATATATTGCCTGGTGTGACACTAGCCAGATCGTCAAGATGGCGTTGATTCCACCACGGATACTCTGCCTGGCACACCTGAGATTACGACTGAGGCAGATCCACCGCCGGCAGGAAGAAATTATAGCAGCTATGGTAGTGTTAGAAGAAGAGCGGGACCGTCAGGAGAGAAGAAGACGAGTGGTGTGGGTGAAGCCCTATTTGTTGCGGCGTTCCACCCTGGGACACTACGACACCCTGATGCAGGAACTCATGAGGGAGTCCCGGTGGATTTCAAGTCCTACCTGCGCATTGAGCCCGCCATGTTTCGTGAAATGCTGGACCGGCTACTCCCCAGCATTATGCAGAGCGATGACAGCAGGCCTGCCCTGGCGTCTGGACTCAGACGGCCATCACGTTGCGCTGTTTGGCGACGGGTGACTCGTACCACAGTCTGGCGTTCAATTTTCGTGTTGCCCATAACACTATCTCCATCCTGGTGCCCCAGGTGTACAGGGCCATTGCAGCCGAGTACAAAGATGAGGTCCTGGTGCTCACTCCGACCAATGACGTCTGGCGAGGAGTGGCAAGTGGCTTCTCCAGAAGATGAAATTACCACCATTGCTGCGGGGAAATAGACGGCAAACACGTTCCCATAAATAAACCAAAAAAGTCCGGCACGGCATACTATAACTACAAAGGGTTTTTTCCATTGTTATCTTGGGGCTCGTCGAAGCGGACTACAAGTTCCTGTGGGTGAACGTTGACACGAGGGGATCCATATCTGATGCCGGTGTGTTCAACGAGTCAACTCTGGAACCCGCTCTTCATGAGGGAACCCTCGGCCTGCCTCCGCCTGACCGCCTGCCCAATGACAACCAGGATACGCCGTACTTTATTGTGGGGGATGACGCTTTCCCTCAACGCAGATACCTCATCAAGCCCTATTCCCACCGATGCCTCGACCGTGAAGAAAGAATCTTCAATTACCGTACACCCGTGGCAGGAGGGTGGCGGAGAACGCCTTCGGATACTTGCCATGCGCTTCCGATGCCTGCTGATGCCGTTGCAGACCAAGCCCGAGAACGCTGTTTTGATTACCAAGGCTTGTGTCATCCTACACCAGATTATGCAACTGAGATATACCAACTTTCAGAATGCAGACCTAGACCAGGAAAGACACGACGGACAGATACCAGCTGCGTGGAGAGACCAAGCCATGATGCACGAAATGCAGATCGTCGGACGTGCTCCCCATGAGACCCGTGAAGGAAAGCAACTCCACACAGCACTCAAGTACTACTACTGCAGCGAAGCTGGCAGCATACCCTGGCAAGAGGCGGCCCCGAACTACAACTACTACCACTCTGAACTGTGTACTGTGATTGACTGTGTACTGTGATTGTGATGTTATGCTTTGTTTACATAGAGACAATACAAATTATTGGTGATGATGTCTATATGTCATATGAATAAAGAGTTGTCCATGTCATATTAATAAAGTTATCCTTCTAAGAAATAAAGGTGCATATAATGAGAGAACAATGGTATAAATGAAATGGAACACATACAACTTTAATTTGTAAAGAATGAAAGTATAATATTAGGAGCAATATTCATTATATAAAGTTCAAATTATGCAACATTACTTGATGTCTCAGTAAAGCTCAATGAAACAACTTGTATATTGCCAAAGGTGGAGCATAGCAAATATACGCTCCTTGAAATGTAACTCATTGAAGTGACAATGTCTCATAAAACTCATAAAACACAACAATGTCATAGAAAATTACAATGTCACTATTTCTAAATTGTGAGCGGCCGCAAGGAGACCTTGCGGCGGCCTTACGGCGCCCTTGCGGCGGCCGCAGCAACCGAGCGGGCGCCTTATGATTGCCTGGCGGTCGCCGTGAGGGCGCCTCGCGGTTTGTTAACTGGCGCCCTGCGGTCTCCTCACGCATTTCGATTTCATGACTTCTACGATTGCCGTGCGGGGCCCGCAGCATTTGTGAACACTGCTTCCGCAGCCCGCAAAACCGTACTATTTGTAAAAATCCCATCTATGAACAGCAGACTGCAGAACCGTGCGGCGGCAGCAGCATATGTGTCCGAGGCATAAGGAGGCCTCACGGTTGTTGCGGCTGTGTACGATTTTCTAGGCACACCAGACCGGATAAAACCGTGAGGTGACCTTGAAGTCACCTCACGGCCACCGCACAGTGACCTTGCGATACTACATGCGGCGGGGTTGCGACCTACGGCCTTGCGATTTCCGGAAAAAAGTGTAATGTAAAATTTAATAAATCGTAAGCCCCTGCGATGAGCAAAAAACCTTGAGATCGCCTCACGGCTACCGTATTCTACCGTGCGGGCACCGCACGGTTATGACAATTTTGGGGACTTACGGCCGCCGCCAACACGCCGCAGTCCATTTGTGACCAAGGCATTAGTGAGTTCGCCAAGGGAGGTGCGACGCCCTCCCCCCTTGCTCGCGCAAGGGGTGCAGCGCCTCAGCGCCCCATACGTTCCGCTGCCTCTGAACATTAGCATAGTTTAATAATAAACTGAACTAGCAGTACAAATTAAGTGCGTGAAGCTTATGTACTCTTATGTGGGAAGATTCATAGCCCCGTAGGAAATTGCATTGTTGGCGACTAGATGCTTGGGTGTCTCCTACTTGGCGCTCGAAGTTGTCAACGGCTGCTACTGATGTATGCAGCAAAGCAAAGGAAGCATTCTTCCGGGATGTCATATGGCATATGAGATGCGATGTTCGTAACCTTGAGGTATGCTCTTGTTATATGTAAGTTGATATATGAGATGTTACGTTCGTAATTTTGAGGTGTGCCCTCTTGGCACAATACTTTGCCAACACTTATTGGTGTACATTCAAGCAGTGCTAACCATCAGCATTAATTCTCAATTGTTTCTGAGTTTCACACGAAGCACTAATCAACCTCCATTGGAAATGCATGGGCAAAAGCGAGGGCTCATTGTAGTTGGCACACCTACTAATTCACACTTGTGGAAGCCAGTCTCAGTATTTGCAGTCAAAGATGATTCACTAAAATACATGGTAGTGCTCGAGTATGTAAATTGGTCGGAAAAAGAGTTTGATTCGGTGTACGTCGTGCGATTTATTGGTTTGAATAATTAAGCAGTGTCACGAACTCACAGAGACAGCTCAGTTTGACTCCCTGGACAGCACAGCCAGACCCACAGAGACAACTCGGTCTGACCCATAGAGACGGCTCAGCCAGACCCACAGAGACAACTCGGTCTGACCCACAGAGACGGCTCATTCTGACCCACAGAGACAACTCAGGCAGACCCACATAGACAACTCATTCTGACCCACAGAGACAACTCAGGCAGACCTACAGAGACAACTCAGGCAGACCCACAGAGACAGCTCATTCTGACCCGCAGAGACAACTCAGGCAGACCCACAGAGACAGCTCATTCTGACCCACAGAGACAACTCATTCTGGCCCACAGAGACAACTCAGGCAGACCCACAGAGACAACTCAGGCAGACCCACAGAGACAACTCATTCTGACCCACAGAGACAACTCAGGCAGACCCACAGAGACAACTTATTCTGACCCGCAGAGACAACTCAGCCAGACCCACAGAGACAGCTCGGTCTGACCCACAGAGACAGCTCATTCCGACCCACAGAGGCAACTCAGGCAGACCCACAGAGACAACTCGGTCCGACCCATATATACGGCTCAGCCAGACCCACAGAGACAACTCGGTCTGACCCACAGAGACAGCTCATTCTGACCCACAGAGACAACTCAGGCAGACCCACAGAGACAACTCGGTCAGACCCACAGAGACGGCTCAGGCAGACCCGCAGAGATAGCTCTGTCAGACCCCCAGAGACATTTCAGTCAGACCCACAGAGACAACTCGGTCAGACCCACAGAGACAACTCGGTCAGACCCACAGAGACAACTCGATCAGACCCACAGAGATAGCTTAGCCAGACCCACAGAGACAGCTCATTCTGACCTACGGGAACAGCTCTGCTTGGCCCACATAAACAGCTCTGTCTGACCCATAGAGACAGCTCTGTCTGATCCACTGAGACAGCTCTGTTTGGCCCACAGAGACAGCTCAGCCAGACCCACAGAGTTAGCTCGGTCTGACTGAGCTGTCTGGCCTACATTTCTGTCCTTGGTCCTGTCTGACATGCGAAAACAGCTCTGCCTGTCCCAAAGAGTCAGCTCTGTCTGACTCACAGAGACAGCTCAGCCAGACCCACAGGGACAGCCCTGTCTGACCCTCCAAGAGACAGCTCAGTTTGACCCGCGGAGCAGTTCAGTCGGCCCGGCGAGACCCAGCTCGGAGGCGACGAGATGGGCCCGCCGGGATATGTGTGCGCGATAGCAAATTTCGGCCATCTAGTGTCATGAGAGAGGCAGATCTTGCCGCCGCTTTCAATGCGGGGAAGTTGGCAGTGGTGCCTCGCGGGGCGGGACTTCCATTTCCGGGAGGCGGGTCGGGAGCTCGTCACGCTGAGCGATCATTACTGGATGGTGCTCTTTCCATATTGCATCGACCAATTCCCCACCGCATGGCGGATTACATCCGCACCACACCGCAGACCAGGTGCGGACCACACGGCGGACCACACCGCAGACCAGGTGCGGACCACACGGCGGACCACACCGCAGACCAGGTGCGGACCACACGGCAGACCATCTCCGGACCACACCGCAGACCAGGTGCGGACCACACGGCGGACCACACCGCAGACCAGGTGCGGACCACACGGCGGACCATCTCCGGACCACACCGCAGACCAGGTGCGGACCACACGGCGGACCACACCGCAGACCAGGTGCGGACCACACGGCGGACCATCTCCGGACCACACCGCAGACCAGGTGCGGACCACACGGCAGACCATCTCCGGACCACACCGCAGACCAGGTGCGGACCACACGGCGGACCATCTCCGGACCACACCGCAGACCAGGTACGGACCACACGGCGGACCATCTCCGGACCACACCAAAGACCAGGTACGGACCACACGGCGGACCATCTCCGGACCACACCGCAGACCAGGTACGGACTACGCGGCGGACCATCTCCGGACCACACCGCAGACCAGGTGCGGACCACACGGCGGACCACACCGCAGACCAGGTGCGGACCACACGGCAGACCATCTCCGGACCACACCGCAGACCAGGTACGGACTACGCGGCGGACCAACTCCACCTCCAAATCCTTGATTTGCAACAATGGAAGTTCACCTGTTGTGCATTCCAATTATTCCTATAATTTCCAACTTTGTGGTTGATGCATTCAGTTGGTGCTGCTCTATGGGCACCACCTGAAAGACAAGCTATTCGGAACCGTCGGAGAAGCCTGAGGTAGGATGTGGATCAGGCTGACAAAGCAAACAATGCCATGACGAATGTGTCACGGCTGAGATCCTCTTCTTCCAGGCAAGGCACTGGTAGACATAAATTTGATAAGGTCAAGTCAAACAAAAGTTATTGCTACAATGCTTTTTCACCGAAGCCAATCAAGACAAAGTATATGTATTTATTATATTATAATACAAATAAATGTATGTCATCTTACCGATCTATCGCCTGACCTAACTGGAGCGTACATCAACTTAAAAGTTGGAGTAGTCTAGATCGGGATGCCTCAAGGTAGGTTAGGTCAGGTTAGACACCAAAGTTTAGATGTTTGTATTCCCAGTTTCAAGCAGGCAGGGGAAACATTTTGGAATGGTTTCGCATGCATGTTTGCAACAGCTGTGGGTTCCGTGGTACCTGTATATTCCACCAATATCCTGGTAGAACACGTTTATCACATTTTCGCTCTTAAAAAAGCGTGTAGAATTGGATTTGTACTCCAGTTGCGAAGTCTTCTAGCGAATCCAGGAAGGAGACAAAACGGAGTTGCCCCCTCACAATTTGTGTGTCTAGACACATGTTCCACTTTATTCCATTTCGATCGATCCTATAGCAACGGCACTGAAATGTTTAACATACTTATATTAACTCCTCTCCGAGCCTTCACGCTTCCAAAATCATGGTTTCATGGGAAATTAATTTATCCGCTCTGGGACCAACATGTTAATCTTTTCCAATTGTTGTTCCTTGTCGTCTGGGTCCACCACTATCAAAGATCGAGCTACATCCATTGCGGTGATGTGTGGCTTTATAGCGTTTCGACCACCAGGGCCATTATGCTCCCATCTTGTTACACCAGCAGACATAAGCGCTAGTAATCACATGAACGTAGGTGATGCTTGCATGGTCAGCATCCAAAGAATAGATGGAACAAGAACTGAGATGAAAAGAAATGGGAGGAGATAGGATGGGCAGAATGCATCCCCTCACTGGTAGCAATGAAGAATTCGGCCATGGTGGACAACTGTCCGGCCGGAAAGGTGCGTTGGCATTTTACGCCGAGAAGGCATCCCTGGAAAGAGCTACTTTGCATGCAGAACAAGTCCATAAGTATGCGATCAGGCTGCGGCTCAGTCCACCATGCACTCAGCCCGGAATGGATGTGCCTCCGTTACTCAGGTGGTTTTGATATCAAAGTGCTGCCAGCCCTCGGCGCATTAGCGTTTTAGGAAACCGTACTCGGGACGGCGCAGATGTGGTCGGTTATTGGTCGTCTTTTATTTGTGCTGAGACAAATGTTTTCGAATGCCAACTCAATATGGCAGTAACCTGGCCGTAAAGGCCGTATGCCGAGAGGGCTTGGGCGGAACGCCATTCATTACCAGCATTTCAAGCATCTCAGAAATGAATTATCTAATGTACTTACTAGCGGTCATTAACGATCTACACCTAAGCGACACCTCTCCTGCTACTTGGCGAGAAAGTGTTGCCATCCCATAACCAAGGCCGCACAAAGATCGTTCCACCCCAAAAGGGTATAGGTCTATTGCACTTACTAGCTGCGCAAGTAAGCTGATCGAGCGCATGGTCAACACACGATTGCAACACTTTCTAGAACACAACGGCCTGCTCGACAAACTTCAGTGCGGCTTCCAGCGTCAAAACTATACCACAGACAATCTCATTTGGCTAATAATGCACGACATCAAAAGTGGTCTACGCATCAAACGCACCACAATAGTTGCATACTTAGACATCACTGCCGCCTTCGACCGAGTATACAAGTCCGCACTAACACACAAACTTCACAAGATATGCCTACGTGGACACATGTCACGTTTCATTCTCAACTTCCTCAGAGACGTGACCCTTAGGGTCAGATGCGGCAGCGTCACATCAAGCCTTACATTATCTCACCTCAGGATCATTAACCTCACCTCAGGATCATTAACCTCACCTCAGGATCATTAACCTCACCTCAGGATCATTAACCTCACCTCAGGATCATTAACCTCACCTCAGGATCATTAACCTCACCTCAGGATCAGGGCCTGACACAGCAGAGCGTGCTCTCGCCGAGCCTCTTCCTCATCATGACTAACGACATGCTTGCTGATCACACCGACACATCACTTCAATATTCACTTTTCCAGGGCAACATAATCATTTGGACAACAGAAAAATGCTCCATAAACGCTGAGAAAATCGTTCAAACAGCTCTAGACCACTTGACAAAGTGGTGCAAAACTTGGGGCTGCACCAAGTCTGCAGAAAATCAGCCAGTCACGTATATTCCCCTCCGTCCCACACTGCCAAATTTCCTTAACATCGAGGGCAAAGCCATCGAACAGGTGAAACGTTCTGAGGAGTAAACATGGACAAGAACCTTAGCTTCAACACACATCTGGAAGAGATGCGCGAAGTGCGCCAACCAATTATGTGCACTTGCAGGTCATATCGACCGTGAGAAGCGTATAGGAAAAGTGGAAAGGCATCACCATCCGAGTGGATGGTGATGCGTTACGTATTTACCGATTGAGATGGATAGCATGGATTAAGCCCTTTGCCACATTCAAATGCTTTTAATCGTCATATCAAACGCTGTAGCTAAATGCAAGTATTCTATTCGGGAAAATATTAATGGATCACATGGAGATGTGTTTTCTATTCACAAATACATCTCAGCGCGACCACTGAGAGAGCATGCTTTTCTGACTCTGCATACTCGACAATGACAAATTTCCATTGTTTTTGGTCGAACCATACTGCTAGCAAACAAAGCACACGCACGCATGGTCGCCCACATTCTTAGTTGGTTATTTGGGCTCTGGGGTGCTTGGACCAGAATTGATCGTTCGCGTGGCCACATTCGTACGCAGGGTCGCCAATTGTGTGTACAACTTAATGGCATGGTCAGATGTGTTAATGGCATGATCAGATGTTAGCTGTGCATGTGCTGTCTGTCCCCGAGGGGTCACAAATGTTTTTTTTAGCATTTGATGGAGTTGCCATTAACAATGGTGGTGATGTTTGCTGGCATACCAGCTCAATAACGGTAGAAAAAGAGAGCCTGTTCATGGCTAATAATTAAGAGGATTGCTACTATTGATACGATTGAACATGCATACATGCGAGACACCTGAGCAACGAAATAAGGCCCTTCGATCGTCATCTCTGGATACGTTTGCAATGTATGCTGTTGTTGTAATGCTATTTTCTTCTTCAGAACCACTTGGATGTGCTATTAAATCAGTATTGAAATGACTCAAGATAAAATTAAATGGCTTGAGCCATCCCCAAAGTATACAAAACGACGCCTCTGGCTACCGTGGGGAAGGGTGACTTAGATTTTGAGGAAACGTGAATTCCAAGCTTGTGAAGGAGACAGAGACGTGTTTGGAACTGAATAATTCGTCGGGTCGCAAATTGTGGCAACGAAATCAGGTTCGGTTATCCGCATAAACATGTGGAGCTTTGAATGGCGTATGCTTCGTTGCGTCGACTCGCGTCGAACATTGTCGATTTTGTCCATCTTTTTCAGAATACGCTTTCAAAGTACTGATCTCGGGACTCCATGCTGAAATTGAAGGCATAGGACAATGGAATTAAATGAAACTATTATGCGCACATGTCGATATGCTCCCAATGGTGATAGCTGTTAAACCATAACTATTTTACTTGAACAGCAACCATACCCCAATACTGAAGGCATCCAATGTACGGCTGACTTGCGCGTGCTCCCCGGTTATCGCGTGTTCCCCGAATATCGCGTGCTCCCCGAATATCGCGTGCTCCCCGGTTATCGCGTGCTCCCCGGCAATCGCGTGCTCGCCGGTTATCGCGTATTCGCAGGCTATCGCGTGCTCTCAGGCTATCGCGTGTTCCCCGGTTATCGCGTGCTGCCCGGCTATCGCGTGCTCCCCGGTTATCGCGTGCTCCCCGGTTATTGTGTGCTCCCCGGTTATCGCGTGCTCCCCAGTTATCGCGTGCTCCCCGGTTATCGCGTGCTCCCCGGCTATACGGTCGACATCACAATGGTTGCATCTAAGCGAATATTCCAACGCGACGTCTTGCAGATAAACAAAATGAAACCCATATCTGGAAACTACCAACATTTTAACATAATTTGCAGCACCAAAAATGTGAATAAATGAAGAACATTTCTTCGCTTTATTCAGGCTAGTTCGAAATTTTCCACTGTGCAGCGGGACAACTCGAGCCGCGAGGACGACATCCGCTCGTCGGAATTGCTGGACGTTCGCCAAGAGCCATTGGGCACCCACCCACCCGTCTGTAGGACGTGCCATTCATTAGTACACTCCGGGAAGTGCGGCTCTTCGCTGCCATACCGTAGCCGCCGCCGCCTTCCCCCGCAATTTGTGACATCTAGTGAGCGAAGTGTGAACTATAAATACCCGCCGCGACGGTCACGGAGCGAGCAATTAACCAGTTTGAGACTTGCAGAGAAGTGCCTTCAAATCGCTTGCCTGATCTTTATCTTATCTTTGTTTCACGATATGGTGTGATGTCAGACTATTACGAAAACATTTTTTTTCTGGCGTATCTTTGAGTAATGATCTGAAATCATCGCATATTTTAAAAGTATAACTACATGTCTTCCGCCGATAAGTCATTGTAAATGTTGTTGGCTCAGGACCTTGCGCGGGCCACAGCATCACCTCATGCATTGAGTACCGTGGTGAGATTGTAGAGACTTTCGTAGGTCATGCAGTGAATAATTCACTGTGTCCGTACAATAAGTCCGAGTCATGGATTCAACAAGCTGCGCGAAGTCATGTCCTCAACTTTCTCACTATTTTGGTTTCGCCGTGGCTACCGCGTCTCACTGTCGAACTAACACGTTACAGCCGCATTTCCTCGAGCTGGCGTTGTTTTGTAGCGATGCCGACAGCACTCGGCGATGCACCTGGCCACAAACATGCCCGCCGGTATAATACGCGCCAGCCAAAGATCACGTGTGTTGTATTTACACCTGTAACCACAACAGCCAACTCCTCAACTGACGTCGGCACACTATGATGGACGCTTCCGCCGGCAACCGACTGTCCCGCCCTGTCCCTCCGCCGGCCTGCCACCACCACTGACCATCTCTGGCCGTTCGCGGTCGTCTTTCGCCATCTGCAACTATCTGGGACCATCTCTCGCTAAATGCAGCCGCCTCCCGCCACCTGCAGCAGCCTCCTGCCATCTGCAGCCGCCTCCCGCCATCTGTCGCCACCTCCCGCCATCGCCGGCCATCACTGACCGCCAGTCTCGAGCAGCACACCGTCGGCCTCCGAGCGGTTCTCGACGAACTGGCGTGCCGCCTCGCGCACGGCCTGCTGCTGCTCGGCCGTGCCGTGCTGCTGCTCAAACTCCAGGTGCCGCTTCAGCAGCGAGCGCATCCGGCGCGCGCTCAGTCGCACCGAGCTGGCACGCTGGAAAATCTGCCTGCAGTGTAGACAACGGCATCAGCGGGGCGACACCGACAGCCGGACACTGGGAATCTCAGGCTAACCACACCTAGCGGCACGAACTCCCACACTGTGAGAAAACCAACCATTGTTGAACGGATTCGTGCGCATTGCCAGAAAAGCTCGGCCCTTGTTCGATATCTGCACCCTACGAGCACGTATCGCCCCACGTGGTTCTGCACGGACGGTCATACCTCGCGGCGTCGTGGTCGCCGCTCTTGATGAGCTGGCTGATGTAGACGTTCCACTGGTCCAGCCGCTTGGGGTAGCTGGAGAGCAGGTGGTCGAACATGGTGCGCCCTCGCTCCGGGTCACCGAGGCGGAACTCCAGCTGAGCAAACTTGCTGATGACCTCGACGTCTGGCGGTGGAGACCAGGGCGGTCAGTCCAGCCGGAAACAGAACAGAGCGCAGCTGGTCACGCATGGAGAAGGAGTGGTGCTGGTCACCAGAGGGGAAGGAGCGGTGCTGGTCACCAGAGGGGAGGGAGTGGTGCTGGTCAAGCAAGATGAAGGAGTTGTGCTGGTCACGCAAATGGAAGGGGCGGTGTTGGTTATGAGGGGAAGGAGTAGGGCTGGTCACGAGGCGAGGCAGAGCCTGCTTTGAAAAGGAACAGGGCGGAGCCGGTCACGCAAGGGGAAAGAGTGGTGCGGTTCACGACCGGAGACGAAGCGGAGGAACCGGCCATGAGAAGGACGGGGTTTGCAAAGGGGAGCGGAGAGGCGTTGGTTAAGAGAGTGGACGGAGGGGTGAAGCTAGACAATACATGGACAGGAAGCACAATAACAGAGGCGGTATCCGTAAGAAGGGACGGCACAGAGCTTGCGAAGAAAGGGACATGATCGTCGGGGAGGAACCGGGCGGAACTGGTTAGAAAAGGGGATTGAGCGGGACTAATTATGGGAGGGGACAGAGGCTGGCCGGTTACCTTCATGCGAGGAGCTTCGTTTGGTTGTTTGGTCTCCATGAAGAAATTTATGAAAACGCCGAGCATACTTAGCACTTAGCACTTCAACATCGAAACGGCAGCAGTCCAACCCATCCACTGCAACTGAGAATGGCTGAACACTCGCACGTCGAAGATAAGACCGCTACTGCAGGCAAGCAACAACTTCCTTCACCACCACAGGCGGATAATCTAGCAGACTGCGGCTGGCCGTTCCTCTGGCGCTCACCGGCCGACCCAGCAGACGGAGCCGGCGCAGTACTCACGGTCGCGCCGGTCAAGACAGCGCAGCGCGCGCTGCATCAGAGCTCGCGCCGCGTCCCACCGCTCGGCCTTCATCAGGAACACGCCGTAGCGTAGCCAAGCGTCCTTGTTGGCCGCCAGCTTGCGCACCAGCCGGTTGTACATCTGCTCCGCCTCCTGTCAGCAGCATGGACGCCGACTTAGCGGAGGACGGCGGCTCGGGGACGGGCACAGGACAGCTTGCAACAGAGGAAGCCATCGGCGCGGCAGCTGACTGTTGCCGCCAGAGAGCGATTGGTTGGTTGTGGCTTTACAACGCACTCAGCAGCAGAGGCCATATAGCGTCGTCTGCCTCTCACCCTGGCAGAAAGGGCGAGCATCGCGGGGAATCGAACCCCGTACCTCAGGCTTGCCAGACACTCAGGTTAACCACTGTGCAACCGACGCCCCTCCACCGGAGAGCGACACGTACTCACGTATCATATGTAATCATGTAATCGTAATCACACGAAATGAACATGATGTTCCTGTTCCAGAATTGTCTTGAAAACACATTATCGAAAACGTGCTTGCTGTAGGGAATCATAACGGGAGTTATGTACTCGACGAAATGTGTCGCAAAAGATACTCGACATGGAAGAGATGGCACAAGGTGCCATCCAAGAATAAATTCAAGCTATGATTATCGACCGACTTGAGCGTCTCCGGGGCGCGACGACTACGTAATGACAGAAACGAATACGATGCACGGTATATACGAGTATGAAATTTAAAAAAAGTCGGCCAACTTACGTCCAATTTGTTGTTTGCAGCGTGGATCTCCGCCATTCGGATGTGCACCTTGAACGTGTCATTGGACTGCAACGCCTCATGAAGTGCATTGCTCAAAGTTTCCTGAAAGAAGTCACACATTTGACAATTTCGTGAACCGTAATAAATGCTCTATAATCTTCGTCCGTGTCAATTTGAACCCGCAACTTGGCGTAATTCGTAGCATCCGTAGCAACAGGAAATCACAACACGCTTGAATCTTCCAATTTAATGCAAACCAATCACCAGTGCAAATCCGAGTAAAGTATTGCCATCAGCACAACTGTCCATAATATGTCACGAAAACACACACCGACACCCTCACACATCATTGTCCCACTATTGTGAATGGTTCGTCAACGCAATTTTTCGCATAATGTAGGGAAGATAGTGCTTTGCCAAAATAATATCACCGGCTGACAGCGGTCCGCCAACCTGCCATCGATATAAGCTGGCATTTGTGAAGGCATTTGGAGAAGCGCACCCACAAACCAATCAAATCACAGATTACAGAAGCAATTCATATCGATGTTTTAGTTCTGCCGTTCGCTAAACGGAACATATATCCGACCAATGGGTATGACCTGTCTGTTAAGCGGTGCAGTACCCGGGAAGTAGAGTTCTGGAGCGGTCGCGTTCCCGGCTAGACTTCTGGGGTCACAGGGTAAACGTTTGTTGAAATAATGAATCAGACGCACTTCAATCGTTCCTGCTTTAAGTATTAACATACACACATAGTACGCGAACATCTTTCTCTTAAATCAGAATGCGAGAAGGAGCTGCCAAGTCATTCTGTATAGTGACCAAATGAATACATTATTATCCGCTTTTCATCATTAATGGGCGCCGAAAACTAAATACATCCCTGTGCTTCAACAACGGTCCTGGTGCATGGCTGGGAGCGAGGGTCGTCCACGGCGCCGATGCTGACGCACCCACCCCATCCGCGTGCTACCTGTGTGCCGTGCATGCTCTCCAGGTTGAGCCAGGCCACGTAGACGTTCAGCTTCTCGTTCTCCTCGCGGAAGTTGATGGTTTTGAGACCGCGTCGCGCCACGCCGCGCGCCTTCTCGATTTCCGTGGCCTGGCCGGCGGAGAGGCTGGGTTAGTCGCAGTGTTACGCGGCAAGGTAGAGGCAGGGTATCGGTTGTACCGTCACGTGACACGCGCTAACCCGCCGTTTCTCAAGAAATGAGACAGCGAGCGTGAGCTGTACCGTCACGTGACAAAGGAGGACAGAGGAGAGGGTCAGGGTCAGCTATACCGTCACGTGACAAAGGACAGAAGAGAGGCCGAGTGTTCGCTATACCGTCACGTGACGAAGGACAGAGAGGCCGAGCGTTAGCTATACCGTCACGTGACAAAGGACAGAGAGGCCGAGCGTTAGCTATACCGTCACGTGACAAAGGACAGAGAGGCCGAGCGTTAGCTATACCGTCACGTGACGAAGGACAGAGAGGCCGAGCGTTAGCTATACCGTCACGTAACAAAGGATAGACGAGGCCCAGCGTCAGTTGTACAGTCACGTGACAAAAGCACAGTTTTGAAAGCATTTCAGATGGAGCATTGTTTTACTTTGTTAATGGGGAGCAGTACTTCCAAAGTTCATTGTATGTTGCTTTTTGAAGTTATTATGAATGAAAGAAAGGTGAAAATGAAATATTTCATGGATGACTATACAGCAATGTACCAGCCCATATTAACTAGAGAATGGACCTCGAACAAATAAAAAAGACATGGAAACTCATTGGCCTTGGTGGTTTTAATGAAGAACAGTAAGTATGCAATCGTAGGAATGCGACGTGGGAGTGAGACTTCGGTAAGCAATGTCCGGCCTACTGGCAGAAAGTGATACATTTTTGGGAGAGCACATTGCTCTCAATGACACAAAAATCCAGCATGGGGATATTGTTACACCCACATGAAGGCAGTTAACCACCCAATAGTGCCATTGCAATCACATCAAATAATAGCATACCACATCATATGCATTACGGAGTTCTCCATTAAATGTGCTTCCAGTTCAGCAATACAAAAACTACATGGCCTCAAATGCATGACGTGCCATGACTTACCATGTTCGTGAGATATAAATGCTTGGTCCATCAGTGGTAAATTATTCGCGAAATAGGGTGGAATATACCACTCACTGAACAATGAATTGACATCCTCCCAAAGAAGTATCGACATCGCGCTTCTTGGTGCGTGTTTGTGAAGTCTCCATGTCTAGTTCTCTAACTGTGTTCCATTTACAAATATAATACTCTTGCTAACCATAACTGATCCGGGATCGTGATAACGAACATCCCATAGCGCAATTCCAGGTAAATGGATTACCCATGATGTGCTATGCTATAAAATTAACAGTTTATAGCATAGGTGTTTGTATCGTTTTCGTTGATATTGTTATCCCCAAATCAGATACCCTTCAAAACACAACAGGCACAGCCATACAGTGTTGGAAAAACTGGCGTTTGTTGGTGTTATGCATACCAATAAATTTTGTACTCCAGGATTGTGACTGGACAAAATGAAATATTTTGTACTCCAGAAGGGAAAAGGAAGAACAACATTGTTTGGTTGAGTTCTACCACTCTAAGTCCATACCTGAAAACAACTAGCAGTTTCAGCAGTCCGTATGCGCCCACTCACCAACAATCCCAATCCCTGTCGACCATAACAAAACTTTGAAACGCGTACAGCCTGTATAGCATGCCATACCAAGACATGTTTCTCGGTGTTGCGCTAAAAACGTCTCCGCTTTCCAGTTACAACTGGCGGCATGTGACGTCATGTGAGAAGATCCTACTGTTGTGTCACTATATCATCAATATTTAATTAAATATGTATTCAATATTTGTTCAATATTTATTCAATATTTATCAATATTTATTGTTATATATTATGCATTTATATTAATCAACATTTATTCAATATTTATTATTCTGAGTCATGGGCAAATATCCCTAGTTGGCAAAACTGGCGGCACTTGGTATCGCCGGAGTAAATATTTCAGGCCCCGTTTGGCAATTAAGATGCTTTGAATGCGCAATCGAAGGTCATTTTGTTAAAGAGACAACTTTTTTAGACACCATGAGCCCGTTCAATGCAAAAAAGTCACTTTATATTTCCTCAAAGTGGCTTTGGAGCAATGAAGTTCTCCGAGGTGACAACACCAAGAAACCAATGCCATTTGTGAACTTATGAATGACTGTCCAATAATATTTTTGAAATCTGTGCTAAGATAAATTGTGCGCCTTTAAATATAACTGCATTTGGAGTTCATCAGTGTCGGTGAAGGGTCTGTAATACCTGTTCCGATTTTACTCCGACCCATCTGTTGCCGGCCCGGTAATCCGCCGTAGTTCTACCGCTGGGGTAAGCGAATCAGACCCGGCTCTATTTTCCAGTACATCTGACAACTGTTGGGAGGGACGGGCTGATGGAGTTGGTGAGTGTTTGTGGGTTGATTATTTTTTAGGTTTGTGGTGTGGGTACCCAAATGTGTACTGGCAGTGATAGCTAAGTGTGCCCATTCGGTTTCACTCTCTGTCGATTGTCATCATGAGATGTGAAGTCGTATTTCCATAAGTTTGGATCACACTGGCGAGTGTGGCAGGAAGTGGCGCACGATAGAGACCATTGTTCAGAGAAGTAGGGGTTGGCTGTGGTGTTTGCCACGCCTGGTTTTTCTCCCCTGTTGTAAATAGATCAGCCAGAAGGTTTTGTTTGCCTGGTGCAGAGGTTGGTGGTGAAGGTGGAATGGTGTAAAGCCTTGGCTCGGCGGTTGTCATGGGTTTCGATTCCTCGTGGTGCCCGCCATCCCTCCCAGGGTCCACTGATGGGGTCCACCCCCAGTTAATTGTATCTTGCTGTGAGGAGCTTGTAAAACCATTTTCATCATTTTAAACTCATCTTTCTACTGGAAGTCTTCCTGATAGTTAGAAAACCTCACAAGTTATTCCCATTTTTAAAAAGGGTTCAAGGCATGATGCACTACATTATTGCCCAGTGAGTCTTACTTGTGTCCCATGTAAAATTCTGGTGTGGTAAAACGTGTAATTGTTGAGCATGTAACAGCATGAAATGCTAACATTGATTTGTAATTCCATTAAAGCAATGCTACCTAATTATGGACAATTCCTCATTTTTTTACTGCAGCAAAATTTTGGACATGGATGTTTGCCAAGATGTTTATGCATACAACAATGCTAACATTGGTTTTCAGCCCCATTAAAACAAGGTTAATTGTCGGCAAGTGCATTGCTATTTTTGTATTCCAGCTCAACATTTTGCACTCCAGTTAAAAATTATGTACTCCACTACCAAGAAAAAAATATGGAAATCC
This sequence comes from Ashinkailepas kermadecensis, assembly GCA_034440615.1. Lineage (NCBI taxonomy): Eukaryota > Metazoa > Arthropoda > Thecostraca > Neolepadidae > Ashinkailepas > Ashinkailepas kermadecensis. Next base: position 155,477 of record JAOTOM010004273.1, read on the forward strand.
TACACTGCAGCCATATGTACGCAATTGTCTCAAAACTAGGTTTGCAGGATTTAGCAGGATTGTATACAACATTACGTCCATGGCGATTTCAACATCCTGCTGTAGTCGTTTCGACATCTCACAACTAATGATAAATCAATATTTTAACACTGTGGTTCACCCGCAGTCGCACTCGCCATGCGATCCGCCTTTTAAGAGGAAACCACAACCTGCAGCTATCCCAGACAGCCTGGTACCTGCACAGCTAGCATCTGCACCTGATCGAGAGTTGACGCCGTACCTGCAGGAAGTAGGACATGTATCTGATCCAGAGACTACCATCTGTACCTGATCAAGAGATGACACCGTACCTGCAGGAAGTAGGACATGTATCTGATCCAGAGACACGAGTCGTCGGGCGAGGCGACCACCAGCCGCTCGTAGTCGTCGGCCGTCTCGGGCGTCCGGCTGGGGTCCATCAGCTGGCGCTCGCGCTCCTGCAGCGCCTGCTCCTCGGCGGCGGCGCGCTGTCGCCGCTCCTGGCGCGACAGCTTAACGGCCGACTGTCGGGTCAGGTCAGCGGGTCACACACCCACCTCTGGGGCAGGTCTGGTCAGGTGATATACTAACTTCTTGGTCAGGTCAGAGGGTTACGTACTGACTGTCAGGCCACGTCAGCGGGTCACATGCTGACCTCTAGGGCAGGTCTGGTCAGGTGATATACTCACCTCTTGGTCAGGTCAGAGGGTCACACAATGACTATCGGTCAGGTCTGGTGAGGTCCCATACTGACTTCTTGGTCAGGTAAGAGGGTTATACACCGACTGACTGGTCAGGTCAGAGGGTCACACACTAGTAGATCAAGCAGTCAGCATACAGTGACCTATTGTACCCCACCCCCACCCCGACACGACACGACACGTAGCATGGACTTCAGACCACCAGTAAGCCGCCGCCGCGGTGTGTCGTACCTGCTGTTTGACGGCCTCGTCGTCCTCGTCCTCGCTGCTGGAGCCGGCCGTCGGCACGACCGGCACGTCCGCCGCCGGCTGTGGCTGCCACGAGAAGCCGCCGGGCACGCTGAGTCGTGCCGGCTCCGGTACCGCGCCGCTCGACCCCCGACCCCCTCCGGCACTGCCGGTCGGCAGCGCGACGTTCGGCTCTGCCGCTTCGCCGGACCGCCGCCGCCGTCTCTTCTTCTTGGCCATGCGCGCTGGCATACCGCACGTGTGTAGGCTTGTCATCGCCTCTGACGGCTGGGTGAGGGCGGATCTTTTTCGCGTTGAAGCTGTTTGGCGGCTGGTGGTGTCATTCTTCCTTTGTGTTGCTTCCAGCCTGGGTGTCTCAGTTAGCTTCTGCTGCTTAGCTTTTTGTTTGACCTAAAAACAGCAGGCATAGTGGGTTGGTAGGTAATAACAACAGGTGCAATTGTTAGAGAGGCAATAACAACAGGCACAATGGTTAGGTAGGTAATAACAGCAGGCACAATGGTTAGGTAGGTAATAACAAATGGCACAATGCAGGAAGACATGAGCAGGAAGAAGACTCTCAGTCAATGAGGACAGTAGAATATAAGTTTAATGTGTGGGTCTTGGCCTCCCACACCACCAACATTCACATCTTACAGATAAACTTGATAACATGTTACTCATATTCTGTATTTTATATTCCCTCAACCAGAATGCACCATGTTTCTTATATACCCATATGCAACCAGCAAATAAATTCATGGAGCAGTCCTGCTGTTCACTGGCTAAGCTCAAGCTACTGGTTCACTTTCAAAATACACCTTAAAGATTTGCCAGGGAGCCATGTGAATAATGACAGTAGTGTAATACCACATGCAACAGAAAGTCTGAGGGATGGCATTCCCCACCCAAACTGCCATTCTTGTCAAAAAGCAAACATCATGCATACCTGGCAATGACCACAACATACCTGTAGCTTATGGATACAGCTTACCTTGATATGCTTAGCATCTCCTGGTGATAATGCCTTTTTAGACAGTTTTTTGACATCAGGGATATCTTCTTTGGTAAGTCTATGTTTCTTGTTAGGCTTAGCCTTGCGTTCCTTTATCATCATCTATGATCCTGCCTGCATGGCAGAAAATGCACAATTTATGATCCAATCACACAGCATTGCATAATGGCATGGTTTTCAACCAAAGGAACACAAAAACAATGAAGACAAAATGGCATTGTATTTAAACAATACTGCCAAGCTTGTGTAGCATTAGCGGAAATCAAACGACCCGTCATGTCTCATGCTTCACTGTAGTCTAGTCTCATCCTGAATCCCACTGATTCAACAGCATGGCAGACAGGTCCAGTCATGTCAAGTGTGAAGACCAATCAGTGGCTGGTATATGGAGCAGCCATCATGGGTCAGACAATCAGGGTCACAAGGTCACATCACCGACATGAGCGCAGATCCTACAGATTTCATTAACAGCATACAGAATATTCCAAGGCATCATGACCTATTTCACTATACCTTTGTAAAGCAGCAAATAACAACAACTCTTGGCAGCATTCTGACATTCTACCTCAGAATGCTTTTACTGACACAATGCTATCAACAGCAGTTGGAATTGCCATTCTACAGCAATTGGAACAGTATCTTCTGGCTGTTATACAGATGCTGTTCATGCCATTACACACAATAACATACATAACTTATCAGACAATTACATACAACACAACTCTTAGCAGCAAACTGACACTCCTGACATAATTGATGGCTTTGACTGACAAAATGCCACCCTACAGCAGTTGGAATTGCCATTGTACAGCAGCTGGAACAGCAGCTTCTGGCTGTTACATAGATGATGTTGATAATTATACATGTTACAGCAATGGATTATATTTGTTGTTATTGGGGTTTAGGGGCGCATCAACTGCCTAGGTTATACAGTGCCCGGTATTTCTGTCTTAAAGGGTGTTTTTGGAATTTTCGGATTTTTGTCCCGGAATATTATGTTTATTAACGTGATTCTGAAGATGCGATCATTCGTTTTCTCCGTAAATGCTTACGTCTCGGTTAATCTTAACGATAATATCTATAATGCGCCATATATGCCACACCGCTGTTGTTTGTTGCATAATTTATCCATCCCTCACCTGGCACTTCTCAGACGTGATTAAAGGGACATTCAACACTTCACGCAGTTGATTCAACACTTTTTCACGTTGAAAATGCTTAATTTCCGCCTCTTTGACACATAGATGACACCACCATTATTTCACCGCAACACCGGAAAAAAACTAAGCAGAGCACGGCCTCCGGGCGTGATGTACGGATGACGTCACGATAAATATTACGCTTGTTTTGAAACTGCTTGAAACGCTTGTTTTGAAATTATAATATATAAGTTTATATTAGTTTAGATAAGAGTAGATTGTATTATGTTAGGTTAGGTTAGGTTAGGTTAGGTTTTCCTATTTAATTATTAATTATCATACTGGTTGTTGGAAGTCCTGGGGAAAGACAAGACCAAGCAGAAGCACACTCTTTTAAATATCACTTTCGCGGTCTGTCACGATAAACATTACGCTTGTGTTTTTAAATTAAAATATATGAGTTTATATTAGTTTAGATAAGAGTAGATTGTATTATGTTAGGATAGGTTAGGTTAGGTTAGGTTAGATTTTCCTATTTAATTATGAATTATCATACTATTTGTTGGAAGTAGTGAGGATAGACGAGACCGGGGTCACAGGGGTCACTTTGAGGTCAACAGTTCGAAAATGGCTTCGGTGTGTGTAGGTTGTGATCCAGTGCCATATGACATAATTAAACTTTGCTATAAGGACAACCAAGCGAGCTTGGACTTTCTTAGACGCCACTGAGTTCTTCCTGCTGGAGTTGTCTGCTCCAAGTGTTCCAAGGCCTGCAGGTTGCAGGAGAGTAGGCATCGGTGGAGTGCACCGAGACGTTTCGTGTCGCCAGAAGGAAGGAGAAGAAGAGGTGTGGGTTCGTCACAAGCGACTACAAAGGAACTTTTCTCGACGGAACCCGCCTGGAACAGTGGCAAGTTGTGTGTTTTATTAATCTGTGGTTAGATAAAGATTGGAGCCATAGGGCAGCGTACCTCAACCTGAAAATCGGATCTCGCGCGAGTGTTGATTGGAGAAGCTATTGTAGTGAGGTCACGGAAGAGTGGTTAAACAACCAGGAGCCTATCGGTGGACAGGGGATAGAGGTTACCATCTCATTAAAGTAAGTGAACGTTTGTAGCGTTAGCCAATCGAAGCCTCAGTCCCATGCCTATGACGTCATCATACCGTACCGAAGTGACTATGACGTCATCGTTCAAATTGAAAAGTAAGCATTTACGGAGAAAACGAGTGATCGCATCTTTTTAATCACGTTCATAAACATAGTATTCTGAGAAAAAAAAACAAAATCCCTAAAACACCGTTTAAGAAAAATTTACCCAGCGCCCAATGGATTATATTTATTTCATACATTGTTATGCTAGGTTCGGTTAGGCTTTCCTATCTAGGTATGTATAATTTGTATGCACTTACTTTAGTATTACCATTTGCTAAGGTGTTCATGAGAGTTTTTCACACCTTCTACCTCCATAAAGCAAAGAATGGGGTGGGGTCATGTTAGGTTAGGTTATGTTTCATTTTTAAGTTTGACAACATTGAAGAATGTGCCTTTTAATTTGTCAAAAATGATCTTGAATTGTTTTCTTGAAAAGCAGGTTAGCTGGTAAATGTGTGCCTGAAGGTAATTTTTGAATTTTTTTAATTGTTTTTTTCCTTCTCAATATGACTTAATCTTCAATCAATAACTTCACATGGAATTGTTTACTCAATCTTTTTCTCCAAGCTCCTTTTGGGTGCTGTTTTGCCTCAAACTGAAGTCGGTATGCATTTGCAGAAAAAATGAGTGGTCACTGGTCACAGCCTAGTCACACTTAAACATTGCATTGGAGATTCCAATAATTCAAAAATTACCCTACAGTGCAAATTTGCCATACCTACTGCTTACCGATTAAATACGTACGTAGGTAGGTACCTAGGCACCTACCTACAAAAAAATTGTACGTAGGTCCAATTCCATATTGTCATGGAAAATTGTTACGTTTCGAACTCAGACTTCATTAAAATTGACCTAAGATACCTAGGTAGGTACTACCACTGGCAGATCTAGCCCACCGGTTGGGGGGGCAACTTTCGGTTTTTGCCGTCGGCCCCTCCCCTCCCCCAGTGGCGTACCTAGGAATTGCATCAGGGGAGGGGTCAAACGGATTTGGAGGGCACCCATTCTCCCACTATTTTTGGTTAAAAGCACTGGATTTCGACCACTATTTGGCAAAGGGGCCCATTTTTTAAAATAATGAAAATAAAAATAAAATAATAATTGACAACATAATTTCCAGTGTAGGGGCCCAAGCCAACCTCCACCATTTCTAGGTTACCAGGTTTTTGTTCTTGTTTACGAAAACGTTCAGGTTCAGTCTTGTACCGCGTAGACGTTCGTGCACGTGTACACACTGGCAGATCCGATTTTGTCAACTCTTGCTGTAAACAGAACTTGAGCAGCATGGAACCCTCGATGTGTGTCAGAATCTACTATGCTACCATACTGGCTTCCAAACAATTATTTTGAAGTAAACAATCCTTTCAAATTGGATTCTTTCATCCACTCTATTTTTTAACCTTGGCAAAGGTTACTGCATTCTAATTTAGTTGACTTCTGTTGGTTTCGGGGGCCAAAAGACGGTAATCTTTACCGTTCGGCCGACACATACTGCCAAGGTTAGTGATTTGTAAAGAGGTATACAGTGGGGAACGGTGACATCACAGGAGTCAGGGAAGTGACGTCACAGGAGTCGGGTGTCGGTAAAGATTACCACCTAACCTAGACTAAGATAATGTAGCATAATATGCAAAATGCATCATAGCATAATATAATCTAACCTAACCTAACCTAACCGGAAAAACAGAATCCTCTGAAGCAAATTTTTTGGTCATGACGTCATGCAATATATGCGACATTGTATGCGACACCTCTTTCCAAATCACTAACCTTGGCAGTATTTGTCGGCCGAAAGGTAAAGATTACCCAAGACACTATGACCCCCCCCTTTTAAGTGCTTCGGGGGGCCATGGCCGGAATGGCCCCTCCCTGGAACCGCCAGTGGGTACTACCTGAAAGCCAACTTGCATTGTTTTGCTCCTCACAATACTTAAATGGTATGTCGCCGTCACTCACCTAACCCCACCAAATCCTACCAAAACTTACCCAGACTCACCCCTTCGACACGCACGCGCACAACTGAGATCCTGGGCCCCGGCTGTCACCCAAGATCCACCTCATCGAAGCTCATCGAATCTTATCGACAGAGGTTTACAATATCCAGATCTCATGTCAAAATATATTAATGTCCAACAGTCAAGACCACTTCTAACTTGTAAATAATATAAAAAGATGCCAGTGCCCCTGGCCACGTCTTCCAAGAAGGAATTCCAAGAACACGAGTGGACAAGGCCACAAGAAACGTGACGGACAATACCGGCCCCTGTCAATGTATATTGGCAGCCGGTGACGTCAGCTGGGCGCAGGTTTGGGTTCGGCCGGTTGTCACGACAGGAATAAATAGTACTTTTCCGACTGTACTCCCGACTAGCAAGTGTAGGTGACATGTATAATTTATATGTCATGTGAAAGCTTATTTCATGGCATTTCGATAACCGTGGTAAGCTTTCATATGATCGTGTTATTTATTGTGTAAATTGATGTTATTTATACCCTTGCAACATCCATCGACACTATTTAACTAAAGCGCTGCCGCGCCGCCAGTGCTGGTAGCGCAATTGTAGCGCGTCTGTTTAGTAACCCAGAGACACCGGTTCGAGGCTCAGGACGGGCGAACTTTTCGTTGGTATTGACGGGGAATTCTCCTAATTAATGGCGCTAGACTACGATTTTGCTTACATGAGACGAGCTTTTGCATAAAGGGAAATTGCATAAAGGGCTAGGGTTCGACCATCACAACTTGTGCTATGGTTGATTACTTTTCTATCCAACCAGCCATAGGAAGTACGGAACGCATTCACGGCTTAGGACAGGGCGCAGGCCCCCCAGACTCACTGGCATGGACAGAGTGGGATCAGGGGCAGGGGCAGGGGGCATGTCTCCCTGAATTGAATAATTTGAACCTGGACCCTACGGCGGTGCATGACAAATATTGAACTGAAATTGACGTTTTCCCCACCCACCTGCACGCACCGGTCAAAATGCGTGGTACCGTCCTGCTTCTTGAGATGTGCATACGGGTGTTGATTTTTTTTATTACTGGGGGAATACATGAAGGCAATGGGCAGATAAAAATGGATTTGGGGCCACCCTCCACAAGGTCCCATGCTATGGGAAGCCAACATTGAGGGGGCACTTTCCCCCTCCAAAGGATGTAAAGAAACACCCCTGGGTGTGCATATGATCAGGGTAGGTGATTGGTTATCAAAACTAATCAATTGAATATGTTGTCGAACAGTGAAATGACTTGACCCGAATAATGGTGAGTGATAACGATGTCAGTTCCAAGCTCGGCTCCATGCCTCTCCAGAGACTATCCTCAGTGAGCACACGTTGCCAGGACTCCATAAGCCTTGCTTTGGCAAGGACAGACCTCGACTATGTCCGGATCCTCGCGAAATACACGATGGTAAATTGGTCTCTTAGTTAGTTATTGTGGTTTAGGGGCGCATCGACTGCACACGTCATATAGCACCCATAACTCAGTCATTTATGCATAAAAGCGTGTGAACGCCACTTCGGACGAGTTATACGATGATGTCGAATCTGTTCATAATAAAACTGGTACTAGCCACGTCTTCATCAGTATGTTAATGGCCGGTGTAAATTACGAAAAATATAATTTCCGAGAGGAATTTGAAACGTTGTCCCGGGTGAACAAGGTCAGACTCGTCCCCTAATACTTCCCGAAGCCAGACAAAGGAACGTCCAAAGTGACGTGTCCGTTCGTGGGCAAGCCGGGGACATGAAACTAAAATGTGTCGCACAGACAATCGTGGCGTGCATTTCGGGCACAGCGGCGTCTCGCCACCACCCAGAAGATATCGGTGTGTCGCATCGGTATGTCCCACGCGCAGGCGACACAGAAACCTCGTGACGTCTGTTTCGCTGTGAGGATGAAGCCCAGTCACCAATACAGAGCTTCACAGTTTTCAACTTGTTGTTTGCTAAGAGTCCCAGCTTGCCTGCCACTTACTGAAGACAATCCCTTCACATCCCAGTAAAAGTACCTCGCAGGGAGAGAGGCAGGGAAAGTGTGCACGGGGTGCCCGTGCACCTCGCTTCGCCGCAGCATCCGCGGCCTCGTTCCCACGGATTCCCACATTGCTCGGAATCCAACATAGAATAACCGTTTTTTTCCAGCGCAGGTCAGCAATGTAAGCCTACGTAAAATATCTTGTGCGAGTGGGTTCGAAGGATAAAACGCATTTATAGTCATAAGACTACTAAGATAATCTGTGTAAATTATACGCCGCTTGTCATCACATGTCTCAATAAAACTCAGTGCTTTGTCTAAGGCAACCAACTCAGATGTATAGACCGATGAATGTGGCGGAAGCGAAAACGTCCTGACCACTGTGCCCATTACAAACGCACTCCCAACACCAGACTCGGTCTTGGATCCATCTGTGTAGGTGCCTGTAAAATGGCCGTGAGATGCCATCAACTCTGGTGCCCTTAGTCTGAATTCTTCGGGAACGACTTCACACTTTTTGAGATATGACAGCGAAATGTTAATATCTGGAGATGCCAGTGTCCAGGGTGATAAATTGGTATGTCGAGGTGAATTGGATTCTAACACATGGCGGAAACTTTCAATGAGCTTCAGATGTCTGTTGAGCTGGTCGGACTTTTGGACATGGTGAACACAGAACGCTGCATTCATCTCTCTGGATTGGGGGAAGGACCACATGGGGTCACATGTTAAAAGTTGAAATCACAGTGAAGCCACAGCCAACATTGGGGGGGGGGGGGGGAGCAGTGCATCCATTCCAAAGGCATACAATGCTACTGCCCCTGGTTGCTGGTTTCGATACTGAATTTTTTGGATGGGATGGGTGCCATGTTACAAAGAAAAAAACGATAAATTTGCAGCATATATATTGAGTCAATCAATTTACATGAATGGATGTGTGTTCATGGATTTTGAGAAAAAGTGTACATATATCATGCTGATGAATGTCAGTAAGTTGATGTGATCCCACAGTTCTGTCAGAAATGCTTTTTCTCATGTAGGAAGGGAAATAATACCATAAAGAAGCTTTCAGTGAGGTAATATGAAATGAAAAATAAGGATATATTATTGCAGCTTAGTTGGGACACAAGATATTAATCAAATATTCCCTCTTTCAAGGAAAACTTCAGTTAGCTAGGTTAGGTTAGGTGTGGGTAAATATGCATAAGAAACCCCAAAGCCAATGTTTAGTTAAAACACATGTTGTTCTGGTGTTTCCTGTCAGTAAGTTGATGTGATCCCACAGTTCTGTCAGAAATGATTTTTATCATGTAGGAAGGAAAATAATACCATAAAGGAGCTTTGAGTGAGGTAATATGACATGAAAAATAAGGTATATTATTGCAGCTTAGTTTGGACACAAGATATTACTCAAATATTCCCTCTTTCAAGGAAAACATCAGTCAGCTAGGTTAGATTAGGATTGGGTAAATATGCATCAGAAACCCCAAAGCCAATGTTTAGTTAAAACATGTGTTGTTCTGGTGTATCCTGATGTGATTTGAAGGAATGAGATTTATTTAATGGGAAGTGAAAGCTTTTTGACATACAAGCAGTTCAAGTTGATGTGCAGATATCCTAACAAACAGTAATTTGATGAAGAAAATAATATTAATATCATTCAAGTTACATTTTTGAAACACTAGAAAAACATCTTTTTGACAATGCAGGTACATGTTATTCCCCAGCCCTAAAAAATATGGTAAGTGTGAGGAAAATGGGGCTTTGGATGAATAACAAAGAATACTGATGTCAGATTACAAAAAAAAATCCTAACTGAATCTAACCTAACCTACTGATGTTAGATCACCTATAACATCCTGATGTTCAATCATCTAAAGCCTACTGATGTTGGATGTTGCATGTGATTTCCCAAAGAAATGGTACAGGTATGGTACCTTAATTGTACAATTGTACCAATCATACACTGTACATTAATTCACAATGTGATCAGGACATTGAGATAATGGAAATTATATATATATATATATATATATACATGTGTATTTATTTATTTATTACTGAACCTAGTTTGAGTTTTCATGCTTGAATGTTTATCCCATCTTCTTCCCATCTTTGACTATTTCTGAGTAGCTTGTTCTTCATTCAAGACAGTTTGATGGAAAGTACTTTTAGGACACTGGAAAGAAGTTGCTAGGTTATTTTGAAGAAGTCCAGCCCATACTTTTGTCTCCAAATTTGTCTTCATTGAGGCTTTCTATATATAAATACCAAAGTTTTTGGACTTTGGAAACTAAAAATAAGATACAACACAATGTTTTCTCCTGAAAAAGAGACTAGGCTAGGTTTGGTTTCATGAGGATTGGTAGTGCTAACTGGAGCTGCATTTTTGTATATATTATAGCAAAGGTATTCAAAGGCCGGGTTTGGCTTGGTTCTGCTGTTTATATATTTAACATTATTTTGCATTATCTACTACCCCTCTCAAACCCACAATGTTGGCATTACTTTGCTTCACAACAGAGAAGTATGTATTTGTGCTGGAAACTAATAGTCACATCATCTTAATTACATTCAGAAACATGTTTTTATAATCTTCTTTCCTGCAACTGCCACCTCAGCTAAAATGCAAATCTTCTTCTGCATGTACAATTGTAAAAACCTAATCTAGCAAAGCATAGCCTACCCTTGCCTGGCCACTTTAACACAAAAATAATAATTTCCAACCTTTGAGAAATAATATAGAAATTGAGCAAGTTAAAGAAACACCTAACTAATCCTAACCTCATTTGAGTTTTACCCAGGAAGAAGTGTGTAAAAAATAACTCATGACAACTCCAAACTGCAATAACAAAACCAAAAATGGCCCGAGTCAAATCATATCTCACATGAAAGCTGGGAGTGGTCAAATGCTAACCACATTCAGGAACAATATGATAGTTGATAGGAGACCAAAGCACATGCTAAGTTGGCATTAATCACCAGATTGGAGCCGAAACGGAAAGTTGACATCAATGACATCAATGGCATGACAAAGTTGGCATTGCGTACGGCCTTAATTGACATACATTGTTTGAGATGCATGTTCTCCAGCAATACCTACCACGGCCAGATTTTGCTACGTTAATTCAAGGGATGGTGCCTGTGGCTTCAAAGCCACTGACACGGGAACAAACATAAACAATAACAAAAACCTTGATGCTTCAATGAATGTGTATTACAAACGAGAAGGAAGCAAACGTGGGAAAAGCGCCATTATAGTCCTGAAATGAAAGCACCATATTTAGTTGGTTTATCAGTATAGTCCAAATCTGGAATATACTTCAGCAGTATTCTGGAATAAAAAGGCGCTTCTGGTATATGACGTCACGTGGCTTAGGTTTTGTCTAGTTTAAACCAAATATAGTTGTCTCTAGTTATCTTGGGACAATACGGCATATGAGATTAAGCGAATCCGGCGAATCAGGCCATCAGCAAACATCGAAAATTTCAAATTTCAAAATTAATAAACCTAACTTACCCTAACCTAACTTAGCCTAGCCTTAAGTATTTTTTAATAAGAAAACTCAAATTTGTTGGAAAATGTCCAACATTGAACATAAATTATATCCAAAAACAAAAGACAAACCTAACCTGACTTAACGGTCAATGGACTTAACCAGCCCTAGCATGCATGGCCAGTTTTGCTTTTATCTTACTTATACGGGGGAATATAGGAGTACATGTTTTGATTTGCTTCAAAATCCTAGCTTGCCTATTTTTTAAAACTAAAATTCTATATTTTGCAATAAATATAATGAGGAATTTCCTTATAAATAATAATCCACGACGTGAACCGGAAAATCGCATTATTGCTGAACTCTAACATAAAAGTACATTACGGATTTCACGTGCCCCGAAAAAAAAACACACCCGGGCAGTCAGCTGGTATTTTCACATTCGTTCGCCACTTTCGGCGGAGCGCTGGCGAAAGACGTTGGTGTGGATCGTGCGGGGAATCATTGTCTGCAAATATGCTGGGATCCGTCGGCAGGGTCTGTTCGTCAGCCTTAAAAGTAATAAAACCAAATGGCGTTGCACAAAGGCAATTACTACCCGCCCTTTATCATTCCAGTAAGTGAGGAAGGCTGATGACCTGCACTCATTGGGTATTATTGTGCCTTAATGTACCTACCTAGGTAGTAACAAGACAAGTTTTTACATACATTTTCCTGCAGAGAGCAAACAGATGTGTTGAGCTTGGTTAGGTTAGTTTAGTTTAGGTTTTTGAAGTTAGAAAACTTCAAATAAAAAAGCACAAATTTTTGAAATTGTTTTTGTTCAAAAGCAGGTGATGTTAGGTTAGGTTAAGCTGGGTGAGGTTTTTATTTCAAACATTTTCAGAAAACAAATTGTTGGATTTTTTCAATTTCATTTTTTGGATTTGTTTTATCCAAAGGGAGGTTAGGTTAGGTTATGTTGCATTTTTATTTTTTAAACATTTCTTCTTATGCTTTGTTACCTAGCTAAGAGCATATTTTTGGTATTATTTGCTCACAACCTGAAAAGTAAGCATTTGCACAGGAAATGAGTGAGTGGTCCCATCATCTTAGTCACATGCATAAACATTGCATTGGAACGATGAATTCACAGAATTCATAAAACACCTTAAAGTACAAATATGCCACTTATTGTAGGTACCTAGCAATTTAGTGGTTACCTGGTTGGTTTAGAAACTTCAATCAAAGGTAATTTCTTATTTCTTGGATTTTTTTTTAAATACAATGTTTATGAATGTGCTGTGGACATGACGTGACAGTGTTGGAAAAACTGGCGTTTGTTGGTGTTATGCATACCAATAAATTTTGTACTCCAGGATTGTGACTGGACAAAATGAAATATTTTGTACTCCAGAAGGGAAAAGGAAGAACAACATTGTTTGGTTGAGTTCTACCACTCTAAGTCCATACCTGAAAACAACTAGCAGTTTCAGCAGTCCATATGCGCCCACTCACCAACAATCCCTGTCGACCATAACAAAACTTTGAAATGCGTACAGCCTGTATAGCATGCCATACCAAGACATGTTTCTCGGTGTTGCGCTAAAAACGTCTCCGCTGTCCGGTTACAACTGGCGGCATGTGACGTCATGTGAGAAGATCCTACTTTCGTGTCACTATATCGTCAATATTTAATTAAATATGTATTCAATATTTATTCAATATTTATTCAATATTTATTCAATATTTATCAATATTTATTGTTATATATTATGCATTTATATTAATCAACATTTATTCAATATTTATTATTCTGAGTCATGGGCAAATATCCCTAGTTGGCAAAACTGGCGGTACTTGGTATCGCCGGAGTAAATATTTCAGGCCCTGTTTGGCAATTAAGATGCTTTGAATGCGCAATCCAAGGTCATTTTGTTAAAGAGACAACTTTTTTAGACACCATGAGCCCGTTCAATGCCAAAAAGTCACTTTATATTTCCTCAAAGTGGCTTTGGAGCAATGAAGTTCTCCGAGGTGACAACACCAAGAAACCAATGCAATTTGTGAACTTATGAATGACTGTCCAATAATATTTTTGAAATCTGTGCTAAGATAAATTGTGCACCTTGAAATATAACTGCATTTGGAGTTCATCAGTGTCGGTGAAGGGTCTGTAATACCTGTTCCGATTTTACTCCGACCCATCTGTTGCCGGCCCGGTAATCCGCCGTAGTTCTACCGCTGGGGTAAGCGAATCAGACCCGGCTCTATTTTCCAGTACATCTTTGACAACTGTTGGGAGGGACGGGCTGATGGAGTTGGTGAGTGTTTGTGGGTTGATTATTTTTTAGGTTTGTGGTGTGGGTACCCAAATGTGTACTGGCAGTGATAGCTAAGTGTGCCCATTCGGTTTCACTCTCTGTCGATTGTCATCATGAGATGTGAAGTCGTATTTCCATAAGTTTGAATCACACTGGCGAGTGTGGCAGGAAGTGGCGCACGATAGAGACCATTGTTCAGAGAAGTAGGGGTTGGCTGTGGTGTTTGCCATGCCTGGTTTTTCTCCCCTGTTGTAAATAGATCAGCCAGAAGGTTTTGTTTGCCTGGTGCAGAGGTTGGTGGTGAAGGTGGAATGGTGTAAAGCCTTGGCTCGGCGGTTGTCATGGGTTTCAATTCCTCGTGGTGCCCGCCATCCCTCCCAGGGTCCACTGATGGGGTCCACCCCCAGTTAATTGTATCTTGCTGTGAGGAGCTTGTAAAACCATTTTCATCATTTTAAACTCATCTTTCTACTGGAAGTCTTCCTGATAGTTAGAAAACCTCACAAGTTATTCCCATTTTTAAAAAGGGTTCAAGGCATGATGCACTACATTATTGCCCAGTCAGTCTTACTTGTGTCCCATGTAAAATTCTGGTGTGGTAAAACGTGTAATTGTTGAGCATGTAACAGCATGAAATGCTAACATTGATTTGTAATTCCATTAAAGCAATGCTACCTAATTATGGACAACTCCTCATTTTTTTACTGCAGCAAAATTTTGGACATGGATGTTTGCCAAGATGTTTATGCATACAACAATGCTAACATTGGTTTTCAGCCCCATTAAAACAAGGTTAATTGTTGGCAAGTGCATTGCTATTTTTGTATTCCAGCTCAACATTTTGTACTCCAGTTAAAAATTATGTACTCCACTACCAAGAAAAAAATATGGAAATCCTACACTGTGACGTGACCAATCATTTCCTCTGCAAATGCATGCTTTTCAGTTGGGAGGCAAAATAACACCCAAAAAGTGGCTTGGAGTTAGGTAGTATAGCAATAAAATAATGTTAAAATAAAGAAAAAAGATGTAACATAACCTAATTCGACATATGCCGACCAGTAAATTTGCAGTTTGAGGTAATGTTTGATTTTTTGGAATTTCTTCTTTCAGTGCAATGTTTATGAATGTGCTTAGCATGATGTGACCACTCATTTCCTCTGCAAATGCATACTGGTTTGGTTAAGCTAGGTTAGGTTAGGCTTTTGTTGCAAGTTAGATGACTTTTCTCTTTCTTTCTTTTTTTTGGGGGGGGGGTAGTCATTTAATGGATTTTTGTCTTATAGACAGTTCAGACTAGCTTAGGCTAGGTTTTTTAAGTTGAAAATTTTTTAGAACAAAAAATGTTCAGAGATTTCCCAATAAAACAAATATATGCTTTCTTGCATGGAAGGTTAGGTGGAAATTTTGCAGTTTAAGGCAATGTTTGATTTCTTTGAATTTCTTCTTTCAATGCAATATTTATGAATGTACATAACATGTGACCACTCATTTCCTTTGCAAGTGCATGCTTTTCAGTTGGGATGCAATATAACACCCAAAATAAAACCGAACATGAAGTTGGGTAGCATAGTATAAAAAGTTGCATTCAAAATGAGTTAAAAAAATGTAGCATAGCCTAATCTGACTGAGCCTAACCTTCCATGCAAAAACCCATTTTTATGGAAGATTTCCAAACATTTTTTATCTCATATAATTCCAAAATTAATAAACCTAACCTACCCTAACCTAACTTAACCTAGCCTGAAATGTTTTTGAAGAAGAAAACTCAAATTTGTTGGAACAATTTCCAACTTTAAACACAAATTATATCCTACAACAAAAGACAAACCTAACCTAGCTTAACCAAATCTAACCAATTTGTATGCTTCATGGAAGTGAGATGTGTATAAAACTTGCCTCATAGTTACCTTAAACTGCAATAATACCAAGAGTTTTAATTAAAATACCAATTTATGTCGCATTGCCAATGACAATGGAAGATAAGTAGATATTTTGATTAAAACATTTCATCCAGAGCACATCATTTTCTTGTCCTGTTTTTTTTGTATCTGGTGCATGTATTTGATATCCCTGGTGTGTATTTTTGGGTATTACTGCAGTTTAAAGTAAGCACAAGATGTTTTTAACACATATTACCTCCATGAAGCATACAAAGTGGCTAGTTTTGGTTAAGTTAGGTTAGATTAGGCTTTTGTTGTAAGTTAAACAAACAAAAAAACAATTTTTGGATTACAAAATAATGTTCCAAAAATTGTGCTTTTTTTCTTCAAAAACAGTTTGGGCTAGCTTAGCTTAGGTTAGGTTCAGTTGTTTTTTTCTTAATTGAAACATTTTTTAGAACAAAAATTGTTTGGAAATTTTCCATTAAAAAGGAATTTGCTTTCTTCCATGGAAGGTTAGGCTAGGATCGATTAGGTTATGTTGTATCTTTTTTCTTGATTAATTTTTCATAATATACAGTACCTATATGATATACATCACACAAATAATTTGTTCTGTAAAATATGTTTGGCTCTTATATTCTTCTGGACTCGACTGGTGTAGCCATTGTGACTGGCTACAATTGATGCAGAGTATGCTACAGCTCTGCTTGGTGCGGTCGTGACCGTCAATGATTCAGACCGCTGACTGCAACCCCTGCTGTTGATGTAGCCTGGGTAACGTCTGACCTGAGTGGCTCTGACTGCTCGCCAGACTCGACTGTGAGGGGACGAGTGGTCTAGGGGTAAGATGTTCGTCTCACAATCGAAAGGTTGTGGGTTCGTGTCTCGCCTGTCGCGACTCTTCGCCCGCGACCAATCGGCGTGACAGATTGGCGACGCTACATGACTCAACGGTCGACGTGTCGTAAAACCAATAACCAACCAACCAGACTCGACTGCTGCACCACATGCTGTGCAAGTCAATCGGACTGTGGCCATGGCCTTGCTGTGTGTGACCTACATGACACCTGTGACCTGCAGGTCGGACCGACTGTGCGGCGGCGCCGGCGGCGGCCGCTGCCGCTCCGGGCGGTCAGATTGTGGCGGTGATCGGCGCCGTGGTGGACGTCCAGTTCGACGGCGAGCTGCCGCCCATCCTCAACGCGCTCGAGGTGAAGAACCGCCAGCCGCGCCTCATCCTGGAGGTGGCGCAGCACCTGGGTACGTGGCGCAGCACCTGGGTATGTGGCGCAGCACCTGGGTATGTGGCGCAGCACCTGGGTACGTGGCGCAGCACCTGGGTACGTGGTGCAGTATCTGGATACTTGGCGCAGCACCTGGGTACGTGATGCAGCACCTGGGTACGTGGCGCAGCACCTGGGTATGTGGCGCAGCACCTGGGTACGTGACGCAGTGCGGTGGTGGCGAACGGATTCTGGCCGCCGCAACGTCAGGCTATGGCACCACTCGTGGCCATGCAGTCAGGTTTGGTGAGAAATCTCGATTGCGACGTCGTATTGTAGCTACTGTTGCAGCTTCGGTGCTGGAAGAAAGGGTTTTACCGATGACTAACTGGTGCAGAAAGCTGAGTTGCGCACGATGTTTATATAGCGTGATGCCGTCCTTGTTATTTATATCTGAATAAATACATGTTAAACTGTAATTATGTTGTATTATTATGTAATGTTAAATTATCTTGTAAAATACATCTTAAATGTAAGCTGCTGTACTGCTTATTTACTGATGTGTGTGTGTTTTATGACTATTGGAAATAGTATGGATTGCTGTTGCTTGGTGTGCCCGTGCGCCTGCCGTTCTCGCCACCGTGACCAGCTCGACTCGGCCGTGTTCCGCAGGCGAGAACACCGTGCGCACCATCGCCATGGACGGCACCGAGGGGCTGGTGCGCGGCCAGCAGGTGGTCGACACACAGTCGCCCATCAGGATCCCAGTGGGTCCCGAGACGCTCGGCCGCATCATCAACGTCATCGGTACGGCGCTGCCAGTCACACGATCAATGGTGATTTGGTTCTGATGTGTAGCTTCTGTAGATGATCCGGACTCTAAAATGAAACACGAGACGTAATCTGGTGTCCAGTGTCCGGTGTTTTTGTCTTCGTACTGCTCTGTTACTTACTGTGCTCGTGTATGCTCATGTTTTTTTGTGGCGTTTCTTTTCGACTGTATCGCGACTCCGACCGTATATTAGTTAATTTTATGGAACAGGTTTGTTACAATTACAAGTATAAATAATCGCGTGAAAGATGCCCCTCGATACTCCACGAATGTCCATATTCGAACATGATGCTTTGATCTGATCTGACCGGCCTTTGCTTCGGCTCAAGCAATGGCTGTGCAAAAACAAGACGAATTTATCATCACCTGAAAACATGTTCGGAAAATGCACGCATGAGGAAATAATTGAGCATCTGCATTTGGCAGCAGTGCGAACGAAAGTGCCCATGTCAACTAATTGAGCATGCCGTTTTAGCCGCACATACCATACCTTCTGCAGGGTTCATGTTGTGCTTTGCTTTCGCCAGAACTTTCCACACTGATTCCAGAAGTTTGATCCCAAAATCCGACCTAGGCTCTGCTGAGAGGCTGACCGACTTGTTTGTGTTGGATATGACCGAACCTAACGTAAGCCGACTCGTTTGTGTTGGATATGACCGAACCTAACGTAAGCCGACTCGTTTGTGTTGGACATGACCGGACCTAACGTCACCTGACTCGTTTGTGTTAGATATGACCGGACATAACGTCGGCCTAGTCGTTTCTGTTGGATATGACCGAACCTAACGTAGGCCGACTCGTTTGTGTTAGGTATGGCCGTACCTAACGTCGGCAGACCTAACCTACTCTGATCTAATCCTGAGTTGGCCCGTTGTACTAAGGGTAGCCGACCGACAAGTACCCTGTGACCTGGCCTGGCGTCTGTTTGTCCGACGTGGCCGTTGTCGACCTGACCTGACCTGACCTGACGTGGCAGGTGAGCCCATCGACGAGCGCGGCCCCGTGGACACCGACAAGCGATCGGCCATCCACGCCGAGGCGCCCGACTTCGTCGACATGAGCGTGTCGCAGGAGATCCTGGTGACCGGCATCAAGGTGGTCGACCTGCTCGCCCCCTACGCCAAGGGAGGCAAGATCGGTGCGTACATTGCTGCCGACCCAACCCAGGCCAGAGTTTCTGGGTGGACTTGGCAGACTGGTCTGCGGCTTCCACGGGCCCGGCAGGCTTCTTTTGTAGCCTGCTGGCGGTCGTCCTAATATTGACTACCTATGCATGCCTGTGTGCGTCATAGCATTAATTTACAATGCATATCCATATAAATTCGCAGTTATCTCTTTTCGCCTCCTGGTTCTTGTTTGTACTTCAATCTGTCTTTTCCGTTTTCATTTCAATGTCCTCAGAAATGCATATATTTTATTGAATAATTCGGCTGATATCGGAAATTCTTGTAAGATATGAGCGCCGAGTTCATTACTGTGGAATTAATTTTAACAGTGGTATGGTCAATGTTGGCAGGACATTGAAGATGAATCGGATTGGCCAGACAGTTATGATTCAGATGCAGTAGTCATTACTACAGACACGTTTTACGTGTGTATCGATGCTTACTATATCAACGTGGTGCTGGACCATTTATACCCGAGATGTGGTGTCAGTGAGTAGTGAAGCCTTGTGCAGATGTCTTGAATATATCAATGGTCATCACACACAACTGATGAGTCAGTTCCCGTCGCATCTTTTTGTCGTGTGCGCCTGCAATGCAAAACTGAAAAAGCTTTGCTCTAATGCGCCTTTGCCTTTGCTCTGCTTCGTTCAGACAGTAGCGATTATCTGCATATGTCATGGAAGTGTCGTGGAGTAAAATCACAAAACCTTCAGAGATCAAAAGTCATGTACGCGATGAGCCGTGAATGACATTTTTGAATAGCTTGCTACCCCCATCTTGCTACCCTCATACCTCCATCTTAAAGATATATGCTCCTCTGTCAAATATGTGGCATGCACCTCGCACGTCGATGCAAAGTTGCAGAGGTTGATGTGTTGTTAAATCGCATGCCATGCGCCCATGTTTTTCTCAAATTGAATGATTCAGGGTTTATATGATGTGCGATTTTTTTTTTGGGGGGGGGGGGGGGGGGGGGTTGGACTCGTTCGTGTAAATGGCGCCTGTTTCGCACCACGGCGGCTTACTTCTTAGAAACTATACGTCTATTGGTGAAAGCTCCTATTGCGGTCTTCCCGGTCCCCAAGCCCACTTCTCAGGTCGCATGTGGACAACACATGCCCGCAATGTGTCTGAAGCATGGCCAGCTTATATGTAGTTGGAGTCGTAACTTGAATGCCTTGCTAGAACAGAGGCCATTGCACCATATTGCATAATCATGACACATGTATGCAGAAATAACTCGTCCGTTCAAGGTTTGTATTCGTGTTCCTTTTCAGCCACTCTGCACAGTAATGCTGTTTCACCATGTCTGATGTCATTTTTGGCGACCCATGACTGTTTTGACTGTTCTTGACTGGTTTACTCCCCATGAGATCTGACCTCACCTCCCCCGCCAGGTCTGTTCGGCGGCGCCGGTGTCGGCAAGACGGTGCTGATCATGGAGCTGATCAACAACGTGGCCAAGGCGCACGGCGGCTACTCGGTGTTCGCCGGTGTGGGCGAGCGTACCCGCGAAGGCAACGACCTCTACCACGAGATGATTGAGGGCGGCGTCATCTCGCTCACCGACAAAACCTCCAAGGTCGGTTGGGCGGCGGACAGGGCTGGAAATGTGGTTTTGTGCTGGATGTTTGCCATCCAGAGCAGTTCCCTCTACCGAAGATCAGCCACTGATTTTTTTTGCGAAATGATGTATGGAGTTGCTCGAAAATGATTGGATGTTCATTGCTGTTTGATAAAAGTGATCAAACCTGCCTGTGAAGTACACAAGGAAGTTTTATGTCTGAAGCAGAAAGATACTTACCATTTAGCCTGGAATGCCCCTACATTTTCGTGTCCAAATCCAGGATTCCAAAACAAATTTAACTGCTGCAATATCTCATAAATATGCAATAGCTCTTTTTTGTATGTAGCTGGCACTGGCGGTATTGGAGACTCGCAGATCATATTTTGAAGTCCGGGCGCCTTTTATTGTGAGCAGCCGATGGACAATTGGGACGCACAGGGAGTGCGGATCACATAGCCCTGTTCACCAGCGAGCCCAGAACGTTTCAATGGGCGGAATGTCTCATGGTGTTTTTCTCGCGTTTCGGTATGTCCATTGCCCACCGAACACACGCATATTGCTATCAGTGCAAAAGAGATGATTGCATGTGGCCATTGGACGGAACAATGAGGTGCTGAATACTCGCCCACCATGGACGCTACCAGAGTCGCTTTGTATGTTACCACCTGGTAGAGTAGTAGCATACCACATTGGTATGTTACCACGCTACCAGAGTAGCTTTGAATGTTACCACGTGGTAGCATAGTAACATACCACATTGGTATGTTACCACACTAGAGTCGTTTGGCATGGCACGTGTATCGTGAATTTCAACAGCATGATGCGATGTATATTCGTCTGTGTATGTGGTGAGCTCCTTTGCCTGGGAAGCCGACACCTGAAGCTGACTTCGGCAGTGTACAACTGGCCGGGTTCCACCACGCCGGCCGCGGTGTACCGGACGGAGTGTGACGCTGTTTCTCCGTTCCGCCGGCAGGTGTCGCTGGTGTACGGCCAGATGAACGAGCCGCCGGGCGCTCGCGCGCGCGTGGCGCTCACCGGCCTGACGGTGGCCGAGTACTTCCGCGACCAGGAGGGCCAGGACGTGCTGCTGTTCATCGACAACATCTTCCGCTTCACGCAGGCCGGCTCCGAGGTGTCGGCGCTGCTGGGACGCATCCCGTCGGCGGTGGGCTACCAGCCGACGCTGGCCACCGACATGGGCACCATGCAGGAGCGCATCACCACCACCAAGAAGGGCTCCATCACCTCCGTCCAGGTGGGTGGTGGCGCAGACACGGAAGGGGGGGGGGGGGTAGCGTTAGTGGTCAGACTTGAATTCAATTTCTTTATTGGTGGATGTAGAGATCATCAGGTCAAAAACAACCTATAAATTAAATGGGCATGCACAGAGATTAGGCAAGGATAATAAATAACATTTTGGCGTATTTGGTGCTGGTTTCAGCAGCGTGTTTTGATTACCCACCGGTGTGCCCTCCCACCATTACACAAACACTGCACAGCAACTGCAGTGTGCATATCTTTGTTCTTGTTGCGTAACTTTCAGTCGTAAATCTAAACTCTATGCAAGCATCCTATTTCTCGTCCCTGATTTTTTCATCATACCTACAGAGGTGCAATTGCGTCACAATGAATCTGATAAAATTTGGTGAATGAAGCGACCACACAGAAGAGTTGAGGTTAAGGGTCTGAGGTGTAGAATGATAGTATCTACGGAGATCGACAGACCGCGCTGAGGCTTTTTATTATTACGAGGTGCAGAAAGCACCGACCTCATTGATATGCATAGACGGCGGCATATGTATTTACTTCTATCCAACAGACGTTTTATGTTTTTTTGCTATCTTAGAATAGTGATTATGATTCATATACTTGCCATGCCATTCCTGAATGTTTCTGCTGGACGACTGAATTTTAAAGAATAAATTATAGAAAGAATAAATACATAAATAAGAATAAATAAATGAACGTTGTGGTTTCCGCTGGCCTAGAGAACGCATTGCGTATTTAGTGCATGTTTTTACAAAGAAAAGAACTTCATCGCTTCTGTTCAGGTCACATCAGGTCTGTTTTGTTCAAAATAAAAATGCATCATTGTTTTGTTGGGTTATTTTTATCGAATATCCTCAATCTGAAGCCTTGGAATGCATGGCCTTGACACAGCCCCGTCCGCAGGCCGCGAATGTGCCAGCCCATAACCCGACTGACCCGACTGTGCCTTCAGGCCATCTACGTGCCAGCCGACGACCTGACCGACCCGGCGCCGGCCACGACGTTCGCTCACCTGGACGCCACCACGGTGCTGTCGCGCGCCATCGCCGAGCTG
Source organism: Ashinkailepas kermadecensis (assembly GCA_034440615.1). NCBI lineage: Eukaryota > Metazoa > Arthropoda > Thecostraca > Neolepadidae > Ashinkailepas > Ashinkailepas kermadecensis. Next base: position 178,507 of record JAOTOM010004273.1, read on the forward strand.
GGCATCTACCCGGCCGTCGACCCGCTCGATTCCATATCGCGCATCATGGACCCCAACGTGATCGGCGCGCGGCACTACGGCGTCGCCCGCGGCGTCCAGAAGATCCTGCAGGCAAGTGACGAGTGGGTCCCTGGTTCGACTCCGACGGCCGGCAGAAGTGTTCGAGGTTAGGACGTGTGTGCTGCGACTAATATGCGAGGCCGACGCAGCCTGTAGGCTGTCTGCCGCAGTTGGAGATCAGTAAGCAACGTCTGATAATATGCAGATTAACGGGACTCAATGGGCGGCTGCAGAGATACAGAAACACGCATGCTGTTTACGGCGGACAGAGCACGTTTTGCAGACGTGCAGTCCGTAGGACTTGCAGTGACTCATGACCAGGCAGAGTGTTTGGCTGTGCACGTCACTAATTTTCATAGTATTGCAATGCGCTATGCCTGTATATCAGAGGGGTGCTTTAAACGCAGTGCCGCCGTATATCAGAGGGGTGCTTTATAACGTGGTGTCGCCGTATATCAGAGCGATCCTTTATAACGTGGTGTAGCTGCATATCAGAGGGGTGCTTTGGAACATGGTGCAGCTGTATATCAAAGGGTACTTTATGACGGTGCGTTTATATATCAGAGGGATACCTTACAACGCGATGCGTTTGTATACGGACGGGTGCGCATTCGCGTAGCACATGGCACAACCCAGGGCTGGGCCTAATTGCAAACCCTGAATTGAACGAACATTTTAGTCAGCACGGATGGGCGCTAAATGACCAAACCTGGTCGATGCGCCCTGAAACTGAAATAGCCAACCAACCAGTCAGCACGGCTCGAACTGTCAAAAACCAGTGGACAGATCGACGCCGATGTGCTCATGCCGACCGGCTGCGCGGGTGATGACCTGCCGCTCTGCGCAGGACCACAAGTCGCTGCAGGACATCATCGCCATCCTGGGCATGGATGAGCTGAGCGAGGAGGACAAGCTGACCGTGTCGCGCGCCAGGAAAATCCAGCGCTTCCTGTCGCAGCCCTTCCAGGTCGCCGAGGTGTTCACCGGTGAGGGATGTGACCTCGCAGCCCTTCCAGGTCGCCGAGGTGTTCACCGGTGAGGGATGTGACCTCGCAGCCCTTCCAGGTCGCCGAGGTGTTCACTGTTGAGGGATGTGACCTCGCAGCTCTTCCAGGTCGCCGAGGTGTCACCGGTGAAGTATGTGACCTCGCAGAGAGGTGTCACCGGTGAGAGTGACTGTGACTGTGACTGCAGCTGTGGCTGTGGGGCTATGACGGTGGCTGCGGCTGCTGGCCGTGACTGTGACTGTGGCTGTGGCTGTGGGGCTATGACGGTGGCTGCGGCTGCTGGCCGTGACTGTGACTGCAGCTGTGGCTATGACGGTGGCTGCGGCTGCTGGCCGTGACTGTGACTGTGGCTGTGGCTGTGAGGCTATGACGGTGGCTGAGGCTGCTGACCGTGACTGTGACTGTGGCTGTGGCTGTGGCTGTGGCTGTGAGGCTATGACGGTGGCTGAGGCTGCTGACCGTGACTGTGACTACAGCTGTGGCTGTGGCTGCGACTGCTGGCTGTGGCTGTGATGGTGGCTGTAACTGGCTGTGGTTGTGACTGCGACTGTGACGGTGGCTACAACTGTTGGTTGTGACTGTGACTGGCTGGCTGTGACTGTGGTCGGTGCTGCATGCACGGCAGTGGCTGCCCTGCGGCTGCGGCGGCCTCGCTGATGATGGTGTTGGGCCGCCGCCAGGTTTCGCCGGAAAGTTCGTCACACTGGAGCAGACGGTCGAGGGCTTCTCGCAGATCCTGGCCGGCAAGCTCGACCACCTGCCCGAGGCGGCCTTCTACATGGTCGGCCACGTGGAAGAGGTGGTGACCAAGGCCGAGGTGCTGGCCGAGCAGGCGGCCAACTAGACCGACCGACTGGCTGGTGTGTGTGTCAGAGGCTGTCCGTGGTGGTGTGTGCGTTTGCCGGCTGGGGATCGTGCGTCTGAGAGGGGCGGTGTGCTCGGGCCGCCCTGCCGTCCGGCGGCTGGTTGGGACGGTATGGGGTGAGATGCTGCTCCGGTGTCCCAGTGGAGGGCGCCGGAGTGGGTCGGGTCTGTCGGGCGCCGGTCCATACGGATCAGAATCCGTTGTGTAGTATTGTCATGAAGAGTGCGCAATACATATGTAGACGCCGGGCCGCAGCTTCGTTTGTGATGGGAGATGGAAGTCGTGTCGGGGAACGGTCTGGACGGTCGACCAGGTGTTGTTTGTTGGGCGGGGGTGGTTGGTTTGGTTGTCCATGACGACCAATTGTGGTCATGGCCATAGGTGTAGGAACGGGGGGGCCAGGAAGACGTTTCAGATGTATCAGATGCTGATGTATCGAGCACACCCTGCGAATTTGCATAGCAGTTACCATCTGGAGGGAGATTGAAGCAAACAATCGCTGGCGTCAACGGGTGATCTGACTGGCGTGTTTACAAATGAATGTGCTATAAATGGGAGTAGAAAAACATGCTTGGTGACTCGTGAAATCGTGATGGCTGGTTCTGTGCTGCTCTTCAAGGTCGATTGAATAAGATTATGAGTACTAAGAACCTAAACCAAAACAGGTGGTGCATGTGTAGGCTGAGCAAGTCTCGCAGAGGATGTACCGACCCGTCCGCGTATCAAACACAAGAAAACAGACTTGGCATGCAAGGACAAGAGACTAACTGTACACGCCTCTCAAAACAGGGACGACAGTCGCTGTTGCGATGGCAACTGATGCGTCGGCCAAAGTCCAAAGACTGCGCAGTCCCAACTTCAAATTCGGTTGACTATTCCCACCTGAATGTTCTTTTCATCATCGGTGTACAAACGCTGGTGTTGTGCTTTGGTTTACACGCATGGCTCAGGTAACACAATTGTATTCAGTAGTGGAATTGCTTAAACTCCAGCACGGCTCTGGACAACAAACTGCTGCATGTCTCGAAGATTGTGGCTTGGAAGGGAAATGCCATCCGACTTCCGATGAAGGATGTTGATTTGTTGATAGGGTATCTATGCAGGTTCAGGACCACTTCATAGTTCGTCTCGCAAATATTGTTTTCTGCACGCCATTTCAACCAGTAGAAAATTTCGATATCTTGTAAATGTCGAGGCTTAGCTGGAAGATCACCGGACACTAACTTCTCAGAGGAGCAGGGTTCACATCGATAAACTGATGAATATCCACTGGCAAAGTTCGTCGCATTTGGATCGAGGCACTTAATCTAGTAACATTCCATGACTAGCCCAAGTCATAAAGTGTCAAACTTTTTTTTTAAACACGACCATCCGGGTTAAGTCTGCAAGGGGAAGATACCATAAGCCTGGACAAAAAGACACTCATCACCCCAACCAATACCACATCCCAAATGCCATGGAAACCATCCACCAACATCCCACACACCCAACCTAAGCTTACAATCTAATTTGAAAACGTTTTCACTCCATGGTATTTTACCTGCGGTATAGTACCTACAGCAGCGTTGCTGGGCTGACTTCCCAGCACGCACGTTCATCGAGGGTAGCTTCACCTGGCCACCGACGGCTCAGCCAACATATTCTACGTCGTCGAACGGCGCGATGTCCAATCCCAGCACTGCTGGAGTTGTCCAGTCTGGAAAATTACAGGTGGTGCTTTTGCACGGCTTTGTGATTTCTTGGTTGCGCTTTTCCACGCGTATCCATAGGTTGGTCAATTTATAAAAGCAAGGTGGTGCTTCAGTCAATTTTACGTGGTGCTCAAGCACCACCGTTGACACTTAAATTCCAGAAATTATTCCTAGGCCTCAGATTGAGGACATTCTATAAAAAATAACCCAACAAAACAACGATGCATTTTTACTGCGGGAGAAAATTCCTCCGCGGATAACATGTTATCCAAGGCCTTGCTACAGCGAACTTCATAACTAACGTCAACTGAAAGTTGGCCGCATTCCATGCGTGCCAAATCTGTCGCCATGGAGGAGATTATTTTAAATATTTATTAGGTGTTTCACGATGCACTTTATGCACGATCACGGCTAACAACGCCGCCCACACTGTTTCGCCGGTGGGCCGCGGGATTGGGAAATGTCCTGAGTGGTGCGAATGTTGAACCCGGGACCTTTGGTACCCAGAACTCAACATCCTAACCATCCGGCCATCCCCGCCCCATGGAGGAGCTGGACAGGTGAGAGGCGCGCCACCTGACGGGAGAGCGGTGGCCGTCGGCAGAGCCGCAGCCGAGCCGGCCCGCCGCCGGGTGTCGCGTCAGGCCGCCAGGCGCGACACCCGGCCCCAGGTGCAGCACCCACGCCCACTGCACGGCCACCCGCTGCAGCGGCGGCAGCGCGACCGTGCTGCCGCCTGCCGGCACGGCGCCGAACCCGAGCGGGCGCACGTCGCGCAGCACTCGCACGGCGCCGAGCCGCCGGCCCGCCAGCGCAGCACGGTGGCGTACAGCGCGCCCGCCCGCTGCGTGTAGCACACGGCCGGCGCCAGCGGGTGGCGCTGCACGCGCCACAGCCGCCACTCGTACACGGCCTCGCCGTTGGCGGCCAGCCAGTCGCCGAGCTGCGTCAGCCGCTTCTGGAAAATGGGCATGATGACGCCGACGTTGACGAGCACGTCGCCGCCGCAGCTGACCATCTCGACGACGGTGGCCAGCAGCCGTTCGATGGTCATGCAGTCGGCCAGCCGGCTGCGCCGGTCGTAGCCCCAGGCGTGCAGGTAGAGCGTGAAGGCGTTCTCCCACTTGCGCGGCTGCAGCCGGCCCGGGCTGTACCTGTCGCTGCAGGTGAGGTAGCCGCCGTGGTGGCAGGCGGTGCCGCGGCCCCACCGGTCGTTGGTCACGACGACGTCCCGCACCGGCGACTCGCTGCACAGCCAGGCGAGGAACTTGCGCGAGCGCCAGTACTCGGCCGAGTCGTCCCAGTCGCCGTCCGACCAGATCACCGCCGGCCGGTACGCGTCGACCAGGTCGCGCAGCTCGGGCAGCACCTTGCGCGTCACGAAGTCGGACCGGTTGGCGGCGCGGTCGGCCAGGTACAGCGGGTGGTACCACTCGAACAGCGAGTGGTACAGGCCGAACGCCAGGTCGGTGCGCGCGCGTACGGCCGCCGCCAGCTCGCCGACCAGGTCGCGGCGCGCGCCCACGTCCGCCGCGTTCCAGTTCCACGAGCGCCGGCTCGGCCGCAGGCAGAAGCCGCTGTGGTGTTTGGCGGTGAGCACCACGTAGCGGGCGCCCGACCGCCGGAACAGGTCGGCTCACTGGTCGGCGTCGAACAGCTGCGGCGCCAGGTCGGCGTAGCTGGTGCGCGGCGCGTAGTTGGCGCGCATGAACTGCACGTGGTACGGCTCGCGCTCCGTGCGCCACCGGTGCCAGAACCAGCCGCCGTCGACACTCGGTACCGAGAACAGACCCCAGTGCACGAAGACGCCCACCTTGGCCGCGTCGTACCAGTTGGGCAGCGAACGCGCGTCCAGCGACTCTCAGGTGGGCTGGTAGCGGCCGGCCGCCGCCGCCAACAGCGCCAGGTACGCCGCCGCTCGCATAGTTGAGAGCTGGGGCCCGGGAGAAGTCACGCTGGCCAGCAGTCCGATGTCATAGCGATTGCAAACTGCAGTACGCCGTCGGCCGGCATAAAGGCACAGGCTTTTTATAAACAAACACCAAGGGGACTGGGGTGGGGGCGGGTTACCAGCCTCGTAACACAAATGTTTAACACAATGTCTCTGACGAGTAGATATTTCCTACTTATTATCTAATGAACTGTTACGCTGCCTGAAATGAGGGGATATTTTACTAGATTTGACTCATTATCTCGTCTTTGGAGGACAGAGGCGGAACTGTAGGGGCTGCCAGGCTGGTGTTCAATTAAAACCCAGCGGTTTGGGCAATGATGAAGCATATTTATTGTATACAGAATTTCTAGAGGACATAGACCAATGGTTAGTTGTACACATGGAAAGTCGCGATAATACAGAATAAAAGTGGGTTGAAAGAGCACAATGCGGATTTTAAAAAAATATGGTCCGAAACATTCTGGACCAGGCCTGCTGCATTGAAAATCAATGCATAACCATGACATAGTGCGGTACTATGACTCTGCAAGGAGGTAACTGACATAATTTTGCATCATGCCAAATCCGTGCGACACAAACTGTCCAGCAACTATGCTATGTGACGCGCACAGTCCAGGTCGGGTAGAAGCGCCGTGCTATCCTCCTGTGTCGTGAGCGTAGAACAGAGCAACGCACGCAGTGCGGTCCGGGCAGAAGGGCCGCGCTATCCGCCCGTGTCAGGAGCGGAGAACAGATCGTCGGACGCGGTGCGGGCCGGGTAGAAGGGACAGAGCACGGTGTCGTTGACGTCGGAGCCGGGCGGCGGCACGGCCGGCCGCACCAGCTGGTCGGCGAACTGGCCCTGCTCGGCCAGCCGGCCCTCCTTGCCGTGCAGCGCGTGCGCCCGGATGAACGCCACCGCCAGCTCGGTGGTGACGCGCGCCATGCGCAGCACGCAGCCGTGCGCCACCAGCGCCAGCGGCCGGCGGCGGTCGACGCGCGGCGACGGCGTCACCACGTGCTTGAAGAGGCAGCGCGCCACCACGGCGCGCAGACGACGCAGCTGGCCTGGCTCGACGCACGGGTGGTGCAGCAGCACGACGGCGCCGTGCTCGACGCTGTGCAGCCAGCGCGCCGGCGGCAGGTAGCGGTACGCGCCGTAGACGGGCCACAGCGGCCGGTGGTGGCCGTAGGCGGGCACGCCGCGGCCGTACTGCAGGCTGGCGTTCATGCACACGTGCTGCAGCGGGATGTCGTCGGGCAGCGGCCACTGGCACTCGGCGAGCGCGACCAGCGGCGCCGACACGCCCAGCCGACGGCCGGCCGGGCAGGCGTGCGGCCGCGCGCCCTCCCAGTCGCGCGTCAGGTTGGTGCGGCCGTCGTCGCAGCTGGCGTCCGACACGCCCATCACCACGTTGGGGCGGTGCGCCACCCCCGGCAGCTCGGCGGCGCTGCTGATGTGCAGGCCGCGCAGGTAGGCGGCGTCGTAGGCGCGGTGGTAGCGCACGATGGCGCCGACAGCGGCCGGCAGGCGGCGCGCCGTGCGCACCAGAGGACGCCCGACCGGCGACCGGTGCAGCAGCTCCGGCATCCGCGCCGGGCCCGCCATTCGCACGGAGAGCGCGCCCAGCGCCGCGAGGACACACAGCAGCATCAGCTGGGCGGGCCGAAACTGCATCAGTTCAATCGACCCCACGTAATGCATCGACTTCCACAAAACGGAAGCAGAGCAACCTATCGGCACACATCACACGTACACTCGAAGAGCCCACTTGTGAAGAGTCCGTCGGGTAGCATCTGGAAAGTTCACGTCGGTGCACCTTGTATGCGTTGCATGTCCTTTCACTTCGAAACTTTGCGGGTTGTCGGGTGCATGGGCTAAAAATAGCACAGCACGTATATGACCGTGTGATTCAAATTACACACCAAACGACAGCGAGGTCATCAGATGCAATTTTAGTCCATCTTCATTTGAAAAAAAGAAATCACGTGCGTTTTTATATGCATCTACTTGCATGTGAATGCGCACTCCGATTCTAAACTGAGTACCAAAGGTAACAGTAAGTCAATCATCGGGCGCAGAGAGCAGGCCGCACGGTAGCAGAAGGTATCACGGTGGCAAAGGCGGCCATCGGCCATATTGTGAACAGCAAGAGAGCAAAACCTACCCATCCCAGAGCATTTCCCTGCGCAAGCTCGCTACATAGGGCCTTCAAATGCACATGTAAAGTTGGGTGATTGAATTGAAACGTCGAGTGTTCTACCAACATACACCGGAGATCAGTAAGGAACAACAAAAAAACGCTGCAATTTCAAGCATTACTGTATTTCATCACTTATGTCAGCGGCATATAGAGATCACATGTGCTGAGCAGCCATTCAGGTTCGCGGGGTGACTGCACTACCAACACTGCAACTGCCCAACTAATTTCGGACGTTGGCCTCGTGGCGCTGCTTGGAAGTTGGTAAAAGTCGAAGGTGCCGAAAATCGTCTCTGGCACTATCCAGTCCCAAGTTTCTACACACATGCGCTGACGTAGAGCATGCCGACCATTGAGAGAACACAGAACACAGCTCGGACAAGAACCCCGGCCAGATCGCGCCGACTTCGATGCGAATGCATTTGCACATCGTCCTGTACACGCCGCCTCTCACACTCACTCCGACAGCGCCGGCACCAGTCTGTTGAGCCGATCCTGAAGAAGAGCCAGCATCTCCTTCGTGTCCTCCTCTAGTTCGTCCGGCGACATCACCTCGGTCAGCTTGTCGGCCGTCTACCGGACGCAGAGCACCCATCAGCGCCCACCTTCGACGGAAGCTATCGTCTCAACACAGATAAAGCGCGGACATTTTTTACGAAGTGGGTCAAGAGGTGACGCCGTGCAATTTCACATTAAAATGCAACTCCAAACCTGAAATTGCAGCGTCTTATCATATCCATTTATAAAACATCCTTGGCGACAAAACCATCTGAATGCCGACTCATGCAGTTATTGATGTAGCATGAAAAGAAACAGAAGACGGTTATATTACGGAGACCACAACTCTGTTGATCAAACATTGTTGACACATCAGCAAATCGTGAAACGACATTCCTACACAACTGGTATCAGGCTAGTCAAACTGCATGGCGCTACATCATTAGCGTGTGTCCCCAGACCCAGATCACGGGCCACATCAGCAGCGTGTGTCCCCAGACCCAGACCACGGGCCACATCACCAGCGTGTGTCCCCAGACCCAGATCATGGGCCACATCAGCAGCGTGTGTCCCCAGACCCATATCACGGGCCACATCACCAGCGTGTGTGCCCAGACCCAGATCACGGGCCACATCACCAGCATGTGTCCCCAGACCCAGATCACGGGCCACATCACCAGCGTGTGTGCCCAGACCCAGATCACGGGCCACATCACCAGCGTGTGTGCCCAGACCCATATCACGGGCCACATCACCAGCATGTGTCCCCAGACCCAGATCACGGGCCACATCACCAGCGTGTGTGCCCAGACCCAGATCACGGGCCACATCACCAGCGTGTGTGCCCAGACCGACATCACGTGTCAACACCGGGCCAGTACCGACGACCGTCCAGCGCTGGGCACGCTGCGAGCACGTGACAACCCCGTCACGCCGCCGCCACGTCGAGCCGCGGCGACGCCCGGCGCACTCACCGCCTGCAGCACGCTGCGCAGCGGCTGGACGGTCATGACGCCGTCGCCCTGCACCGGACTGCCCTTGAGCGACATGACCAGCTCGTGCGGCCGCTGGCGGCGGATGGTGGAGGGCGCCACCTGGCGCACGGTGAGCGGGTCGAACTTGGGCGCGACGGCCGGCGTGCTGGCGTACAGCGGCTGCGACAGCTGCAGCGGCGTCGCCAGCTGCTCCTCAGCCGGCCGGCCGCGCGCCCGCCGCGCCGACCGCTTCTTCTGGCTGGCCTTGGCCGCCTTGATCATCTCATCCACGGCCGCCACCTCGACCGGCAGCTGTGTGGCGGGGCAGGTCAGGTCGGGTCCGGTCAGATCAAATGGCGAGTTATTAGGGTTTCTGAGCGCATCAACTGCATTGGTTATATTGCGCAATATACAGATCAAATGACGAGGCGCAGTTCCAGTGAAAAGACATGACTAAAAATGTCAACAAAATAAAATGCATGCCAAAAACTGGTGAAAAGGTATGAGCAGGAAGTTAAAATATGTCGAAGAAATTGTCGTTCGAAACTGAACCAAGAATGCTGATGGCAATATAAATCGTAGTTTATACAGCAAATGTTTAGTTCTGAAACGTTGTATTCCTTGCATTTCGACATTTTCCGACGAACACGTAGCACCATAAATTACGAAATGTGCAGAATGTTCAGCTTCTTAATAGTGGCAAGAACAAAATGGAAATCGCGTTTGCCAAGAACCTTTTGCAATGTGTTTACTTCTGATTGATGATTTGTGCGTGCGAGTGCAGGTTCAATTATATTACGGAGTTCCACTTATAGTTCTGCTTGAATTATTTTCGACCTTGATCATTTATCGACTGTATCATATTATATCTATGCCGTAGCCATGGAGGATGGCTCATCACCGGCCATTGGATATCGAAAGGCGTGCCAGGCCAAAACGCCAAAAGGATGCCCAGCCGCCCAAGCAGTGAGCGTGAAGATGACAAGATGAGCGACGCTACTTGCGGATCCAGAGGTGCTGATCCACGGGGTGGGGATGGGGGTGCGCACTTATCAAGAGGCGTCACCAATGGGGAAAATTCGAGGGACTCTCTGACCTTCCCAAAGGGCACAGAGCTCTCTCAGACGACGAGGAGCACTTCTCACTGAAAATGTCCGTCATTGGTCACAGCCGAGCCTCTTGAATGGATACCTGCTGAACAGTTCAAAACTTGCTGAACAGAACAGTCCAGGGTGTGCAGTAAGGCTTTCGCAATGAAGCAACGTCTTCGAATCGATGGGGCGCCGTTTATTTTATCGGGAGAAGAGAAAACACGCGCTCAGTGCTCCCCCCCCCCCCTCCCCCTCTGAATCCGACGATGAGCTGTGAGCAGGGTTGGAGACAGCACTGTCTTGTATGTTTGTCATATAGAGCACTATCCTCTCCAGAAAATGATCCACTCATTTTTTCGTTAAAAGATGAATGCAGTTGCTTGTTGGTTGGATATTAGGGCTTTAGAGCGCATCGACTTCATTGGTCATGTAGCGCCCAATGCAGTTGCTTGTAAATAATTGCAAACTCACTGCTGTGTGGTACAAATTTCTAGAATTGACCGGAAATATAATACCGAGTGTTTAATGTGCGAACAAATTATTCTCTTCGACCTGGAATGCACCAGAATTTTCCTCTTCAAGTGCCACCAAAGTTTAAATCATGCCCAAGCAGTGGCCACTGGCAGCGTCCCATCCACCAGTCCGATATACGAGTGGATGGGGATGGGCGAAATTCCAGTATTATTTCAAAGATGGCAGCCCAATAATGCAGATGGGCCAAGTTTGTGTATGAGTAAACAGCTGTAGGCATAATAACTAAGTCAGAGTTGTAGGGGGATTTTGAAACTTCTTTTCTACATAAAACCTATTGGGGTAATGTAAAATGTTATATCAATGTGTAGTGGGAGACGGAAAGGTACCTACCTACTCTCCCATTGGTGTTGTGCCCTCACGGGTGTCGATTAATATTTATTTTGGGATGCCAACTGCTTCAACTTAACATGTAACAATTTAGGCGGCCCCATCAATGAGTTTGCCTCCTGGCTGATTCCAATGCTTCCCAAAATAAGTACCATAAAAAGACACCTCTATATACTCCTTGCACCTACGCCGCTATTCAGAAGCTAGTCAAGGAGGACCGGCAAATGGTCTCATAACAGGCCATTTTTCTTAAGTAGGAATCAGCTTCGCCTTGCCTTTCCCTTCGTTGGCTGCGGTACTGGGTGAGGTGGTTGGATGACGGACGAAGTACTATTAAGTAGACATAGGACTGGAGAGAGAAATGTCAGTGCACCAGTATATGTACTAATTACTTTGTGTATATGTTACCAACATCTCAACTCCCACCCGATGTCTCCAAAATTCTGGCATTGGTGTGGCAATCCATACATACAAGTTGTGGGGGTCATGGTACTCGGAAGGTTCCAAAAGGTGATGGATTTGTGTTTTAGGTTGCGTCGATTGCGTTGGTCATTTTGCGCCCATCCAGAAGGCACGTGAAATTTTCAGCTTTAACATCAGCACTACAGCTTCGCATATAAAGAAAGGACCTATTTGCCCTGGTTTTTGCCCTGGAATTTGCTTCAGCATCTATTTCTAGGACGCCAACCAGTGCCTCATCCAACCAAGTTAAAATTGATGACCATGAACAGGACAGATGCGGACAGCTTTGTGTTAGGTAATGTCATCAGCTCACATTGCAGATAAATCCGCCCTGCTATCTGGGTGATACACTCCTAGCACGAGTGGCAACACTCCTAGCACAAATCTGGGCAGGCATTCCGCCTTCTGACGCTAAGTACTCTCAGCTAAGGGATCACTCAGATTGAGCTTCAAGAACTGAAACGATATTTTAAATGGCATGTTTGCATGACACATTTTGACATCATCCTACATTCGTTTTGACACCTCACACCTAACAAAAAAAAAACATTATTTTAACAATGTATGAAAGCGTTGGAGCATAAGCGGTATGCATATTTGTTTGCCTGGTTGTAGTGTGAGCGTACTGTCATACAAAAACCATACCACGTTACCTACCCGATCTATACATCCCTGGTTTATCTTTGTGATTCTTACTTTGCATGAGTCACAGACATTTGTCCATGTAATGTGTATTTTAACGAACGACTTACGTCAATAAAATACGACTAGGCTAACGGTCAATGCCTCAAAGCCGTCTTTGGATATTAGCCCAAGAAACAGGATCTGTCTTCCACGCTCCTGAACGATTTTGCTTTACCTCCGCAGCCTACGCTGTACCAGTGGATAATGCAATCAGTACAAATCGCAACTTTCCCGTCGCATGTCTCTCGGGTTCGGATATTTGTGTCTTTTAGGTTTTGTCTTGCACTAGGTTGTAATATGATTAGTAGATAATCGCAACTTTCCCATCGTATGTCTCTCGGGTTCGGACATTTGTTTCTTTTATGGTCTTCCGTGCGACGCTCCTTCCACGGAACGCCATATATTCGACTTTAAATTGCGAACATATTGTGGGAGCCACTTTTCTCATAGTTGAATCGCCATTAGAGTGTAGGCGGCAACAAAACCGGCTGGTGCGCTACTGCCTCACCCTTCCGTTGTTATTCCATAGCTGAATCTTCACGGCCGACGGCATCCTGAACTGCGCAAGCTTGAATATGCCATCGATGGAGGACACGGCTTCCTCAGTCTTCCTCCGCATCTCGTAGAGCCGCCGCTTCACTGCCGGTCGTCGGAGCCAGGGTCTGGTTAATGGCGAGGTCGAGGGGTCAAATGACCGGCTAGGACCACGTGACAGTGTCGAATCAAAGGCGAGTTTCCAAAGTTGCGTCACGTCACTCGTTCAAAATGCAAGACAACCCAGACAAAGCTGGATCAGAGAACACTGCCATGGTGTCGTGACAGAACATGAGGTGTGGTGACGTCGCAGGGACACAGCATCAGGTCACACAATGAGATCAAGAGGTGGACCACAAGCTGAAGAACATGAAGTTTGGCAACATGGTGCATCATGCGTGGTGATAAGGCGAGATCACACATTGAATATTGGAGGAAATGTTGCAAAACGTTCTTCCGACTACTGAAAGTACTCAAAGCTATGGATAACTTTACACCACAGAGTTAATAAGAAGTTGCATTGAATTGCAGGTGAACACAGTAGCCTCATGCACACACTGCTACACAAATGTCCTCTACCACCACCATCTTAAGTTGAGCATTACCTTCCATGTCATACTGTTTCAGCAAGGACTTGAGTTTTTGTTGCCGTACTTCGTCTGCCGAACACTTTCTAACTGCCTTCTTCCGGGGCATTTTGTTTGTGTGTTGAATAGGTTATTGAACTGGAACATGAAAACAGGCATTATAATAACTTTGAAAGAAAAAACAATATAATTTCATGTACCATTGTATATGGTATCGACACACTGTACAGCTACAAAAAAAGAGTTTTGAATTGCATGTGCAAGGGAAGATTCCCACCCATAGAGCAGGATAATTAAATTAATTTCACATTTCTTCCATTCATATCTGGCCCTCATTACACAATTGAAATGAATGCTCTTTTATATCATGGTATTCTTCAAGTATATAGAACAAGAGATGCATGCTTGCATTATGCATGCCAGGTTGAGTATCACAGCACATCTTCTATTTAAGATCTTCTGCATGCTCTCAAGTCTGTGCAATGCTCTGACATTCAAGTTGAAAACCAAACAATATATTGTCAAAGTTTTTGTGAGATGCATCATTCATCACTGCAGATTATTATACACATCTGTTTGTTGACTAATGCCCTCCAATGCTCTGGTGAATTATTACAATAACGATACATTTTAACACATTACACACAACATCAGTCAGTCACTTTAACACGAAGTCAGATAAGTACTTGTTAACCACTTTTGGTATTATTGAGCCTTCCCTGTGATTTTAGCAAAGATTCATCTGCAGTTGTCAGTCACCTATAATCACAAACCACAATACCTTTACATTACACATTACCCTAGATAAAGTGTTCATTTTGTTATTATTCTGCTTACCAACTGAACCATAAGCATTTATGATGTAAATGAGTGGTCACCCATGGTGGAGCCCATGTCAGTGTAACAGTGGCAATGCCAGTGTCTGGGTGCACATCTAAGCTATGCACTACATGCCTGAGCTACCTTGAGTGCATGCCAAAGCATGCCTGCACCCAACATCTTGCAGCCTGCATGTTCAAGTTCTTGTTGAAACCTGACACACTTTGCAACTTGCATAAACAATGTCAAACTGATAAGGGGGTGGTTACTGCACAGGTTTTAACCATACACACATTACTCTGGGTCTAACCATTCCATTCCAAACAATGGAAACTTGGTCAGCTGGATCTTAGGCCACTGCCAACCATTGAGTGATATCACTTATGGTTTGATGCTACATAGTGTGACATAATGATATGAATATATAATAGGCATGCACATGACTACATCGTCACATCAATAATCACAAGGATGGCTTTAAAAAAATCCTACGTAGAGGTCTGAAGTTTCATTAATCTTGTATTCGAAAAGCCAACCTTGACCAGGTGGCAAAGGCACCTGGTCCTCCATGAAGGTAGAATGCACCCTGAGCCATACTCAACATTTTTTTTTGCCACAGTTGCCTCTCTGAATGGAAAATGTTCTGGCATGTGGGAAGCTGGATTGCACCCATCCTCACTCCACCACACTCAACCATATTTGTTATCTGAAGGTACCTCTTCAGGTGGAAAAGCACCACTCAAAAATATGTCCACACCATTGTAATGAAATCCAGATGTCAGCAAACCTACCATCATGAGTGACTACCATGCCTGTGTCCATGCCCCATATTGTTCCAGGTGATTTGGAATCTAACATATTCCATAGCTAGCATACATGTAGCCATCTCAATGCTCACAGATCATTTAACACTGCATTCAAGTCCCATAAAATGAGTACTTGTTTAATACATTGCTATATTGGAAATCATAATCATGTTTACGTTTTGTAACATTTGAATTTTTTTACATGAAGTCATCATAATTCAAATGCATGCAGGTACAGCTCTTCAACCTAAATTCACATTCCCAAATGGACACTGTAACCATTCCAGATCCAGAGGTATAGCAATTTCATTCCTGTGATCAACTCAGATTGGTGGTAATCTATAGAAAGAGTTGAATTTTGATATTATGTGTTGTGTTCAAAAAGTAATGAACTTTTTTAAACACTTACTGCTGTTTAAAACAGCAGTAGGGGCTGTCACATGGATGACTTTTTATATACCAGAGTTGGGTATTATGCACACCCACATGCATAGTTTCAGGATTGTCTGATCCCAGGAGCTATTGCATGTGAGTTTGATCTGCAGGCTTTTTATTTCTCATGTGATGCTTGCCTGCTCAGCTGCCAGGTGGTCATAAAGTCATAAAAGTCATAAAGTGTTAAGGCTTAATAAGAGCCACAGGGGCCCATCTGGGTTAAGCCTATCTAGAAAAGGTACTAGAAATGTACATATTCTCACCCCAATCAATCCCTAATCCCAAGTTCCTAGGAAGCTATATATCCTAGCCTATCTAGCATCATCCACTTGCTATTGCATAACACCCTCAACAATTGCAAGCTCCTCCCATCATACCCATTGTGCTACCATAGCCCCTGCTTAAAGGGGTCTGTGCCATGCACATTTAACATAAATATTATCCCCTCCATCCAAATTAGAAATCAAAAACAAGATTTTCCTGCCTAAAAAATTTGTCCACCCTACTTTTAAATACATTCAATGAGGAACTCCCCACAACATCAGCAGGCAGCCCATTCCACTGATCAACAACCCTTTGACTGAAGACCTGCTGTCGCTTAACTGTCCTACACCTCAACTTGTCTAACCTGAGTTGGTGACCCCTGTGTGATACTTTAAACTGAAGAGCACCATTTAAATTGACCTGATCTAGTCCTTTAACAATTTTGTACATTTTCAATCATGTCCCCCTTAATCTCCTATACTTGAGTGAGTACATATCTAATGCCACAAGCCTTTCTCCATATTCTAAGCTACCTAGTCCACTGATGAGTTTAGTTGCTTTGCGTTGCACTCTTTCTAGCTTGTCTATATCTTTTTCTAGGTAGGGGCTCCAAGCTTGCACAGAATATTCCAAGTGGGGTCGCACATATGCTAAGTACAGTTTTTTTCATGACTTCCTTGCTCTTATACATCACACTTCTATGAATGAGTCCCAGCATTCTGAGTGCCCTGTTCCGAGCTGAGCTACATTGTTTCTCTGCTTTAAGGTCATTTGAAACCAACACACCTAAGTCCCTTTCTTCTTCAATAACATCCAGTTCCCTCCCTCCCATTGTATATCTGAAAGTCTCACCTCCAGGTAGCACCAAATCAAGCAAGTTTTTAGCAGATGTCCTCAATTAAATTATACTTTCTTCTCAAGGAAACCTCAGGTCAATGGATTACTCCAGCAGGCTTATGGTGACCAGGCCATATCACAGGTGCAGATGTACTGCTGGTTTTCAAGGTTCAGCAACAGAGACCTGGAAATATGTGACAAAGCAAGGGCTGATCATCCTGTTGATGACTCAGATGAGAAGCATGTGGAAATGGTTCAAATACCCACAAATGACTGTCAACTTGACAATGGCTCCTGGTGGCTTGACTTTATATGGATTTGGTGGGCAACTGGTTCAGTGTCCAGAGTGCAACCAAGGAGGGCCCTTGTGGCTCATAGTTGCACTGATCTTTCATGTCTTTATGTCTTTATGACAGTGTCAAGCCACCAGGATTCCAGAACTAGATTCTATACAGTCTTGATGGTGCAGCAGCTCCTGGGGGTCGGACAGTCCTGCAATTCTGCACATGGGTGTGCATAATGCCCAACTCTGCTACGTTGATGTAAAAATGTAATATTTATGGAGCAGTCACTAGTATTTGAGAAAAAAAACTTTTTGAACACACCACATATTAGGTACTTCGCATACTCATGACACAGGAAAAATGACATAGCTCTACAAATATCGCAGCTGAATGGTATCACGCAGATAGAGTAAACGTTATTACAGCTGATGGCTAAAATGGGCAATTAGATATGATCGCCACCAATACTTTTCATTCTTCTTAATCTTCAAAACAGCACCGAGCGAGTATTCAACGTAAGTCGCTGAAAGAAAGAAAAAAACACGCCATCGACTTCCAAATAGCATTAACTTTTATGGGAAAAATACAAATCAGGACAACACCATAGATCAACACACAGAACAAACACAAGTGGGAAAACGGATTTCAAATATTGGCGCCTCACTGCTAAAAAAAATTGACAAATAAGTTTTTCCTTCAATTTGGTAGTAAACCAAGAATTCATTGAGCTACTTTATGTAAGCTGACATTTCTCAGTAGCCTACCACTTGCTGCATTTTCTCGCATGAGGGGAGATCATCGCAGACATCTGAACTCTCATTCCTGCTTAGAAAAATAATCAATTACTACTGAATATTGTTACATGATTATCTTACCTGGTGCTATAATATGCTAAATGACTTAGTTGCGCCACATTTGTGCAAAATATACATCAGCGAAATTAGCATAAGCGAAGTCAGCGAAATAACTGGATCTGGGGTCCTGAAATGAATAGGCAGCATAGGTAGGTAGGTGCATACGTAGAAATACGAGGTTGTATTTCCCAGCCATTGCACATATTGAAACATTGCCATTTACTTTTTTCATGTTTACACAATCAAAATTAGAAACAGCAAACAGATAAACTGTTTAATACAACGAAGAATGGCTCTTAGATGCTCCTGGGTTTTAGACATTGCGTGTAAAGAAAATATACGACCTTCAATATACCAGGAGGTGCTGAGTTGACATCAAATGTAATGTTAAGGATTATACTTTATTACTCAACGTTTCGGCCAGGGGCCATCGTCAGGAGTTTCCTGACGATAGCCCCTGGCCAAAACGTTGAGTAATAAAGTATAGTCCTTAACGTTACTTTTGATGTCAACTCAGCACCTCCTGGTATATTGAAGGTCGTATATTTCCTTTACATACAACAGATAAACTTGCAGTTTAAGGTAATTTCTGATTTCTTGGAATTTCTTTTTTAGCGCAATGCTTATGAATGTGCTGAACATGATGGGACTGCTTATTTCCTCTGCAAGTGCATACTTTTCAGCTGGGTGGTAAAATAACACCAAAAAAGTGACTTGGACTTGGGTAATATAGCAAAAAATGATGTTTTGTAAGAAAAAGAAAAACAACATAACCTAACCTAACCTACCATAATCTGTGTTTGAAGAAAAATCAGTCAATTTTTTTTGTTCAAGAAGTTTTTAAAATATACATTTTTCCAGCTGAAGAGAAAAGTGTAGCTGACAAGTAGTCTAGAGGTAAGTTGCCAATCTCACAATAGAAAGATTGTGGGTTTGAGTCTCACCTGTTGCTACTCTGCCTCTGACCAATCAGCATGACAGATTGGTGACACTACATGACTCAATGGTCAACATGTTGTTGGTTTTGGAAATCATTTACGTGAGATATCCAATGACACTCATCTGGGAATCATTTTCTGTTCATTCCTTCCAATATCATGAATAGTTTCTCATTTTCATCTCTTCATGTCATACACCAATACAAAGCAATTCAACTGAACACATCTAATAATCCAGAAATGATATTTTGCTAATGTTTGGTTCTCCAGTATATGCTCAGATGCACTATATCTTGGGTTGATAATTGTTATTTGTTCAGAAATTATTGGAATTGCCTTCCTGCTCTAGGCTTCCTCTCCCATGTTACCTTTTCAATGATAGCTTTCAGTTTGAATGCCCAAAGTCAAAATGGACTTTTGGCCAGTCAGGCAGGATGTGTACTGAAGAGGCATAGTAAGTTTAAGAATCAAAGTTAATAAAATGATACCTGCCACCTCAAGATGAAATTTTATTTCATTCTTTGATTTTATTCTTTGTTTTACATACCAAAGATGATAAGCTGATTATTCAATGGGCAGAGGTGGCAATTTCTATCCTTTTGGAGTTACTCTTGTGCCTCTATTGTTCATCTGAGTCCTCAATAATTTCAGCTAAACTTACCTACACTCTGGGGAAAGGCTTTCTGATGTTATTAGCCCAAAATATACTTTTTAATTGCTTGCCCTTCCCAATGCTTCTTTCATGGCACTGCCTGTGACTGGAGATTAGATGTTATCTGTGTTTCTACAGCCATGAGCTTTGGACATCTATTTACCTGTGCTATATTATGCAACACTACATGTGACTGCAAACATACTTTGCACCACGGAACATCTTTTATGTGTTTCTATGATTTCAGAAGCTTCTCAGTAGTTCAGTTTGAATGTGAATAAGAATACCCAACTCCAATCAACAATGCTCTCTGAACTTTTAAAAGAGCACCAAGCAAAACAGCAAGTTCAGAAGCAAATTCAGGGTAAGTTTAAGAATTGAAGAATTGTCAGCAAGAGGTACTCATGCAGAAAGAGACTTGTCCACCATCCCATGTCCCAGGTATTTACTGTCCTGCTCTCTGACTCTGATGGCATTCATGCACCGCTTGTTCACCTCATTAACTTCCCAGTAGATGGGCGCCAAATGACCCTGCAGTCGGCGTGCCCTTAAACCCAAATAATCAATCAATCAACCTCCCAGTAGAAAAAGTATGGCTAAAGACTTCATGTCCATTCACAGCCTGATAAATGTTTGCAGAGTTAATTCCAAGTTATGTTTCACACATTTCATTCCTCAGTCCCAGGCAGGGCCGAGGTCGAGTGCCGGACCGGTAATCGGCCGTGGTAGTCGGCCCACAGTAGTGTCCGTGGCAGGGCCGGTAATCGGCCCACAGTAGTGTCCGTGGCAGGGCCGGTAATCGGCCCACAGTAGTGTCCGTGGCAGAGCCGGTAATCGGCCCACAGTAGTGTCCGTGGCAGGGCCGGTAATCGGCCCACAGTAGTGTCCGTGGCAGGGCCGGTAATCGGCCCACAGTAGTGTCCGTGGCAGGGCCGGTAATCGGCTCATAGTAGTGTCCGTGGCAGGGCCGGTAATCGGTCCGGGTAGTGCCCAGTTCCATATGGTGCATATGATTCTGAGCAGCTAAGTTCGTCCAGGAAACCGGAAGGGACTGCCCGCGCTGTACCGATGTATTAACGAAACGCGACAGCAATTGGAGAACATTCTGTTTTCAACCGGAATTTCGCTACAGGGCTGATTCAAGGTCAAGGTTCAAGGTTTAAGGTCGGAACAGGCTCTGCTTAGTCTGGGGTCTGCCCCTGTGAAACCAACTGGACACATAGTCAGATTCAATTATACACTTGCAACCAGTGGCGTCGCCACGAAATTCTTCAAGGGGGGGCAATGTTGATAGGGGGCCTCCTGCTCCCCGAAAAGGGGCCTCCACTGTGTTAGGGCCTCCTCTTGCTTTTTAAGCTCTTAGTATGGTTCCCGAATGGGAACATGATTTCATATTCATGTCTTGTTTGTTCTTGGCATGGTATATAATTTACGCAAAGCGCAATAGCAAGAATCTTTTTTTTTCGCTAAGAACCGAGCCATACCAGGGTATAAATAAGCAAATGTAGATAAATACGTCCGTGCCAAAACAAACCAATATCTTTATGCTTTATCGACGAGAAGAATCTTCCCGCTGGCCTCTAGATTGTAGCGAGCTGGTGGGGCTCGTGCTGAGCATATCTTAAAGATATCTCCCATTGATCAACCCACTTCTTTGTTCACCAAGTTTAACTGAATATAGCTAGGTTCATCACTACTGTTAGTCATTCCCACCAGCTTGATCTCATAAACAAACTTAAACGATCATTTCTCAGTCCCAGGACAACAATTTCACGAAGGTGACAACGAGAAGTGGATTGAATTGGTTTTCTGATCGTCATCGTAGGGACTTATTACTTCTTTTTTTTATAACATTTGGTGCTGGCTGCAAGGCACTTGGCACAGAAGCTAAACTAATAAATGCTCCGCGAATCAATTCACGGCAAGAACAAGCATTGAACAACCATGCATCAATGGCAATGCAACAATGTAACAATGACAATGCATAAATAATGCAAAACCTTCGAATTCCACGCCGTCACGCCCATGGTTATCGTTGTGCTGTACCGTTTTGTAAATTATGTCGTTGAGAAGGTACTGAAGCTGGGAAGCTCTAATCATGCAGGCTGTAATCACAGAAGACAACTTTGTAGGAAGAAAATACATTTTAAACATCATTCCTCCCATTTAATATGGGGCATCTGTGTTGTTTTGTATGCTTGTGAGGGGGAATTTACCCCCGCAATGTTGGCTTTGCTCCATGGGCGTAAGTTCTGAAAATTATTGGGAGACCAGTGACGCACCCATATTTACGTGAAGGGGAGGGGCAAACGTATTTGGAGGGGGTCCAACTACTGAATATAGTCTTCCGATTTCGACCACTATTTTGTCAAAGGGGAACTTTTTAAATAAAATAATTAGTGATCAACTGAATTATCCTGTGGAGGGGCCTAATCTACCACTATCGTTTCTGATTCGTCGGATTTCAACCCTAGCTCCCACGACCTGTTCAAATGTATTCTTTTGGTATTCCTTGACAAGTCACCTCGCACTGCGCGATTCGCCACGACGCCAACGTTAGTGCACGTGCACACCCATCTTGCGCATTCGGCGCATTCGCCCCACTTCGTGCGATGCTACGGATTCTGCTGGGCCTCCTACGCTTTGTTAATTGCTGCCGCATGATAGACTTGCGCCATATCTGACGTGATAAAATGCTTCGTATGGGCGTTCGCTGCGAAAATTCGATTAATTAAATTCGATTATTAGTTCCCTTCTTGCCATATTTTATGGTGAAGAAATGCGGATACCCGCTGAGCTTTGATGCACCTCATATCTTTGATTAAACATGCTTCCAGGTTGGCTACCGAACCGAAGCCCTGCCTGAGTGTACTTCTTGGACCCGTTTCGTATTTCTTCGTCTACGGATGTGTCTTAAGGCTCCAATTCATTTTTGTTAGAGGTCCAACGCATTTTCGAAACCCCTGCTCGTTTTAGGGTTTTGTTGCTTTTTTGCGCACCGAATATTTTTTTTTTAGTTGTCGGGGCGCTTTCAAAGATCTCGATGTGTTTACTTAGTGCCCGGTATTTTTGTTCGTTTTGGGATCATGTTGCTTTTTGCGGCCCCAGCCTCTTCTCAGGCCCTTGTGCGGTCATATGGCCCCTATGTGCCTTGAGAGCTTCCGGTGTTTTTGTTTTTTTGTTTTTTTAGTGTTCCCGGTATATATATGTAGTTATGGCTACAACGCATGTTTTCGGACCCTGCCGCTTTTTACGAGACTGCGCTTTGAAGGGCCAGTCGCATTTTCGGTCCCCGTTGTGCTCTTAGGGTCCCGCTGTGTTTATTTGGGGCTTCTGACGCACATTTGTGGGGCCCCAGTACGATTTTGAGGTTTCGGTGCGATTTGTCTGGGTCCCAGCGCGACTTATCGCGCCCATGCGCGTGGTTCCGGGACCCAACGCCAGTTATCTTGGCTCAACGCGATTTTTGTGGATCTCTTCTGAATTTTCTTTAACTTCCGAATCCCGCCCTGATTTTTCGAGTCCCTGGTGCCATGTTTTTGTATCTCACCTCGATTTTCTTCGAGCTCCGGTATGTTTTTCTATGCCGTAAGCGATTTGTCAAGGCATCTGATGACATGTTCGGTGCTCCAGAACCATTGTCCTGACCCGGACTTTTTTGCAATCCCTCCTGATTTTGGAGGGCTCCGGCTTTATTTTTCGGATACCGATGGGACTTTGGGGGTCACACGGTGCCTATGTGGGGCCATAGACGCCAATTGTTGGCAGCCCGACGTTAATTTTGTATGCCCAGACCAAATTTTGGGTACTACCGATGGGTCCGAGCGCGACATTTTTGGTACTACCGAATTGTGGGTCCGAGCGCGAAATTTTGTGGGACCGGTTCGAGTTTGCGGGGCGCGTTGTACTTAGCTGTGACCCCAACGCGATCTTGGCGGTTCCTGTTGCAGATTTTCGTGCCTCGGAGCGAGTTTTCTGGGGCCCGACGTATTTACTTTGAGCCCCTACGCGAATTCTGGTGGACCGACGCGAATTTTTGTGGTCCCAGCGCGACTTTTGGGGGCCTCGGCTCGATTCTTGGGAGCATATCCCTCTTAGGAGGGAGGGGCCATTTGGCCCTTTGATATGTCACTGCGGCCACCGAAGGAGTTCTATTTTTTATATAGGTCCTTATGTGATATTTTTGGGTCCTGATACGATTCTTCGGTCTCCAGGTGCGATTGTTTTCGGTGCCCTGACACGTTTTTTTTCCAGTGCCCAACGTGTTTTGCGGGGACTTTGACCCGATTGTTTTGGGCGCAGAGTGACATTCCGGTTGATAATTGATTTTGGGGGAACAGCAACCTTTGGGGTCCAGGCGCGACTTTTTTGGTCCCCAGTGAGATTTTCGAAGGCTGCGACGCGACGTTTTTAGACCAATGTAATCTTTCGTGTCCCGGCGTTATTTGCTTGGATCCCTGGCGGGAGTTTTAGCGACCCCGACACTTTGTGGGTGTCCAATACGTTTTGGATGCTTTTGGTGTCATTGTTGGGGCCCAAGAGTGATTATCCATGTCCGGATTGTTTTTCGTTGCCCCGGCTTCATTTGTGTCCAAATGATACTGTTGGGGAACGGTACGACTTATCGTGCCCCTAGCGTGATTTTCTTGATCCGGGCGTGAATTTTTGGTACCCATAGGCTCAGCGAGATTTTCAGGGGCCCCGGCCGGATCTTGTTGGGCCCATGTCGTGATTTTCAAGTACCCCGGCACGACTCCTGCCATTTCAGATGCTTCTAGAAAATGATAGACCTCCTCTCGCGTCTTAGGGGTCTCGTCTCATTTCCTGGAGCTTCTTTACCGGTTTTGGACGTCTTCTCGTCCGTCCTACCCTCCTCCATATTCAATGGTCCTCCTCTCCCGTTTTGGAGGACCTCCTCCCACATCCTGGGGCCCCTTTAACATGGCATGGGACTTCTTCTCATGTTCCAGGGGCATCCTCTGCCAAATTAGGGGCCTCCTGCCACGCCTCGTGGGCCTCCTCTGTCCTCGCAAAGCTTACCCGTCTTGAGGGATCTTCAATTTTGGAAACCTCGCCTCCTTCCATACCTGCTACCTATCACTCCCATTTTAAGGGCCTTCTCTCATTTCCTGGGAATTCCTTCCGATCGTCGGGACCTCATTCGGCCCTGGAGACCTCCTACTCCATCTCGAGGGACTCCTCTCGAGTCCGGCAGGGGCCTCCTTTTTCTTTTTGAGGCTTTCTTTTTCAAATTAAGGGCCTCCTCTCACGTCTTCGGGGCCTCCTGTTCCGCGTTTTCATTCTATCTTTCCCATTTTAAGGTTGGCCTCTTATCTCCTGGTGGACTCCTGTTCTATCTTAGGTGGCTCCTCTTCCAAATTACACGCAACCTTTCCTATCTCAGTTACCTTGTCATTTCCTGGTGACCTTCTTACCCGTCTTGAAGCCTTCTTTCTCGCCTGGGAGCCATCCCTGTTATCTAATGGCCATTCTCTCCTATTTTAGGGGCTTCCTCGTGCATCATAGGGTATCTTTCCAATCTTATATCGTCCTCTTCCGAATTAGGTGCTTCCTGCCACTTTTCTTGATTATCCTTTTCTATCTTGGTGGAACCTTACCCGTTTCGGGGACTGCTTTTACGGCTCCGAAACTCATCTCATATCCACTGGTTTCTCTTCCGTCTTAGGGCCTTCTCTCATTTTCTGAGGTCTCCCTTCCCGTATTGGGGCCTCCTTTGCAATCCTGGGGGCCTCCTTTGCAATCCTGAGGGTCTCCTTTGCAATCCTGGGGGCCTCCTTTGCAATCATGGGGTCTCCTTTGCAATCCTGGGGCCTCCTTTGCAATCCTGGGGGCCTCCTTTACAATCCTGTGGGCTTCCTTCGCAATCCTGAGGTCCTCTTTACAATCCTAGGGGTATCCTGTGCAATCCTGGGGCCTCCTTTTGCAATCCTGGAGTCCTCCTTTGTAATCCTGGGGGCCTCCTTTGCAATCCTGGTGCCTCCTTTGCAATCCTGTAGTCCTTTGTTATCATGGGGCCTCCTTTGCAATCCTGAGGCCTCCTTTGCAATCCTGGTGTCCTCCTTTGCAATCCTGAGGGCCTCCTTTGCAATCCTGGAGTCCTCCTTTGTAATCATGGGGGCCTCCTTTGCAATCCTGGGGCATCCTTTGCATTCCGGGTGGCCTTCTTTGCAATCCTGGGGCCTCCTTTGCAATCCTGGGGACTCCTTTTCAATCCTGGGGGGCCTCCTTTGTAATCCTGGGGGCCTCCTTTGTAATCATGGAGGCCTCCTTTGCAATCCTGGGGGCCTCCTTTGCAATCCTGGAGGCCTACTTTGCAATCCTGGGGCCTCCTTTGCAATCCTGGGGGCCTCCTTTGCATTCCCGGGGGCCTCCTTTGCAATCCTGGAGTCCTCCTTTGTAATCCTGGTGGCCTCCTTTGTAATCCTGGGGCCTCCTTTGCAATCCTGGGGCCTCCTTTGCAATCCTGGGGGCCTCCTTTGCAATCCTGGAGTCCTCCTTTGAAATCCTGGTGGTTTCCTTTGCAATCCTGGGAGCCTCTTTTTGCAATCCTGGGGCCTCCTTTGCAATCTTGCGGGCCTGCTTTGCAATCCTGGGGGCCTCCTTTGCAATCCTGGAGGCCTCCTTTGCAATCGTGAGGGCCTCCTTTGCATTCCTGGGGGTCTTCTTTGCAATCCTGGAGTCCTCCTTTGCAAACCTGGGGGCCTCCTTTGCAAACCTGGGGGCCTCCTTTGCAATCCTGGGGGCCTCCTTTGCAATCCTGGGGGCCTCTTTTTCAATCCAGGGGCCTCCCTTGTAATCATGGAGGCCTCCTTTGCAATCCTGGGGGCCTCCTTTGTAATATTGGGGGCCTCCTTGTCAATCATGGGGGCCTCCTTTGTAATCATGGAGGCCTCCTTTGCAATCCTGGGGGCCTCCTTTGCAATCCTGTGGGCCTCCTTTGTAATCCTGGAGGCCTCCTTTGCAATCCTGGGGCCTCCTTTGCAATCCTGGGGGCCTCGTTTGCAATCCTTGAGTCCTCCTTTGCAAACCTGGGGGCCTCCTTTTCAATCCTGGGGGCCTCCTTTGAAATCCTGGTGGTCCCCTTTGCAATCCTGGGAGCCTCTTTTGCAATCCTGGGGCCTCCTTTGCAATCTTGGGGGCCTCCTTTGCATTCCTGGGGGCCTCCTTTGCAATCCTGGCGGCCTCCTTTGCAATCGTGAGGGCCTCCTTTGCAATCCTGGAGGCCTCCTTTGCAATCGTGAGGGCCTCCTTTGCATTCCTGGGGGTCTTCTTTGCAATCCTGGAGTCCTCCTTTGCAAACCTGGGGGCCTCCTTTGCAATCCTGGGGGCCTCCTTTGCAATCCTGGGGGCCTCCTTTTCAATCCAGGGAGCCTCCCTTGTAATCATGGAGGCCTCCTTTGCAATCCTGGGGGCCTCCTTTGCAATCTTGGGGGCCTCCTTTTCAATCATGGGGGCCTCCTTTGTAATCATGGAGGCCTCCTTTGCAATCCTGGGGGGCCTCCTTTGCAATCCTGTGGGCCTCCTTTGTAATCCTGGAGGCCTCCTTTGCAATCTTGGGGGCCTCCTTTTCAATAATGTGGGCCTCCTTTGTAATCCTGGAGGCCTCCTTTGCAATCCTGGGGGCCTCCTTTGCAATTCTGGGGGCATCCTTTGCATTCCTGGGGACCTCCGTGCCAATTGTTGACACTCTCGTGATTTCTGGGGCCTCCTATCCTCTCCTAGGTGACTCCTTCTTCAAATTAGGGGCCTCCTCTCACGTCTTGGAGGCCTCCTCTCGTGTCTCGTCGGCCTCATTGCTTACTTTTTTCCTGTGCATTTCCGGATAGGGGCCTCCTCAAATTTCAGGGGGGGCGGCGCCCCCCCTGTTTGACGGCAGGGGGGCGACTGCCCCCCTGCCCCCCGGTGGCGACGCCCTTGCTTGCAACCCATTGTCTCCACTCCAATTGATTGCATTCATGCATGCATAGCTGCATTGATTGTTCATTTTCAGATGGCCGAAAGAGAGAGGCACTTACAGCATCAAATGAACTAACGACAGCACTGGTGGACCACCTGAATGTGGGGTGAGTGTCAGGAATAAAGTCTAGTCAATGGCATTGTGATCACATGCATATTGCTTATAACTTTTGTCCACTACTTTAATACTGGGTCAACAAATGGATACCAACAATCAGTGATGGCCATCCTGAGTAGTACAGCACACATATAGCCAGGTGTGCAATCAGCTGCCTATTTCTGTAGTAAGTGCTCACTGATGCATGCATTGGAACTATTCTTGTTACTTATATGACTGGGCGCGAGATGACCTCAGTAGTCGATGCGCCCTAAACCCCAAATAACTAACTTACTTATATGAAATTAGTACAACATACATATATTTCAAGTTCAGAAAGGTGTTGCCATGCAAAATACATGCTGTCAAGTGATTGTGACCGACCGTTACCGTAAGATAAGATCTCGGTGGAGGGAGGATTGCCCGTGACGCCGCGAGACCGGCCCTGCTTCCGTCCGCAGTGTGGCACAGGCGTACCTGAACCAGAAGCGGCTGGACGCCGAGGCCAAGCAGCTGTACCAGAACGCGACGGCCTTCTCCAAGCAGAGCCAGCAGTGGCTGCAGCTGATGGAGGGCTTCAACACGGCCCTGAAGGAGCTTGGCGACGTCGAGAACTGGGCGCGCACCATCGAGGCCGACATGCGCATCGTTTCTGATGCCCTCGAACTCAGCTACAGAGGTGAGCACACGTGACGCTCGCGGTCAGCTACGAAAGTTGCCGCACGTGGCGCTCGAGCTCAGCTACGAAGGTTGCCGCACGTGGCGCTCGGGTTCAGCTACGAGCCTGGGTACACGGGATGATTGAACACGGCTATAAAGGTGGACAAACGGCACGCTCGAGCTTGCTATAAATCTTGGCGCATGGAGCGCTCGAGCCGACCTACTAAAAAGCTATCTTGTTGACTCCGTTAGCATGAGCGTGTCTTGCCCCACTTGTGGCAAGACGGGTTCGAGAGCCACTGGACGTAGCCGAGTATGTCGAGAATCAGCTGGCAATCAGCTAAATGCGGTCGGGGCTGTGGCACCCGTATAGCCATCTTTCAAGCTTCAACCGCACGCTTCAGAGGCCGACTGTGATGTGCGGCTTTCACAGTGTCAGGTAACTAGACTCGCTTAAACCGGTGTTGCGTTCAGTATCTGCGAGCCAAGCGCTGCTAAACGTGGACTCTGATCCTGTGCGACACGAATTGAAACTAAATTTCGGGGGGGGGGGGGAATAGATGCTCATCACCGTGCCTTAGCCTCAGGCGTGGGAACAAAACAACTCGGCCACAACGGCGTCCAGTGCGGCACCGGTCCGGCCCCCGCGAGTGTCGCGCTCCTATCCCGCATCCCACGAGAGTGCAGTGTGAATCATCGCATGCCTGCGTGGAGTGAGGGTGTTTACCTCACCAACTCCGGCTTCACGTCCCAAGGGGATCCAGCATCCCCGGCAGCACGCCCAGCTCAACGAGAGTTGGGCGACTCGACCTGACCCGAGGAGCGGCTGTGCAGATCGCCGTCCCGGCTGTGGCCGTAGCTGCCGACGGCCAGCCGACTGGCGGAACTCAGGGGCGGCGTGAGAGGTGGTCGGTCGATGTGCCGATTCAGCGTGGCGGCGGCGCCACGGCCCACTTAAGCAGCACTCGTCAAAGCCCCAGATTGCCTGGCTAAGACTGGTGTCAGACGGCGGCGTCAATTCCCGCCGCCATTCATTTGCCACCACCAAGCAGCATGCACTGTACAGCGGCTGACGGTCGACATCCGGGCTAGACGTCCTGCAGACGCAGCTACGTGTAATAGTCGGCATCCCGGAACCACCATTGTCCAAGCCACCGTGAATATCTTCATGTGAGTTTCAGGTGTGGAGGGAGTGAGTGAGGGATACAGAGCGAGGATTGAGTGGAGAGCGACCGACTGCCCCAGATGTCGGCGGCTGACCAGTTGTTCCCAGCAGCCAGCACCGATCATGCCACGTACCGGTCAACAGACTCCCTACTGGACTTGATATCGACAAATCCACCGGCAGCAGCAGGGCCCAGACTTCGGCCCCCGGCTCTGTAGACATCGCCAACGAGACCCCCGGAGGAACTGGTGGCCCTATCCCCATCAACTCCCACGGACGTGCTGTTAGTTATTAAAAATTGCTCCCCTTTCCAGCGCATCGCCAATCTGCTCAGCCAACTGCACATCCAAATCCAAGCTGAATGAAAGAATGGGGAAGACGGCTGTTTCGAAGAGCGTGGGCTATTCGCCTGCATTGATGTACGTCATGCCTGCAGCTGGGCGTGGATCTGCTACACCCCGCCCCAAGTCCTGCAAGCGCCGCTCTTTTGATGGCTACATTTGACATGCCTCCTACTCTTCACTCAACGCCGTCTTTTCCATCCGCTACCTTTTCGCATCACGACCGTGTCAAAATGCTGTCCTCGAGACACCTCCGATACCGTGACGCGACCGCTTGCAGCTTGTGTGCAATGAAAACCAAAAAGCAAGAGTGCAGTCGCCGATGCAGAGCATCTATGCACATGATTATCAAATGTGACTGTGTTTACACTATCCGGGTGAATCATATTATGCAGTACAGCTGATTGTTTCCGGGTGGATGACGTGACCATGTCCTGCAACAATACATGGAGGAAACATTCTCACTGGACGAACGTCAGCCGGCCCCCTGGAGTTGTGTTCCCTACATCTGGACATGATTATCCAGCGACGATGTGAACGGCTGTCGTCGCGCCTGTGCCGCCCTACCAGCTGTGTTCAGTGAGAAGCCAGCAGCAACGTGTACTGGGGGGGCTGGGGCTGGGGTCGTGCGCCCCGATCCACGAAAGGTGACGTACCTCTGGAAAGACTCGAGTGCACGCCCTCGATTTTTTTTTTCAGCCAGAGGCGTAGCTCCAGAGACAAAGTACCCCCCCCCCCCTTCCCTCCGACAATACCGGGATCAGCCCGATTGATTGATTATTTTGGCTTAATGGCGCGTCGACTACGGGGCCATTTAGCGCCCATTCCTGGATCAGCCCCTGACAGTCAGGATGCAACTACATTTCTATGTTATTCGTTGATCATAAACCCGATAAATATGTGATATATTTCGCAGTCTGCAATAGTTCACGGTGACGTCAAGTCCGGCGTTGATGACAATGACATTTGATAATGGCAGTCGTTCGTGTGATACATCTGATAATACCTGCATCTCTGCAACACTGCTGAACGAAAAACGCCTGAAAGTGGTCCGTGCTGTACCTAGATACAAGAAAACCTATGCATCTTCAGATTCTACTGCAGCAACACAAGAAGTGTCGACAAGTGTTTCGATATCACAAAAACGACAGGAGTTCCGACGGAACGCAGGTGTCCTAATCACGACATACAGAAGTAGGCATATAAAATGGTATCCCTACGCTGCCTGTAAGAAGCCACAATGAACTGAGCACTTCTACACATGCGTGTCGATCCGAGTTCCGACGAGCCCTCGAATTATTATACTGCAATCCTCCTCCGTCTTTCGATAATGACAATGCTGATGACGTTAAGGGATGATAGTATACCAAGGCGATTGTCATGCTGCCTCAGTTACGTCATCTATCCCACTCCGCCCTCCCCATCACCGCAAGCAGTAACAGCACCAACGGAACATCACATTTGGTGGCATGTAAATCCGTCAGAGTATCGACGGAGTGAGAATATTATCATGACATCCTCCGACGGATCACCCGACATCCAAAACAGGGTTCATCAACCCGGTGTTGCATCACAGCTCAAGGAACGGCCTGATTGTTCACTGCCCTCCCGGCCGTTCCCAGTCACTCGTCGACGTCGCTCAGGGCAGGATAAACAACAACACACTTCACATGCATTTCTGCTGCCACGACACGACCGTCCGCGCCCGCAGCCGAGACCGGCCGCACCCGCGAGCGTCCGCACTACTTTCCCAGTTCCCGCTCAACGGCTTTAATCTCGTCCGTGAGCGCCTGCTTCCGCTGAATTTTTGCCTTCTGCTCGGCATCGGGCGTGACCTGGCCCGACTTGACCTTCTCGGCCAGCGCCGTCACGTCTTTGAGCTTCTTCTTGAGGTTCTTGAGACGGGCGCGTCGCTCGGCCAGCTCGGTCTCGGTGGGCGGCAGCTCGGGAGCCGCTGCAATGCTCGACTTGGACAGCTGCTCCACCAGGCTCTCGTCTATCGCCACCGGAGCAGGCGCCTCCTTCTTGTCAGTCTTCTTCTTGGACTTCTTTTTCGTGGATTTGACAGGCACTGCAAACGGGAGGAAAACGCATCACGACAACCGCCTATATGTAGCAACTGAATCACCATTGGACACACCACTTTATTTACTGCTGGCAAATTATAACTTAACAGGTGATGACTATAACACTTGACCTTCTATTGGGCTGTATCCCAATACAGCACCGCCCCGAGTCATCTTGCGTGCCCGTCTGCACGACACAGCATCCACATACACAGCAGAACTTTACGCAATCTTTTCGGCCTACTCCACCATCTATAACACACAAATGGAACACAATATCATAGCCACTGACGCAAAATCAGCACTACAAAGCATAACACCCTACACCAAATTCAAACACCCACTCATCCCCAAAATGCTCTACATACACAAAAAACTAAACATCCAACAACGCCCACTACTTCTCTGGATCCCAAGCCACACAAACACACATGGTAATGAACACGCAGACACAGAAGCAAACCTAGCCACAACACTACAGCAAACCACGCAATGCCCTTACTCACAATCAGACTACTACCCCACAATACGCCAAGACCTCAACAAACACATACAACAAACCTGGGACACAACAATAACGCAACTCCACCAAATACACCCCAAACACGAACAATGGCACTCCATCAAACAACACACCAGATTCAAAGAACGTACACTAACACGAATACGAACAGGACACACAGCACTTACACATTCATACCTCCTCCTACAACAGCGACCACAATGCACAACATGTCACCGAACACTTACAATCAAACACATACTCATCTTCTGCACCAAATACAACCACCAAAGACAACATATTACTAACTACTGTGCCGCACACAACATTCCACTAAACCTCACTACTCTTCTCAACGACGGACATCCAGCACTACACGAACATGTCTTCCACTTTCTCGCTATCACACGCATAATCGAAGAACTGTGAAAAAAAAAAAAAAAAAACAGGATGGGGAAAAAAAAGAAATAAAATAAAAAGATATGTTACAAAATGGAAAAAAGGAACAAAATACCCAAAGACGAAAAGGAAAGAAAAATATGATACGTTTCAAAAAGAAAAGAAAACAACATCCCCAAAGACTGAATGTGTTTTTTTGCAATGTTAACCAACAGCGGCGATGACCCGACCCCCTCCCCCACTACACCCCGTACCCCAACTTGGCACCGTCCGGCCTGGCAACTCTTCTCAACCACATCATCTTCGGCCTTCGACTAGCTCTACTGTACCTCTGTTCAACTCAGCTCTACTCAGCTCACTCCAAGCTTCAAGACGCCTACAAATTTACTTCGAAACCGCTCAACAAATCAATCCCCTCTTTCACCCTCCGACTAAGTCTCCTACCATACTCTTCACACCTTTTTATGCTAATACAACGACCAAACACACGGAAACAGCCGACATCACCACACGGTGGCTGGCTGGCAAAATTCAACACACACACAAACACGACTATAACACAAACTGTTGCACAACCAGCGCTAAAATTAAAGGTTAAAAGTCATGAACCATAACTGGACCGTGATATTGATACGCACAATTTATTCTGGCCTAGTCAAAGCTGTCCTGTAGTAAAAATGTGTGGTCGGTGCCATCAAGCTGGACACGACGATATTCCAAATGTTGCAAACTTTTGAACAGGAATATAAGACTGTTCACTGCCGTACTGTAAGTGCAATGCAGCTCCGTCGCTTAAGAAGGCTCCTTCAGGTGTGCAATGCGTTTTCCAGGTAAGCAAATTATTAAATTCAAATTACCTCGTTGAAAACGGTTTAAATCGACTCAATTTACACCTCACCATTCCCGTGATCTAGTTCTGCGCCAAACTTGAGGGATGGTAAGGCTAGCATACCAGCGCTAACAATGATTACTGGATGACGAACAAGAAAAGTCGATCGTCCCTTTGACAACAATAAATAATATATTTGCAGCCATCGGTACAGGTTGGTTAAATCTGCAACTCCCTCGCAGAAAGACAAAATATATTAGTCCCGTGTCAACTTCTCATATGGTGGCATCTCTTTTTATGTGACGTTCACCTTATTTACCAAATGACTACCTGTCCAGCTGGCATTGCACATGCGCCACGGCCAAATGTGCGTGGCAAGAGCGGGGACAAATGCCTGTGCTTTTCACTGATGATCGAACTTTACGAAACGATTACACAGCGTTCGTTGAAATGTATAGGGCTGTGCCGGGTAATGAAGCATGTTTCTTAAATCCAGTACTAAGTACGCCTCAAACTGTACAAGGGAAACATGCTCGGTCTAAGCTGGGCCGGTAGCCCGCGACCACTCACTTGCTACCCGCCTGGTACGCTAGGGGTGGTGCTGTCTGCCTGACCGGATGCCCATCCGACGGTTCACGTGATACCCACGTGACAGCACTGGCGACACCCACGTGGCAGCTCTGGCAATACCCATATGGCAGCTCCGACGACACCCACCCGACAGTTCTTGCGATCCCCCTCTGGCAGCTCCGGCAACACCCACCTGCCAGCTCCGTCGACACCCACCTGAGAGGCCAGGGATGGACGTCTCCGTGCCACCGGAGCCGAGGCGCCGGTCGGCCTGCTCGGCCAGCTGGCGGCCGGCGCGGTGTCGGTCCACGTCGTCGGGCGCCAGGCCGATCGGGTGGTCCTTGCGGCCGCGGTTAAACTGGCGACCCTTGCTCTCGTACCTGTCGGAAACGCCTGTTTAGTGGCAGCCACAGGTTGGCAATTGCAGTGACTCTGGCTGCAGTCGCCGACACATTACATTCATGCCGACTCTTGGTCTTGACTCATTACGCTTATGCTAACTCATGGTCTCGACAAATTACACTTCTGCCAACTCATAGTCTCGACACATTACACTTATGTTGACTCATGGTCCTGCTCACATTACACTTGTGTCAACATATGGTCCAAACATATTATGCTCATGATCCTGAGACATTACAATCATGTTGACTCACGGTCCTGACAAATTACACTCATGTCGACTCACAGTCCTGACATATTACACTCATGTCTAATCATGGTCCTGACACATTACACTCATGCCAACTCAGGATCCTGACACATTACACTGATGTCAGCTCGTAGTTCTGCTCGCATTGCACTCATGCTGGATCATGGTCCCGACATATTACACTCATGTCAACTCATGGTCCCACTCACATTCTGCCTACACCCTATCATCTGCTGGCCGAAAATAGTGTCCATCCCATTGTAATGCGACATACTATGACTTCCACATGCGCTAAACTTACAGTGTGTGCTTCCTCAAACTAATACATTGGCTGGATACCCGTGTTTCAGTACTGAACGTCCTGCTATGACCGCCACTAATCGCCTATGGTATTATTGGAATTTGTGGAATGTTGTCAAAGCATGTGTGGATGCTTTCTTCTTCCACTTACAAAGGCATTTCCTCCTGTGGTATGTAACCCTCCTTAACCTTACGAGGTTTTCGGAAAGTTCCATCTGGCCGTCTTGATCCTGGTATGAACAAATCTCCTGAAAAATAGATTACTTTTTTATTTCTTATAGCACCATGAATAGGGAAATAGCATTGGCAACAAAAGACGTGCAATGTGTCTGAAGACCACATTGAACAGGGTATTCACCTTTTCCCATGTAACATACTTAGCAGTAACATGTTTGCAAGTTGGCATCTCATGACATCCATATAATGGAATATGGAGCCACAATGGACAAGTTTCGTGCAATGGGCTTTTGGTTGAGAAAAAAAAATACTTTGTAGACACCATTTTTAAGCTAAACCTTGATATGAAAAACATCAATGTTTACACTTCTGAGGAAAGTACTCTGGTTCCAGCCTCCCTCTCATCATTAGGCGTGCCCCCACTCCTATTAAAATAATGGGCGCCAAATGACCCTGCAGTCGGCGCGCCCTTAAACCCAAATAATCAATCAATCCTATTAAAATAATCGTACCCCTGTCTACCAGTGGTTCATATACATATAAATGTTTGTTGCAGCAAGCAGGGCCACTGGCAGAGATCATTGGACTGTCTTGGCATGCAGAATCGCGGGACAACGTCCCCATCTTGTCGGCCATCGGGAGGCTGATGAGCATTGCTTCTGGCTTACTTGCAGATGCATTTGTACACCTCAGCACAAAAAAAAATAATAGTGCTATTTTCTATGATCCATTTGCCCCTGACGATCAGATGTGATCCAAGCTAAAACTGTAGCGATTACTACAAACTGGCAACATCCCTAATGGAAGATATAATTGGCGGCAGTCAAGCATCGCTGAACTCTACATACGTGACGTCACAGATATTTTGACCAATCACAAAGCGAGGAATTCTAAGGCACTTGAATTATGCCTGTATTCTAAGCCATCTTGAATTATGTAAGTAATTTATGGATTTTGTACAAATAAATGAATGCCACCATCACCTCCAAAATAAAAAATCACTGGTGAAACTTGAAAAAAACATGTTTTTTCCCAAAAAAAAAAATTATTCATTTTTTTTAAAAAAAAAAAATTTTTTTCTTTTTTATTTTAACAATGAAAAATAATTTTTTTTTTTTTTTTTTTAAAATTTTGGGCTTTTGTTTTTTTATAAAATTTTTTTATTTTAATAAAAATAATTTTTTTTTTTAATAATATAATTTTTTTAAAAAAAAAAAAAAAAAAAAAAAAAAAAAAAAAAAAAATAAAAAAAAACATGGTCTGTCCCAACATGAAACATGTCCATTGCCTTTGATGCAAAACAGTACTTTCCTGACTTTATAGCCTACTCAATGGTGGAAATAATTTGTCATCTTCCTGGTGTCTGAGTCTAGACTGATGCATTTTACCTGACAGCTGTTGCTTTTTTGTATTTGCTTGCTTATTGTCATTATATACTGTTTTATTGATACTATGGTGTACTTTTAACCAGCACATTCTGAGTCACTTCGCTACTTCTGGCTGTCCAGGGTGCCTTTTCATGGGCATCTTCTGCAAAATGAGACACTGGCACAAAAGCACTAAATACCATGTGCCAGCCTGCCAATTGATCTGTGAACACCACATTGATCTGAAACAGACTCAGGCATTCAAATATGATTTTTGACCTGTATGAACATGTTGCAAATGAATGAAAACATTTTATTGTCATGAACATCATATTGTACCTTGATAAACTTTGGCTCAGGCCAGAGCAGATGATGATATGCCACTGTTGAATCACTGCACTTCAATCACTTGTAAAGACCAATAAGGAATTGATTTGGTTCCCATTTGCTATGGTAGGTTGTACTTGTCACACTTTTTATTTGTTGCATTCCTTGTACTATGCTGTATTTTAGAGGCATTCATGGAACAAATAATATGAAATACTATGAAGTAGGTATGTTTGAAATATCACCCAACTTCCCAACATCCTGAAACATCCAAATCAATACCATATCCTGATTCCTGAATGAAATACCTACATGCTACATCCCGTCCACTGTAAATCTGCACAAAAATGTGTACACAAGGAAAATAATTTCTGATTTCTCAGAATTTTTTTTCTTCTAATGTAATGTTTATGAATGTGCTGAACATCATGTGATGAATGATTTTTTCTGTAAATGTATACTTTTCAGTTGGAAGGCAAAATAACACAAAACAGCTTGGAGTGGTAAATTTGTCTTAAAAGGTGCTTTTTTGATTTTTTTGGAATTCTTCTTTAGAATACGATGTTTACGAAGGTGACTAAGATGAGGGAACCACTTATTTTCCATGCAAATGCTTACTTTTCAGGTTGTGAGCAAAATAATGCCAAAAGGGGGCTTTGAGTTAGCTAACATAAAAAGAAATGTTAAAAAATCAAGATAACCTAGCCTAACACACATTTGGAGAAAAATTGGTATTTATGTCTTAAAAGGTGTTTTGGGCATTTCTAGATTTTTTCTTCAGAATACCATGTTAATGAACGTGATTCGGAAGATGCGACCACTCATTTTCTCTGTAAATGCCTACCTCTCGGTTGATCATAGCGATAACTTCTATAATGCTCCATCTATGCCACACTGCTGTTCTTTGTGCCATAATTTATCCATCCCTCACATGGCACTTCTCAGACGTGACTAAAGGGACATTCAACACTCCATGCAGTTGATTCAACACTTCTTCACATTGAAAATGCTTAATTTCTGCCTCTTTGCCACATAGATGACACCCCATTATTATTCCAAAAGAACTCCAAAAGAAACTAGACAGGCTGCACAGCTTGGGGGCCATGACGTATGGATGACATCACAATAAACATTATGCTGGTGTTTTTAAATTATAATATGTGTTTATATTAGTTTAGATAAGGGTAGATTGTATTATGCTAGGCTAGGTTAGGTTAGATTTTCCTATTTAATCATTAATTCTCATAGTACTTGTTGGAGGTCTTGAGGCAAGATGGGAAGCAGCAGAAGCCAACTTGTCAATATCACTTCTGGGTGTTCACCAGTGCAAAAATGGTTTCAGTGTGTGTGGCTTGTGATCCAGTCGAATATGACATAATTAAAGTTTCTTATCAGGACAACCAGGCAAGTTTATACCTTTTTAGATGCCATTGAGTTCTTCCGGCCAGAGTTATCTGTTCTAAATGTGCCAAGGCCTGCAGGTTGCAGAAGAGTAGACATCAGTGGGATTGTACCGAGACATTTTGTGTCACTGGAAGAAAGGAGAAGAGGTGTGGGTTCATAACAAGTGACTATAAAGGAACATTGCTCAACAGAACCCACCTGGAACTGTGGCAAGTTATGTGTTTCATGAATCTGTGGTTAGATAAAGATTATAGCATTAGCCATAATAGATAAACACACCATACTGACGTGACAATGAAGTCATCGTTCAAATTGAAAAGTAAACATTTTCAGAGAAAACGAGTGGTCACATCTTCCAAATCACGTCCATAAACATCGTATTCCAAAAAACATACAAAAATGCCAAAAACACCTTTTAAGACAAATTTACTGAATATTCCAAAAAATAAAACTAAAAATGTCAAGCAATTTATTTTCTGAAAATTTTCAAAATTAAAATCAGAAACCTAACCCAGCGTAACCTAACCTAAGCAGCTTTTGAAGAAAACATCCTTTTTTAAAACATTTTTGTGAAGTTTCTTGTTGGGAAAATTCATAATTATTCAGTATTATTTTGCTTTAAGGTGGTAACAAGAAAAGGTTTTACACATTTGCCTCCATAAAGCAAACAAATAGGTTAGGTTAGGTTAGGTTAGGTTAGTTAAGGTTTAAGTTTGATTTTTTTTTTAAATCACTTGCACAGAAAATAAGTGGTCTCATCATCTCAGTCACCTTCATAAACATGGTATTCTGAATACAAATTCCAGCAAATCAAAAACCACCTTTTAAGACAATAATATCCTTGGAGTTGGGTGACATAGCATAAAAAGTAATGTTCAAAATGAAGAAAAAATGATGCAACATAACCTAATCTAACCTATCATAACCTCCCATGTAGGAAATCAAGTTATTATATTTTTCATGGAAAATTTCCAAACATTTTAAAAAACATCTAAAAAATTTCAAACTTAAAAAACCTAGCATAACCTGACTTATCCTCAGCTAGCCTGACCTGATTTTGAAGAAAAAATTAAATTTAAGTTTCTTTTAAAATTAAAAATTGTTCTACCTTACAACAAAACCCTACCCTAACCTAACTTAACCAAACCTAACCCCTTTGTATGCTTCATGGATGTTGAGCTTAAGGGCGCTTCGACCAAAAAGTGATCATTTAGCTGCTTCATGGATGTAAAATGTGTGCAAAACTTGTCTTGTGGCTACCTTAAACTGCAATAATACCAAAAGTCTACTCCATGCGCCATTTCAGTCACAAAGGCAACACGTAATATAAACTTAAAGCTGGCACATTCAATGATCCGGCTTTGAATGTTAAGTACTCGAATGGAATTATTACAAAACAAGCTCGCACTAGCAGCATAAAATGAAGTAAACCGGTCTGGTCAATCTACCTACCATTCTCATCCTTGACGTACTGCACCTGCGCCATTTCGCTAACTAATCCACAAACAATCCGAATATGGCACAGGATCATAATGTCGAAATCTATTAATGTTCAAACATTATCATGTCCAATAGCCATGAGCAATAAGTGCATCAAGTCCAAAAACTTCCACAACGTAGTCTGTCCAAAATTTTAAAATGTAGTAATACAAGTTTAAAAGGTACCCCTGGAGCTGTTTCTCCTATCAAAAGAAGCAACTTCTATTTTGATTTATGTATCACTTTTGCCAGCTTACGCCTTCCTACCATAAGCTCACTTTTACCACATATTAACTTGAAGCAACGGTAGAAGGAAGCAATGTGACAAATTCACAGTAATATATTTCCAGCAACTCAAATCGACACTCCCTGTCGTTGCATACATCATGGCCATCATGGTTTCATTAGTGTCTCACTCCACCAGTATCACGAGCTGCCGTAGGCTGTCCGTGCACGTCAGTCAAGACCATTCCTTAATATACTCTAGTCAAGACAATTTCATATTCAGATTAAAGTTGATATTTACATTTGAAACTGGACCCCTACGAGTTGGTTTTAAAATTAAATACAGTCTGTGCTGATCACATTGGTTCCAGTCGATCCCCATCAGGCCACATTTGGACCCCGAAATTCTCAATGTGATGGACATCGACTGCTACCACTGTGATCAGCACAAATGGTACGGTCTGTACGAACATCTTTAGCCAAATCGTAAGGATCCGGCTTCGAATGTAAATCATACCCAGAATCCGAGCCGTCCATTTCATGGAACTCCTATGTTCATGTTGGACATTCTGATCGTTGGATTATTTGACCCTTTGCCGTTAAGTCTGGGGTTTTAAACATCGGGGGTTTGTTCCTTTTAAAATTGTTGTTTTTGTCTTCTATAGCATTGACTGTTTTAAACATTATGGTTTTGAGAAAGTGGTGTTTTGAATTCGCGCAACCAAGAGTAATCACCGTAATCATCATTCGAGGGTTCTGATGCATTCGGGAATTTTTCTTTCGAAGCACCAATTGAGTATTCCCCTGTTTTTGGACTGGAAGTTCCAATTTCGACTCTAACTGAGCTTCTCATAATCATTACAATTTGTTTAATTTACGAGATTAAAATGTTAAGAAAACGTATCGAGCTATCATTTCTACGACAAGAATTTGAATACAAACGCGCCATAATTGACGATACTTGCGCAAGGGTGCAGGGGCGGCGCATGAAAACAAACGTAGCCCTTGCGTAGCAGCATCATAAACCGGGTTGGGGTTTTGGTAGGTACGGACGGTTAGTTACCTGGGATATTATTCGGGAAGAGTCTATATTGGGTTTGTCGTAATCGCAAGTTTTTTGCATGTCCCATTGTACACCCACACATACACATTTATTGATTCACAGGAGGCAAAGGCCTGCTTAGCCCGGTCTCATCGAGCTTGAGCTGAAATAACGGCGATTAAAAACGCCATACACGAACATACCCACCTCAGGAAGGGTAATCAAATCACTTTTCCTGCCAGATGCATCTATCCTGGTCTCGAACCGGTTTGGCATCTTGGAGCAAACTACTTGTTCTGGAAGAGAGTTCCAGTCCCTGACTAAGTGAACACATGGCTTCATCTCGCTCATAAATGCAGGAGGCTTTGCTACCTACAAGGGGTGGCATCTGATGGAGGAGTGTGGTGACAGTAGTCGGTTTTACAGCGGAAATTTGCTCCCAGGTCACATGGTCTCAGGAACAAGATAGAGGGAGAAAACCCGGCATAGTGATCTGCATAAATTAAAAGCGACCACCAAATATAATTCTCACATCCATTTTAATAACGAAATAGGATATAGTATTGATGCTGCTGAAATAAGTAGAATTAAACTTACGAATATCAGCAAATTGCAATACTCTTCCTAATTTACGTCGAGACTGCACTCAGCTCTACAGCATCTGGCAGCCGATGGATGACTGCCAGATGACAAATGGGCGCTGTGGTTAAATTAGCGAAGGATGCGGTTATAAGCCAACTTCCTGAGCAACGGTAGAGAAAATGATAACAAAAGTATGCTTAATCGATGTCAACCAAGTTTATAAATCCATACCGGATACTGCCGACATGCTCACGCCGCACAAC
This sequence comes from Ashinkailepas kermadecensis, assembly GCA_034440615.1. Classification (NCBI taxonomy): domain Eukaryota; kingdom Metazoa; phylum Arthropoda; class Thecostraca; family Neolepadidae; genus Ashinkailepas; species Ashinkailepas kermadecensis. The sequence continues at coordinate 220,268 of JAOTOM010004273.1, forward strand.
TGATAAATATTCACAACACACCCCACGAGTAGGACGCTCGCACACCGACTGATTTGTTGCCTGCCGCGTACTGGTATATAGGTTTTGGAATATAAAATGGTTTAAGGAAAATTATACTAAACAAATCAGTCTAAAATCGTTTTATTCTCACCACCAAGAAACAAGTTTTGTCAATGAAAAAGCTGAGAAAATTGAGTGAAATCAATTCTTGTTAATAATAAATGTTCTTCGATGTACTTTTTTAGTTCATGTCTGGAATGTTTAGTTGAAGCAAGGAATGACTTGGAAGGATGAAAAGCGACTAGATGGAAGAGCAAATTGCTGCTGTAAAACCGACTAATCAAGCTGTCTTCTTGGCATAAGTTGAGATGACCATTCATCACCTGGTGCATGATGATCATGTCACAACAATGCCTCTTATATTGGAGTGAATAGAGTTGCAGCATTTGTTGGTGGTCTTCATAGGGAGGTGTCTGATTTCCATGACTAGCTTGGTTGCTTGGCATTGTACTCTCTCAACCATTTGCTGGTCTGCCTCATTAAAAAGATCCCAAACTGCATTACCATATTCTAGGCATGGTGGTGATGAGCAATTATCAACTGAATGGGTACCTAGCAGCATGCCCAGCTTTGTGTGATAGTCAATTGAGTTGGCATAGGTATGTACCTATTTAGGTAGGTATACAGAGGAATGTGTGGCAGAAAGTCACATAAGTTTATGCTGTTTTTGAGGATGTTTATAATGAAACAAATTAAATTTTGTATGCCTGGAAGTTAGGGAATGCCTTTTGAAATGTTGTAGATCATTCTAAGATAGGGATGCCTTAGTGCCTTATAGTCAGATGGCATTTGGAATAAGAGCCACATCAGACATTTGTGTTGTACTCAATAGACGTGCACAGTGTGGGGAGCAGTGATGCCAACCAAATGATGCTGATGTATTCTAAAATAAAATGTCCATTGGCACAGTATGCAGCCATTACAGCACTGCCCTTGAATGTGGAATGCTTTGTTCCAGCTGGGAATGATCACAAGCAGGCACAGATATGTTCCCTTTTCATATGGTGTGATTAATATGGGGTCCAAATGGACCAATGTTTCAGTTTTTAGCATTTTGTCACCATTTTTGAATTTTGAAATGTTTGCCTCTTTCTGTTGGGTTGGAAATACTGCTGAACTTACTGAAGGGTTGAATGTTTTGGTGAGTTTCTCCACACATTCACAAATTATGCCCACACACACTATCTAGTCCACAAGCCTTGTGAAGATTGATGGACTGCAACCAAGGCTGGAGATCACTCACCAAGACAAGGGGGATCAAAGTCCTTATTTTCAAGACATATTTTCAGATTTAAAATGGGCAATGACAACTTAACATTAGCAGGATAACAAACCAGAGGGTTTGAACCTCCCAACCCATCCATAATTATCAGTGATAGCTGCAAAGCTGTGGCCACTGCTGTTTCTGATATACTCCATATAGCCATGTTGATAGCTATGAAGGAGGATTCAGAGGGTATGTTGGTGCAATGATGTACCGTTTGATTGCTGATCTATCAGTTTTGCGAAAGTCTCATTTAGCAGTTATTTGTGTCATCAAGATGGTGTCTCCATGTTGATAGCTATGAAGGAGGATTCAGAGGGTATGTTGGTGCAATGATGTACCGTTTGATTGCTGATCTATCAGTTTTGCAGCAAAAGTCTCATTTAAAGCAGCTGTGCATTTGCTGTCATCCAAGATGGTGTCTCCATTTTGATCATACAACAGGTTGCGCACAATTATTTTTATAAATGCATTTTAAGAAGGACCAATCTCTTCAAGTTTGTTGTAAAATCACCTGTCAGTCTTCAAATATCCAAAATATTTTGTTCCACCACTATATTTGAAAATAGCTCTTTTTACATGGAAATCAGCTCCAATCTCATCAGACAGTTTGCAGTGCCATCAGCAAAATGTGAATTAGTATACAGTGAAGTTGAGGATATTTGTCACCATGTGTTTAAGGGAGGTAAGGGTATGTTTTGTAAAGTGTATGTTTTGCAGTAATTGAATAAGGTCCACAAGGCAAGGACTGGATTGGAAACTCACAACTTTCCATTGGGAGTATTTCATGCATTTTGCAGGCACCTTAAGTCAGAGGTAGCATTCATTTTTATCATAAATATGTTGATATTGGCTGTATCATACCTGGAAGTTGAAATAATTTACAAGTAATTACACCTCTGTTTGCTAACTGGAAAATGATCTGCAATAAGCAAATGCTACCAGACACCAATAGCTTTTGATGCATGAATGACACAATCTACATGTACAGATGTTGGGTGGGGTAAAGCCTACATGCATGGATGCTAGATGACATAAAATGTGATAAATTTGCATCTTCGTGTTAATCAGATTTTTAGAAAGAAATGTTAGAACACAATGTTCATGAGTGTGATTAAGATGATGTGACCACCCACTTCCTGTTAGAAATGCTAACTTAAGTTGGCATGCGAAATAATTCAAAAATGAGCCTTCAAGAGAGGTGAAATGAAGAACAATGTAAAATGAACAATGTCTAACCTAATCTAACCCAACTTAATTTCACCAAAATGTGTTGTTTTGTAAAATATTTTTTATAATATCAAGAAGAAAAATTCAAACAATGTATCACCTAACCAAGCCTCACCTTTTCCAGAGATCAGAAAAAATCAAAGATAATTCTATGAATCTATCCTCAAAATTTTCTACATTTCCAAAAAAACTATGTAGGCAGGGGCCCTGACAACATGCTTCTGACAGGCCAGTACCACCACAGCACAATATGGGTCGTCAGCATAGACCGAGTGCCGCTGAGGCTGAGGAAGATCATGCACCAGTGGAGGAGCCAATGGAGACCGAGCAGCCAGTGCTGGAGGCTGAGGATGATGAGGAGGAGGGTGGGATCCGAATCGGTGACATCTACCTGCCGCCGCCGCCGCCACCCGCCTGCACGTTTGAGAGCAACGGGCCACGCCTCATCATCACACACATTGAGAATGAGAACTTCAAGAGCTACCTGGGCAAGAAGGTGCTCGGCCCATTCCACAAGGTAGGTCAGTTGTGGTCGCCGTATAACCCATGCAGTTGACGTTGACGTTGACAATTTCAGGGCGTCGGTAGCTCAGTGGTTAAGCTGAGCGTCTAGCATGTCAGAGGTACGTGGTTGGATTCCCACCGTGGTTCCCGCCCTTCTTGCCAGGGTGAGAGGCAGGCGACGCCATATGACCTCTGTTGTGTGCGTCGTAAAGCCACACAACCGAGCCCTCAATTTAATCTTGACACATAACCTCAGATTGGCTTGATGATGACCTCAGCGGCCCATGGCTGACGCATCTGGAGGCTTCAGTTTCCTCTCACTTCATGAACTCATATTGACACAACAGGGTCCAGTAGTCTAAATGCCTGTCTCCCAACCGAAGGGTTGTGGGTTCTAGTACCTTGTGTCGCTGCTCTTCGCTCGGTACCAATCGTCATGAGAGGTTGGTGATGCATGTGATCCAAAACAGGTTACGCGTCATAAAACCAATAAACACCAACATATATTGGCCTGATCTCAACAGTGCCTGTGACTGAGACCATTGACTGAATGGTGCACCTCACGTCACTTCAAGATCTGAGATTGACCCAGGGTTGGACTTTTACTTTATAATTCTGATGTGGAGAGGAAAATGCTTTGGTAATCAAATATAGAGATAATATTTTTATTCAACCCTGTTACACCAGAAGCTCAGTTTGCACTTTCAAATGATTCTTGAGCACTTTGTCGCAAAGCAGTGCACTGTTAAACAATACCATTAAACTTCAAAATAGAAAAACGAGATGATAATTTTCTGGAAGGGATAATGTTCTGAATGCGAAGCATCCAGATACAATCTGTTTTCCCGGCCTGGATTGAGCTGACCTCAGCGACCTTTGAAATAGTGTATCTCACCTGGCGTCAGAACCTTTATCTGAATTTATTTATCTGAACTCGGTGGCTGTCGGCCGGCCTCCGTGGGCTAACTGTGACGCCGCCGACAGAGTTTCACGTCTATCGTCGGACCGAACGGCAGTGGCAAGAGCAACGTGATCGACTCGATGCTGTTTGTGTTCGGCTACCGGGCCCAGAAGATCAGGTGGGTGTGGCGGCGGCTCCCGGCACTCACGGCGGTGCGTGATAACAGGCCACTGCTGATGACTTGAATGCTGAGGAAACTGGGCGTCTAGTCAGACTCGCCCTACAACTCAACTGAATGGCTATCTCGTGGCCAGCTAATGGAACACCGTGTCGATAATTGGGCATGTAATGTGTTGGTGTTCGTGTTGTTGGTTTCACCGGGAAGGCGGTTTTATCGCGGCCCAATGTCTGTTGAATTCCGAGGTTCCCAGGTTCAGTTGGAATGAGAGGTGATGGTAAAGGTCCTCACCATTGTGACGCCTAAAATGCTTTTGAGATTTTGACTTCGCTGCGACTGTGTCAATGTAATTGTACTTGCCCAATCGAAATGATTTTGGAACATAAGATGGGTGCGAATTTGCGAAGATGAACGATCGTATGTCGAATAGAGTTTGGCTGAACTTTTCCCCAACGATGATGATGGATGAACAATGATTCTTCAGTGTTGTGTCCTCCGGACATCTCTGACTGTCAAACTTTGCATCGCCAGATCGAAGAAGATTTCGGTGTTGATACACAACTCCGACAACAACGAAAACATCCAGAGCTGCATGGTGGCCGTGCACTTCCAGAAAATTATCGACAAGGTACGCCTCCACTGTACAGATAGCTTCAAGTTAGTGGACTATGTGTTATCAACTTATCAAGCTAGCGGACTATGGCTCGGTGGCCTCGAATGACCCGGAATCAATTTTAACTTCAATTTCATTCAAGTTTGTGTTCACTACTAATCAGCAGATGTGTTAAATTGCTAGGTCATATCTTCATTAATTTAGGATTTATCATAGAAAACCTTATATATCAAATTTCACCCTGTCCGGTACTGGGAGGATTAAGTGTCAGGAACTACTCAGGTGAAAGCATCAGATTAGGTCCTAGCCTGATGCCTGTCATGGTGAGCAAGGGCCAATGAATAGGTGACCATCCGTTGATGGCCTTGCCGATGAACCATTGTCCCTACGAGCCAGGGCGAAGTATCGCTGTGTCCTGACGGCAGTGTGCTACTCAGGGCGATGAGGACTTCGAGGTGGTGCCCAACTCGCAGCTGGTGGTGGCGCGCACCGCCTTCAAGGACAACTCGTCCTTCTACACCGTCAACGGGCGGCGCGCGCAGTTCAAGGCGGTGTCGCGGCTGCTGCGAGCTCACGGCATCGACCTGGACCACAACCGGTTCCTGATCCTGCAGGTGGGCCGACGGCGACCCTGGCCGCCGCAGCGGCAGTTCAGACTGTCGTCCCCAGCCTCGCGCAGACCGTCGTTCGCGGCCCGCCACCGCCAGACTTGTGATCTCCCCAGACTGTCGTCCCCAGACTCGCCCCAGACTGTTGTCCCCAGCATGCCCGTCGAATAAGGGGTGGGATTGTCTCGTCTGGCTGTCATTTTGTGATATTTCGAAGTATTTGGCATCATGTATGTGTTCAATTAGTTTGTTGATCTGGACTTCCAGGGGTTTTGCTTGAATTGCTTATTTATTTTAGTAACACGGTTTATTTGTTGTCTCCAGCGGCATTAGTCAATGTCAGACTGTGTTGACTTAGCTCGTCTGAAAAGTCGATTTCGTTGTCTAATATGACAATTCAGGTCGTTGTTTACCCATGGTTTCTCTTTTCTCCGTATGTGTTGCTACGTGTTATGTGTTGCTTTGATCGGAATTGCAGTGGCTGCCGCACTGCGGATTGCTGAGGTAAAGCCGTTCTAAGCGGCAGTGATGTCCTCGTCATATATAGTCGGTCTCAGACTTTTCCTTCTCAAAATTTTACTCGCAACCCGTCGTTCCTTGAATATCTATCCCATAAACTAATATTTAACTTGTTTTTTTTAAGGGAAAAGCACTTAGCCTGTGATGTAACGTGACGTATTGCCGGTTCGTGTTCATTGTGTGTATGGGTTGCCATATCTGCGCGTGACGCTCGCTGACGTGCTGCTCTAGGGCGAGGTGGAGCAGATCTCCCTGATGAAGCCCAAGGCGCTGACCGAGCACGACACCGGCATGCTGGAGTACCTGGAGGACATTGTGGGCTCGTCCCGATACAAGGTACAGCCGGCGTAGTGGGTGAAGCCGCGGCTGGCGTTGTGTCTGTTTTGACGTGTTTTGCACGCCTTCTGGGCGTGACCCGGCTTGGGCGTTCGGATTGAGGTCAAATATCCGTTTGTCGTTTATTGTGCTGCTCCGTGTACTGCCTGGCTATGATGTTCTGATCAGAACAGAACACACCAAATGTGACGGCGACCTGACCTGACCCGAATAGGTGGGCGGACGGCCTGATCAGTTGCCCACCAGATGCTCATGTGGCTCCGTTGAGCCGGTGCGCGCCGAACTCGTGGTGTGACCTGACATTACCCGACCCGGGGCGTAACCACAGGAGCCGATCGAACTGCTGAACGGCCGAGTGGACCAGCTGAACGAGCAGCGCGCCGAGAAGCTGAACCGCGTCAAGCTGGTGGAGAAGGAGAAGGACGAGCTGGCCGGCCCCAAGGACGAGGCGCTGGCCTACCTGCGGCTGGAGAACCACATCGCCTGCAGCCGCAACATGCTCCTGCAGAGGCACATGTGAGTGCGCGGACCGGCTGTGCCGCCGGGAGGTGCTGTGATTAATGATTCGTGAAATAGGGTGGAATTCCTGAGCACTGAATCAACATCCTTTCCAAGGAAGTGTCGACATCGTGCTTGCTGATGTGTGCTTATAAAGTACCCACAACTCGTTTCTAAGACTGGGGAGATGGGGCGAGCAACGTCGGTGCCAACGGCCGGTACCGTTCAGTGGTGTCGGTGCCATTACTGGTGCATGGCTTATCATGGCGTGAACATTGGAGTGGATGTGTTTTAGAGTGAACTTTTTTTCAGCCAGGCTTGGTCGTACTGTGCTCGGTGTCCTTATTTGGACATGTGTTGTTTATTCACTACGGTGTCATTTTACTATTCACTACTATTCAGTACAGTGCCATTTTGTGCCCCCTTGGCCCCATGGACCTCTCAAGAACTACAACAACGTCGGTCCAGTATCAGGTGGTTCTGGCAGACCACATATGAGTAATTTGGAATGTCATGTATCTTTGCAAAATGAGCTTGTTCAACAATCAGCCACCTTTTATATTATAAGTGTGTGGTTACTTATGTACTTATATTATAGGCGTGAGGTATAAGGTCCGGCTGAGACATGGCATCAGTGTTAAAATATTTATTTCTTATTAGGTGTGAGATGTCAAAACGAGTGCAGCAGGATGTCGAAATCGCCATGGAAGTAATCTTATTTAAAATCTTGCTAACTGCTGCAAACCCAGCTTTGAGACAATTACGAACATATAACTGTTCACGTTTTGCATGTTTTGAAAGGTACCTAACTTGGGAATACCGATATCAATGCTAATGATACAAACTCCTATGCTATAAACTGGCATTGTATAACAAACCACATGATAGGTAATCCCTTCACCTGGAATCACGCTGCGGGATGTTCGTGATCACGTTCCTGGATCCGTTATGGTGAGCAAAAGTATGATACTTGTAAATGGGATAAAGTAGAAACGAGGCATGAAGACTTCACAAACACGTATCAAGAAGCACGATGTCGATACCTCTTTGGGAAGGATGTCGATTCAGTGTTCAGTAAGTGGTATATTCCACCCTATTTTGCTAATAATTTATCACGGCATGGTATGTTCGATGATTTCAGTCTGGAGAGCATGAAGAACGCCCAGCAGGCCCAAGCCAAAAAACAGGAAATCGATGAGGGCATGGCCGACATTAAGAAGCAGCTGTCTGATTTGTCCGACAAGAGGCAGGAGAAGGAGAACCAGATGAGGAAGCTCGGAAGGTAAGTGGTGCACAGGGAAGCAGAGAGGTGCACCATTCGCTATCGCCAGTATATTGGAATTAGTTGGGCATGGCACATTCATCACAAGGGCGGTCGGTGCTCCGATGCTACTAACATGCCATTTGTCAGGGAATTCCCCCAGTGTTATATTATCTCAAGAGCACACCTATGTTGATGCTCAGTTTTGTAAATTGAATCCACCGATGTTTCATATACCTGGTTGTGCTGTGCGTTTTGGGGGTAGGGGGGGGGGGCTTCCGGACGAAACTTCCGCGCGATTTTCTTGCATGATTATGTTTTATCGGCCCTGTCGTCTTCAGCTGATGGTGCGTGATCCATCCTGCCCCAGCGCGAACGACCACACGACCCCAGTGTGACCACACGGACCCAGTGTGGCCCGTGGTGCTGACCGAGGCCGACAAGTTGTGCAGACAGGCGCCCCGTGTCCAGGGTCGGGTTTGTGCTTGGTAATCCTGGATGTGGAGAGGAAAATGTTGGGGAATTCAACGATGGAGATGGCATTTTTCTTCAAACTCGGGGCACCAGAATCTCAGTTTGCATTTTCCAGTGTATCTTAGCGACTTTGTCACAGAGCAGTTCATTGATGAAACACCATTCAATCTCCAAATGAGAAAAATTGGAAAGGATGTTCTGGATGGAAAAAAATCACGGGCAGCCTATATTTCCAGTGATGCTCGTGTCCGCAATACTTCTCGTATTGTCGACGCGCGACGCTGCTGTCCACGCCGATCCGGCCCATTTCGTCATGACGACCTCACTTGGCCCACGCCGACCCGCCGTGAACTTGGCGCCATTTTGACGCGCCCGCTCAACGGGCGCTATATGATCAACATGGTCGATGTGCCCTTAAGCACAAATAACCAACAGACGCGCCCGCTCTGGCCGCCAGGCAGCACGAGACGTTGAGCGCGCGGTGGGAGGAGAAGGACGCGCTGTTCAAGCGGCAGCAGACGGACGACCTCCAGCTCGAGGAGAACCTCAAGCTCACCAGGGGCAGGATGAAGAAACTCAAGACGGGCCTCAAGACCGAGGCCGAGAAGGTGGGTACTGCTCGATGATGGACAGGCCCACTCTCTGCTGTTTCGTTCTTCTGTCCGCCGACCACTTCTAATTTGAAAATACATTTGTCAATATATTGAGCACCGGGATGTATTTTCCACATTCACCCTGAAAACTGGCGTCTCCATCAGTGGTCTCCTACATAGCCGACATGTGAGCAGTGTGCCCGAGCTATGTACGGCATGTGCTTGACTTATATCATGCATCGCTGCGACACCGTCGGTAGTGGATCGCGATCCACGATTCTCTTGGGGGAATGGTTGTGTCAGCTCCTTTTACGACACCAAGCAGACGGGCGTTTATGTTCGTTATTGTATGCCTATATGTCCCACCTCTGGTTGAGATAATGCTGAGGGTCACGTTGATTAAATATTGAAATCGTACATGCAACCCGAAGAACCACGCGCAGGAAGCACTTCTGCATCTGAGGTGTTCTGGCACTTGCCGCGGTTTGTAATTGATTAGCGTCGTTGCATGACATCACGAAAGGAATAAGTCCGACAAGAACTGGTGGCCACTTCTGCTGGGGCGGGATATGGCGGAGTGGTTAAGGTATTGAGCTCTGGGTACCAAAGGTCTCGGGTTCAACACTCGTACCGCTCGGGACATTACTCAATCCCGCAGCCCACCGGCGAAACAGTGAGCGACGCGATTAGCCGTGAATGTGCGTAATGTGTGTCGTGAATCACCCAATAAACAAGACGCTTCTGCTGATAACGTGGCATTGACCCTGAACAGCTGGCCACACTGGAGGAGGTGCCCGGCCAGAACCGCGCCCAGATCGACGAGCTCACCGACCAGAAGGCGTCGCTGGCCATCGACCGACAGTCTCAGGACGAGAACTTCCAGCGGGTGATGGCCTCCATCAAGTCGGAGACTCAGCAGTACCAGGACGAGAAGGACCAGCTCGAGACAGAGCTGGGCGGCCTCAAGGAGACCGTCAACAAGACCAAACAGACGGTGAGGATTCGCTCGCGTCGGTGGGACTTGCATGCGGGAGGGGCTTCACGCTTGTTGCAGACTTGGATGAAAAGATGCTCGGCGCTTGGTGGAGGCCTGAATGAGGGAAGTGCCCGGCGCTTGGTGGAGGCTTGGATGAGGGATGAGTTCTGCGCTTGTAGGTTTGTATGGGAGAGGGACTCCATGCTTGGTGGAGGCCTTGATGAGAGAGGGGTTCCATGCTTGGCGATTTTGATGAGAGAAGGGCTCGGCATGTGGTCGAGGTTTGGATGAAGAGGCTTGATTCCTGGTCGGTACTTGCACGGTGGAGGTGTCTGTGTTGGCGAATGAGTACCTGGCAAACGTTTTCGATTGACGGGTTCCAGAGCTCCACTGGTCAGTCCACCCACGACCTGGTTGTAGGGCGCTGTGGGATTGTGACCGGTCAGAGCTCCACTGGTCGGTTCACCGACGACCTGGCTGTAGAGCGTTATGGAATTGCGACCGGTCAGGGATAGGGGAGGATAAAAGCCCTCCATTGAAGGGGGCTCCATGTCCTTGTGAACGCCCGAGACGGTTCGGTGGTAAGTTGTCACCAATTCGCCTCGGGTATAACACGTGCCCGACTAACGCCACAAGGTATCTGACAAGGAATGGCAGCTCCAGCTGAACTTGCCGGACGAACCGTGGCCTCACCACCAATGTCCCAACGCCGATGTGCCGGGGCCGGTCCTCGGAAAATGAGCGGCATCACCGTGGCCGGTGTGACGGCGGAGCGATGACCGGGCGCACTGCCGGCAGATGGACGCGGCCAGGTACGAGCTGGACATGTACGTCGGCAACGAGCAGTCTGAGCAGGCCAAGCTGGTGCAGATGGAGGCGGGACTGGAGACCTCGCAGCGACACATGGCCGACAACAAACGGTGGGTGGTCCGACCGGCCACCGGCCAGGTGCCCGACACAGGATAATCAACACAGACCCTGTACTGAATGGATGCAGACCGTCTACGGAGAACGTTAAGAGCCCCTCCCTTCTTCAGAACGGATCACACCAGATATATCAAATACTGAGATCGGATATTCACTCAATTCAAGTATGAATATTGGTCAGATATAGACAAGGTGAAAACCAGATATGCCCATAATCAGTATCCTCTCCCCTCTCCTCTCCCTTCCCCTCTTCGCTCTCCCTTCCTCTCTTCCCTCTCATTTCCTTCCCTCTTCCCTGCCATCCCTCTTCCCTCCGATCTTCCCTGCCCTCCTCACCCCTCCACCTCCCCTCTTCCATCCCTCCTCTTCTCTCCCCTCTCCTCTTCTCTCCCCTCCCCTCTTCCCTCCTCTCCCCTCCCATACCCTATATCCCCTACCCTCTTTCCTATCCTCTTTCTCCCCTATCCTCCCCCTTCTCTCTCCTCTCCCTCCTCATCCTCCCCTCCCCTCCCTCCACTCCCCTATCCCTTGTATACCTCTCCCATCCACTCTCCCTTCCCTCTTCCTCTCCCTCCTCTCCCCTCTCCCTCCCATCTCCCCTTCTCACTCCTCTCACTCCCTTCCCTTCCTTCCCTCCCTTCCCTCCTTTCCCTCCCTTCCCTCCCTTCCCTCCCTCCCCTCCCTCCCCTCCTTCCCATCCAATTATCTTTCCTTTCTCCTCTCCTCTCTCCTATGTCCTCCATCATCTGTATTATCATCTTATTTGATCTTGTCTGATCTCTCCCTTCATGTCATCTCCTCTGTCATCTCATTCCATCTCATCTGGTCTCATCTCATCTCTTCCCTGTTCTCTCATATCATGCCCTCTTCTTTCCTCCCTTCTCCCCACTCTTCTCTTTTCCTCTCCTGTCCCTGTCTCGCCTGCCATGTCCTACCATGTCCTGTCCTGTCCTGTCCTGTCCTGTCCTGCCCTGTCCTGTCCTGCCCTGCCCTGTCCTGCCCTGTCCTGTCCTGTCCTGTCCTGCCATGTCCTGTCCTGGCCCGCCCAGCCGGCCCGGCTCGGTGTGACCAGTGCCGGCACTTCTCACCAGCGTGCTGTCGGAGCTGGAGCGGGAGGTCCCGCGGACGCGGCAGCAGCTCGACTCTGCGCGCTCCGAGCTGCAGCAGACGTCTGAGCAGCTGGCGGGCGCGTCCGACAAGCTGCGGCGCGGCCGCGGCCGGCTGGAGGAGGTGCGCCAGGCGCAGCAGGCGGGCAGGGGCCGCGGCGCCGTGCTCAACGCCATCATGGAGCAGAAGCGCAACGGCTCGCTGCCGGGCGTCTTCGGCAGGCTGGTACGTGGGGGAACGGCCGTGGTCTCCCGGCTACGAGTGCTTTGCCTGGTATGTGGGTGGGGCTTGGCTGTAGTCTGCCAATGATGCTGTACTCTGGCTGGTATGCGAGGGGAACTGTGCTCTAGTATCGTAGTATGGCTGTGTGTGATGGATGTTGGTCTGTGGCATCTGGATGTGATCGATGTCAGTGGGCTGTCGGCTGTTGACCCTGACCAGTGGGGCTGTTAATTGACAAGCAGCATGTGCCATTCCATAAAGCAATAGTATTTGAACGCAAAGATCGATCAGTGACGGCAAGATCACCGGACTGCTTGTCGTGGGGTTGGCTGGTGACCCACAGCCTGTGGCTATGGCATAACTCCGGACTAACCGGTCACCCGTGACCCAGAGCTACTGACGCGGAGTCTTCTGAGCTGGGACCCCAAGGTGAGCCGCAGCACGACGTTACCATACCGCCCGGTGACCGACAGGGGGACCTGGGCGCCATCGACGAGAAGTACGACGTGGCCATCTCGACGGCGTGCGGGCCGCTCGACAACATCGTGGTCGACACGGTCGAGACGGCGCAGGAGTGCATCCAGTTCCTGAAGCGCAACAACGTCGGCACGGCCACCTTCATCGCTCTCGTCAAGATGGAGAGGTGGACGCGCCACACCGAGACGGCCATTCAGACGTGAGCGCTCACGGGGCGGGGATGGCCGAGTGGTTAAGGTGTTCAGCTCTGGGTGCCAAAGGTTCCGGGTTCGACACTCGTACCAGTTGGGACATTTCCCAATCCCGCGGCTCACCGACGAAATGGTGTTGGCGGCGCACTTGCCGTGCTCGTGCATGAAGTACGTCGTGAAACACCCAATAAACAATACACGTGAGTGTTCACACAGCCATGCAGACAGCGAGCTGCGGCTGGCGTGGAGGTTCGTGGCCGACATGAATCGACAGCTGCTCGTGGTCTTGTGCAGCCGTCTGACCGGCGACGCGGAACGAAGCCGGAAGTTCGTTTTGTTGGATTGTTCGGAGCGTTGGAGTGGTACTAAGGACACGGACAACAGGTGCTCGGTTCCCGTGATCAGTTCAGATCCGATCAGATCCGACATCACAGGTGTTCTGTTGTCGCCACGCCCAGTCGGCGGAGGGCTCTGACTGCAGGTGCTGACCGGGCCAGACTTCTTGACGTCCGGACAGCGGTCGAGGTTCCCGCCGCCGGTCGTGCTGTTGGTCGGCTGCTCGTGTCACGCTCTGTTGATTCAACCAAGGAAGTGTTGCCTGGTTTCTGTAAAGGGGAAATTTCTTGATGAAACGCTCCGGAAGTCAAACTTAAGTTAATTGGCAATGGTACTAGACAGGTACCGAAACTCATAGGTCATATACGATATCGTATCAGTTGATATGACCGACTCACTCTGTGTTGCTAAGTGCCATATCTATGCAGGTGTGGTGCGTATGACCCGCATTCCCAGAGCTGCTCCTGGAACTGTGGCAAGGATTGGCTACTCGTTTGTCTGTGCCATCTCTGTGTCCGAGACCTCGTGCCTGACTTAACCGGAGCTGACCTAACCTGTTCTCGAGAGACGGGATGGGTTTCCCGCACCCGTGCCTCGTATCTGACCAGTTGACCTCTGACACGACTTGGCCGGACCGCGGCAGGCCGGAGGACGTGCCGCGCCTGTTCGATCTGGTCACGGTGCAGGACAAGCGCGTGTTGACCGCCTTCTACTACGCTCTACGTGACACCCTGGTGGCCACCGATCTCAACCAGGCTACCCGCATCGGCTACGGTCGCCAGCGGCACCGTGTGGTTACCCTCAGGGGTGACCTTATCGAGCCATCAGGTCAGTAGGGTAGCGGCATCGTGTGGTTGCCCTCAGGTGTGACCTCATCGAGCCGTCAGGTCAGTAGTACGTCAGGTCAGGTTAGCATGGCAGCAACTCTGCGTAGTTGTCCTGAGGGTTGATGTTACTGAGCCGTCAGGTCAGTAGGATAGTTGCACCGTATGGCTAACCTCTGGGGTAACTTCACCGATCCGTCAGGTAAGGTCATTTGGGCAGCGGTGCCGCGTGGTCACAGTCAAAGACGACTTTATCGAGCCGCGAGACCAGTGACAGGTAAAGTTAGTCGCAGGACAGCAGCATCGCATGACCACAGTCCGGGACGACCTTATCGAGCCATCAGGCCAGTGCCAGATCAGGGCACCAGGCAGCGGCACCGTACGGCCATGATCGGACGACCTCAGCGAGCTGTCAGGTTTGTGATCGTCAGTTGATGTCAGCGGCCTGGGGCGTACGAACCGGACGAGCTGGCATGGTGACATTGAACAAACGTCAGTGTTCGACTCGCCGGGCGATGCCCCTGCGAACGACGTCTGGGCGCCATGCCAACAGCATCAAAATGTGACGAGCCACTTCCAGAGGAAATTAGAACATCCAGTATGCACGGCGGTGGTGTCAGAATTTCCGAAGTGTGGCCTCGTCACCAGGCGTGCGCCAGCCCGACTTAAGCGTCATACACCGCCGCCGCCATACATACACATGCATTCACGTCGGCGTGCGTCACCGGGCGTCGGATTGACATGGGTGACGTGTCACACGAGAGCTTGCGGCCGCGGGACCTGGACCGTGCGGTCACACGACGTGCACCTCTGGCCGGACCGTGCGGTCACACGACGTGCACCTCTGGCCGGACCGTGCGGTCACACGACGTGCACCTCTGGCCGGACCGTGCGGTCACACGACGTGCACCCCTGGCCGGACCGTGCGGTCACACGACGTGCACCTCTGGCCGGACCGTGCGGTCACACGACGTGCACCTCTGGCCGGACCGTGCGGTCACACGACGTGCACCTCTGGCCGGACCGTGCGGTCACACGACGTGCACCTCTGGCCGGACCGTGCGGTCACACGACGTGCACCTCTGGCCGGACCGTGCGGTCACACGACGTGCACCTCTGGCCGGACCGTGCGGTCACACGACGTGCACCCCTGGCCGGACCGTGCGGTCACACGACGTGCACCCCTGGCCGGACCGTGCGGTCACACGACGTGCACCCCTGGCCGGACCGTGCGGTCACACGACGTGCACCCCTGGCCGGACCGTGCGGTCACACGACGTGCACCTCTGGCCGGACCGTGCGGTCACACGACGTGCACCTCTGGCCGGACCGTGCGGTCACACGACGTGCACCCCTGGCCGGACCGTGCGGTCACACGACGTGCACCTCTGGCCGGACCGTGCGGTCACACGACGTGCACCCCTGGCCGGACCGTGCGGTCACACGACGTGCACCCCTGGCCGGACCGTGCGGTCACACGACGTGCACCTCTGGCCGGACCGTGCGGTCACACGACCTGCACCTCTGGCCGGGCGTGACCGCTCTGCGCGCGCAGGCACAATGAGCGGCGGCGGCAAGAAGACGTTCTGCGGCCGGATGGGCACCCGGGTGGTGCAGGCCGAGGTGACGCAGGCCGAGGTGGACCGCGCCGAGGCGGACGTGACCTGCGTGTCGCAGCGCTGCGGCGAGCTGAAGCGGCGGCAGCAGCAGCTCGAGGAGGCGGTGGCCGCGCTCCAGAAGAAGCTCGACAAGCTGCAGATGGACCAGCGCAAGCACGCCATGGACACGAAGGTTGGTTAGCCTCGAGTGTGCGTGCAGGTGCATGCAGCTTACTGATCGGGAGTAGAGTTATATGGGTGATCATGTAATGCTTGTAGCGCGATACATTATTATTAAATGCCAAACCTTACATCGAAACAAATAGGAAGACGTTTTGCGGACACTTTTGATACAGAGTTTTTATTTGCGTGAATTGTAACAATTAACTGCAGTAGCATTTGCCAGTTTTATCCTGGGCTTCTGAGGCAGATCCTAAGTCTGCCCCAGGTATCGCGTCGAATATTCCAATATTATATCACAGTCGTTGTAGTGCTGTGAATTGTTTTCCTTCAATATCTTTGCTGTCCTTTTAGATCCCTTCCTAACGGGTTCCGTCCTACAAGATGAACACTTCCAGGACAATGTCATAATGCGCGCCGCAAGTTGGCTACTGCCACAACAGTGTCGCATCACACATGACCTGACGTCGCGCGACAGTACAGTGTGCATAATGGTGCGCTGTGTGTTTAGTGTGACGCATTCTGTGTGGTGCGTCACGTGTGTCCGCCAGTGCTGCTCTGTACCATTGTCTGCCCGTACTGTGTGATTGTCGTCACAGCCTGTCCCTCGCCGCTTCCCCCACCGATGTCCTGGCGCTCGTCGCAGGCGCTAACCAGCCAGCTGGCCGTCCTGGAGACGCAGATCGCCGACCAGCGCGAGAAAGTCAAGCAGGCCACACCCGACCCGGCCAAGGTGAAGCAAATGGACGCCGTGGTGAAGAAGGCCACCAAAGGTGGGTTGCCTGTCGTGGAGCCTCCCAGTGACAGCAGCGTGCATTCTGGTCCGGGGACGCCGTCACACGGCGGTGTGACGTGTGGCGGCGCACGCAGTCCGGTGTGTGCCCAGGTTAGGTCAGGTCACCGTCATCGAAGTCGGCCGCCAAATAATTGACCGAAAGTGCGTGACCGTCGCTCACACGGAATGTTCTGTGCGCTATGCAAGCTCTGATGTCCCCTTCCGGTCAACTCACGTTGATGGGGGCGGGGATGGCTGAGTAGTTACGGTGTTGAGCTCCGGGTACCAAAGGTCCCGGGTTCAACACTCTCACGACTCAGGACATTTCCAAATATCGCGGCCCACCGGCGAAGCAGTGCGGGCGGCGCCATTAGCCGTGATCGTGCATAAAGTGCATCGTGAAATAGCCAATAAACAAACTCATGTTGATGAATACTGTGTTGTAAAATGATTACATGCTCACAATGGAAAGAAGTGTCCGCGGTTGTGAGCTGCTGCTTGATGTTAATCGCCAACGCCTTTTCTGTCTAAAATCCCGTTGCTGTGCGATTGTCGCCTATTGTCGTTTGCCCTCATTGCCTTATAGTCGATGTGGAATTGCGCACAATATGAAGACTTACCTTTGGCCCTTCGACCGATGTTGGTCGGCGTCTCGCCAAATGCTGGGGCCTGGTTGACTGATGACTGATCGACTAGCGCGCTGTTGCCTGTTGTGAGTGGTTGAATGCTGCACTGCTGTTGGCAGACGGACCCAGTTGATGCTTCACTGGTGAGTGTGTGACGTTGTTCAACGACCATTATTTCACCGATGGTTTGTGATCCCGTTTGTAGAGTTTGGGAAGGCAGAAGGCGCTTCTGATACGGTGGAAGAGCGCGTGAAGTCGGTGCACGCCAAAATCATGGAGATCTCGGGCGGCAAGGTGAAGGCCGCCCAGAAGAAGCTCGACGACGCCACCAAGAAGCTGGAGAAGGTCAGCTGCTGAACTGGCTGAGGCTGCCGTGATGTGACGTCACCGGTCCACACTGACATCACCTGGGCCACTTTGGGCCCACACTTACTCTCGAAACACGAAAACACGGTATCACCTGGGACACAGGCACACGCATCACGTGTGGCAGTAGAAATACACGTGCACTGTTTGTTGCTTCATCCATCTCACATGCTCCCTGTCTTGCGGAATGCACGCGTCGTTTGTCAGCTCTCGCGGAGTTATTGTTCTGTCGAGGGGGCTGGGTGATCTGGCAGTAGTATTCGCGTCGCCCGTGGGCTGAAAGGTTGTCGTTTGCAGACTAGGCTACGCTTGAGATGAGTCGGCTATGACGTACATCGCGGAATATCAGCGGCGGCGTTTGGCTGGTTAGTCTGTGGGTCGTGATATAACATCGGAATCGACTGGTTCTTTTGTGTCACGCCGTTAAGTCATTCATTTGGTCTGTTTGCACTCTAAAGTGGTGACCAGCACCGAGCGCTAGACTTCTTTTGAATGGCATGCGACGTATGATGAATGCTTTAGTCGTTGATGGGTGATTGATCGAGTTATCTGCGGTGTTCGGGAGTCGTTCTTGGTGGCGAGGATGGGAAGGGTAGCACCGTTTTTTTCCTTCTGTGGCTTATGCAGGGGGTGTGACTGGTGTGTTGGTTTGGCCAGGTGAGCCGGGATATCGTCCGACTGGGTGTGCGGAGGTGGTACTGTTGTGTGGCGTATGTGTGAGGTGTGACTTGTGTACTGGTTTGGCCAGGTGAGCCGGGATATCGTCCGACTGGGTGTGCGGAGGTTATACTGTTGTGTGGCGTATGTGTGAGGTGTGACTTGTGTGTTGGTTTTGCCAGGTGAGCGGGGATATCGTCCGGCTGGGTGTGGCCATTAAGACGGCTGAGCGGAACGCCACCAAGTGTCGCGACAAGATCGCCAACATGGAGGCTGAGCAAACCGAGGCGGCCGCCGAGAAACAGGTGATGACCTAGAGGTACACTGACACACGGGTGCGGGCACGGGCGGACTCGGACGCACAGATATGGATCTAGAACACTCAGATGCATGTGCGAACCTAGGCAGACACTGAGACATAGGTACGAACCTAGCCTGACACGGAGGGAGGAGTATGGATCTAGGTAAATAATATGACAATGGAGAGAAATAAGCACAGACTGAGTTAGATACTGGGCGTGAGGTAAGGGCAAAGAGTGGCTGGCAAATAGATGCAATCTGGGGTGGGCACCCAATAATGGTATCACGGATAAATAGGCTCGATCATGGCGGACATTAGGGAAATTTTTTAACACAAATATTCGGGTGCTGACCGAGACTCACGCCGATTAGTGTACACGGACTGACCCGGATGAATAGGTATGAACCGAGGCGGACACGGATGAATAGGTACGGTCTTAGGCAGGAACGGGTTAATAGGTGCGGTCTGAGACAGTCACGGGTTAATAGGTACGGTCTGAGACAGACATGGATTGGTACATACGGTCTGTGGAAGACACGGGTTAATAGGTGCGGTCTGAGGAAGACACGGGTTAATAGGAGCGGTCTGAGGCAGACATGGATTGATACATACGGTCTGAGGCAGACAGGGGTTAATAGATGCGGTCTGATGCAGACACGGGTTAATATGTGCGGTCTGAGGAAGACACGGTTTAATAGGTGCGGTCAGAGGAAGACACGGGTTAATAGGTGCGGTCTGAGACAGTCACGGGTTAATAAGTATGAACCGAGGCGGGCACGGATGAATAGGTACGGTCTTAGGCAGGCACGGGTTAATAGGTGCGGTCTGAGACAGACACGGGTTAATAGGTACGGTCTGAGGAAGACACGGGTTAATATGTACGGTCTGAGATAGACACGGGTTAATAGGTACGGTCTGAGGCAGACACGGGTTAATAGATGTGGTCTGATGCAGACACGGGTTAATATGTGCGGTCTGAGGAAGACACGGGTTAATATGTGCGGTCTGAGGAAGACACGGGTTAATAGGTACGGTCTGAGTAAGACACGGGTTAAAAGGTATGGTCTGAGGAAGACACGGGTTAATTGGCGCGGTCTGAGGCAGACACGGGTTAATAGGTACGGTCTGAGGAAGACACGGGTTAATAGGTACGGTCTGAGGCAGGCACGGGTTAATAGGTACGGTCTGAGGAAGACACGGGTTAATAGGTGCGGTCTGAGGCAGACACGGGTTAATAGGTACGGTCTGAGGAAGACACGGGTTTATAGGTACGGTCTGAGGCAGATACGGGTTAATAGATACGGTCTGAGACAGACATAGATTGATACATACGGTCTGAGTAAGACATGGGTTAATGGGTGCGGTCTGAGGAAGACACGGATTAATAGGTGTGGTCTGAGACAGATACGGGTTAATAGGTACGGTCTGTGGAAGACACGGGTTTATAGGTACGGTCTGAGGAAGATGCGGGTTAATAAGTACGGTCTGAGGAAGACACGGGTTAATAGGTGCGGTCTGATGAAGACACGGGTTAATAGGTACGGTCTGAGGAAGATACGGGTTAATAGGTACAGTCTGAGGAAGACACGGATTAACAGATACGGTCTAAGACAGACACGGGTTAATAGGTACGGTCTGTGGAAGACACGGGTTTATAGGTACGGTCTGAGGAAGCTGCGGGTTAATAAGTACAGTCTGAGGAAGACACGGGTTAATAGGTGCGGTCTGATGCAGACACGGATTAATAGGTTGCGGTTTGAGGCAGACACGGGTTAATATGTACGGTCTGAGGAAGACACGGGTTAATAGGTACGGTCTGAGACAGACATAGATTGATACATACGGTCTGAGGCAGACATCGAGAAGCTCAGTGATTTGTGTCCACGAGCAGGAGCAGGAGACGAGCAGGACACTAACAGGAGCAGGAGCTCCCGCCGTCCGGGCGGACGACGAGAAAACTGGATCTGCGCAGATAATGCGTACACACTCATGCGTGCATTCTCCCCGGATGATTGTAAAGTGTATTGGTTGCAAGAGAGTGTCAGCAGTGATGATTGCGGCTTGAATGCGAATCTGCTCGTAGCGAGTTTGCCATCTTTCCATACAGCCAATCAGTATATTATGTTGACTGATTATTCACTTCTGATCCGGAGGTCGTGGGACGGATGAACGCTAGCAGCTAAGCGCTATTCTTCCACTTTTTGAGGGCGTTGATGCTGTAGCGCTATTTTGGAATATATTAACAAGCTTGCATAACCTTCAGCCACCTTTTAGTGACGTGCATCTGTGTCTGTATTGCCGATGTGTGTTTGATTACGGTGCACCATGACCTCGGGTTTGACACGAGCTCGGCCCTGACCTGCCGACCGGCAGGCACTGTGCGACCAACGGGAGACGCTGGAGAAGGAGGCCGCTCTGGTCATCAAGGAGATCCAGGACCTAGAGGTGAGATCGTCGACTCCTTGATCCAGTGTCGTAAAATTCCTAATTTGAATTACAAGCCGAAGCGCAAACTACACTTTTTATAACACTTTTTGAGTAAAAATGACTAGTCGGAGGAGGTCAGGGCAAGCTTTTGCTTCCTGGAGTGATTCCGCCAGTGCAAGGTGTCATTAGGTGCTCTCCACGAGCGAGGACAAGACTGGAGGTTGTCTTGCCGATGGCACCGGGTGGCGCGCCATACCGAGAGAGTATGGCGCGCCACCGGGTGTTGCATGGCGGACCTTGTGGCGGACCTTGTGTTGCAGTCGGTCGACTGCAGCTGCACTCTCCTAAAGTCGGCACTTGACCTTGGTAGTGGTCGGATGTGACGTGACGCGTTCCTGTCAGCAGCAGAGTCGGGGTCAGTGGGTTCGTTGAGTGCTGTGTGCAGCGGCAGGGCAGGAGTTAGCGGGTTGGCTGAGTGCAGTGTGCAGCAGCTCAGAGCAGGAGTCAGCGGGTTGGCTGAGTGCAGTCTGCAGCAGCTCAGAGCAGGAGTCAGCGGGTTGGCTGAGTGCAGTGTGCAGCAGCTCAGAGCAGGAGTCAGCGGGTTGGCTGAGTGCAGTGTACAGCGTAGCTCAGAGCAGGAGTCAGCGGGTTGGCTTAGTGCAGTGTGCAGCAGCTCAGGGCAGGAGTCAGCGGGTTGGCTGAGTGCAGTGTGCAGCAGCTCAGAGCAGGAGTCAGCGGGTTGGCTGAGTGCAGTCTGCAGCAGCTCAGAGCAGGAGTCAGCGGGTTGGCTGAGTGCCGTGTACAGCGGCCTGGTGGCTCAGGGCAGGAGTCAGCAGGTTGGCTGAGTGCCGTGTACAGCGGCCTGGTGGCTCAGAGCAGGAGTCAGCGGGTTGGCTGAGTGCCGTGTACAGCGGCCTGGTGGCTCAGGGCAGGAGTCAGCGGGTTGGCTGAGTGCCGTGTACAGCGGCCTGGTGGCTCAGGGCAGGAGTCAGCGGGTTGGCTGAGTGCCGTGTACAGCGGCCTGGTGGCTCAGGGCAGGAGTCAGCGGGTTGGCTGAGTGCCGTGTACAGCGGCCTGGTGGCTCAGGGCAGGAGTCAGCGGGTTGGCTGAGTGCCGTGTACAGCAGCTCAGGTGCAGTCAGGGCAGGAGTCAGCGGGTTGGCTGAGTGCCGTGTACAGCGGCCTGGTGGCTCAGGGCAGGAGTCAGCGGGTTGGCTGAGTGCCGTGTGCAGTGGCCCGGCGGCTCAGGGCCTGTGATCCGATGGTGAGACAGTGAATCGGTATGAAGGCTGACCGAATGGAAATTCATATTCACTTCGTATCTATGTTTGTGGTCATCCAGGACATTATCCTCTCCCAGAAATTATGCACTCATTTTTTGCCAAAAGAGAAATTGGGTCGTTTAAAAACGGCTGCAAGCTCAATACTATTCGATAAACATGCCTAAAATTGACTGCTAAGCGCAAGAAATGAATTGGTGTTAAAAAATACAAGACAAAGTTGTTCACTCTTTCCTGGAATTCCCCAAATTTTCCTCTGCAGAACTAGGGTTTCAATGCATAATTCCAGCTTTGGCCGCGACTGTCTTCCGTCCGTTTGCCCCTGACCTTCAGAGTATTCTTCCGACCACTGATCGATGTCCCGCTGACCTTCCACTTGCAGGACAAGCGGAAGGAGCTCGACCAGTGCCTGTCGGCGCTGAAGGAGGAGCGTGACGCTGCTGCTAGCGATGAGGACCGTGTCAAGACGTCCAAGATCGAGGTCGATCAAGAGATAGAGAAGTACGACGGCATCATCAAGGAGAACAAGTCACGCGCACATCACTGGAAAAAGCAGGTGTGATATATGTTTAAACCCCTCGGGCGCTAAGTTGTATTGATGGTCAGTGCACCATCAAATTAAAGGACGGCAAACAAACAAGTTGAGTTGTCGGTGCTCTGCAGCTGTCTCAGCTATCAGTGTGTTTTTATGTGTTTATGGTGTGTGCGTAAACGCGTGTGCGTCTGCCGGCTGCTCGAGTTGTTCACACATCGCAGCTGCTTATGCCGTCCATGTTCTGCAGCAGTGGTCAGCAGTCTTGGTCTGTTCATGTGTCCATGTAGTTCTCTGACATGACTGTATATTGACAACTATCTAATTTCTGTGTCAGTAGCTGGCTATGCTGTCAAGGTAACTTAGGGGCAATTGTTGAACTTAGGGTGATTGGACAGTTTTAGGATGCGGGTCTCGTCTTTCAACCGAAAATCTGTGTGGTCGCGTCCCACGCTCTGTCGCTTTTCACACGCGACCATAGCGGAACCGAGATCGGTGGCGCCCGTGCGGCCGTGGCAGCAGATGCGCGAGAAGCTCCAATGGCCAACGTGACGGCAGCCGTCTGACCCGTCTCCGTCTCGGCAGCTCTCCAAGCTGGAGCTGCAGTCGCTGCCGGTGTCCGACCGCACCGAGGAGGACGTGACGGAGCTGCCGCAGCTCTCCGAGGAGGAGCTGCGCGCCGTGGACGAGGAGGCCGTCAAGTACCAGCTCACCATGCAGGAGGAGGAGTTGAGCCGGCTCAAGCCCGATCTGGCCGCGCTAGCCGAGTACAGGAAAAAGGCGCGTGGCCGTGAGCACGGGGGGGGGGGGGGGTTCTGAACCTCGGCACTGTCTGGTTTGACTTGATCGTGCTGTTTCCGGTGGGGATCCTGTGTCGAGTGTGCTCACACGGGATGTGTCTCGTTGAATGAAGATTCCCATCACCGCTGAGTCGGTTGGAAGTGTAGCCGAGTTTGTGCTGTCGTCGGACCTACCCTCAACATGCACTACCTGATAAATGTATGCCCAAATCCACCCAGCCGTATGCGACGTCCACTGTCCGACATGCGAGCCGAAGTGATCTGACCTGATGTGACTGGTGACGACATCAGGCTGACCTGAGCTGGGCGGAAAGGCTGTTATCCTTTGCCATTATGCAACGACCTGACCTGACCAGTGAACCCAGGAGGAGACATCCCTGAGCCTGTGTAGGGGTGTTCCCTTCGACATGTTGTGACATCACCTGACATGACTCGTCTGGTGACCGCAGGAGGAGATCTACCTGAACCGGGTAACGGAGCTGGACGAGATCACCAGCCAGCGCGACACCCAGCGCAAGTACTACGACGACCTGCGCAAACAGCGGCTCAACGAGTTCATGACCGGCTTCGTCATCATCACCTCCAAACTGAAGGGTGTGTGTCCGCGCTTGGTCGGCCCGGTGGTGAGGTCACCAACCTGAGGGTTGCGGGCTTGAGACGCGGCTGCGTGCGCGGTTTTTCTCTCCGCGCCGGTGGTCGTGGTGTGTTGGTGATGCTGGGTGGTGCCGGTCGCCGGTGGTCGTGGTGTGTTGGTGATGCTGAGTGGTGCCGGTCGCCGTTGGTCGTGGTGTGTTGGTGATGCTGAGTGGTGCCGGTCGCCGGTGGTCGTGGTGTGTTGGTGATGCTGAGTGGTGCCGGTCGCCGGTGGCCGTGGTGTGTTGGTGATGCTGAGTGGTGCCGGTCGCCGGTGGTCGTGGTGTGTTGGTGATGCTGAGTGGTGTCGGTCGTGGAATGCTCCTTCAGATCATTATCTTTAAAACGTAATTCATAACACCCTCGAGCGTCAAGTCTTTTCTCTTCAAAGTATCGTGCCGATTAATATATTTTGCTTCCATCCTTTTTGCGAGCAGTTTTCTACAAACTGAGCTGCTAAGATGGGTACCGCCTTTGAACTCCCCACAGTCAATTAAAACGTGTCGGGTTAAGGTCTGCCTTGGATACACTGAAGTAGGACGTCCACAGTCCGTACGTTGCGAAGCGACTTTGCACGACTACTAGACTGAGTACTATCTTTCAACTCTCCAAAGGGCGACCAAAACATTGCCGGTGAATGTCTGCCTTAAATGCACTGAATTAGGGTGTCCACATTGACGTACATTACGATGCGATATGGTATTTCTTCATTTATTTTTGTTCACCATTGTTGTTTTTCTTCTCTCGAATTTGATGGCCAGCGAATTCCGGGCCTGCCATGTACACCCTGTAGATGTTCCAGTTGATCACATGGTCAACAGGAATGTAACTGGTGATAATCTTCTGAGCGTCGGGGATGTACCAGATGATAATGTTCTGACGGTCAGAAGAACCAGATGAGTACTTTTCGGCGGTCATAGGTGTACCATGTGATAGCACTATGATGATCAGAGAAGTACCAGATGATCATATTCTGTCTGTCAAAGATGAACCAGATGGTTGCTTTTTGGCGGCCACAGGTGTACCATGTGATAGCACTGTGATGATCAGAGAAGTACCAGATGATCATATTCTGACTGTCAGTTGAACCAGATGGTTGCTTTTTGGCAGCCATAGGTGTACCATGTGATAGCACTGTGATGATCAGAGAAGTACCGGATGATCATATTCTGGCTGTCAAAGATGTACCAGATGATCACCTTGTCACCGGCAGACATGTACCATATGTTCGTATTCTGGCTGTCAAAGGAATACCAGATGAACATACTCTGGCTGTCAGAGTTATACCAGATGATCGTATTCTGGCTGTGGGATATGTACTAGATGATCACCCTGTCGCCGGCAGAGATGTACCAGATGATCACCCTGGGTGGGGACGCGGAGTTGGAGCTGGTCGACACGCTCGATCCCTTCTCCGAGGGAATCGTCTTCAGGTATGGCTCAGTCGTCTCGGAATTATATGGACCTGAAGTTACTGTTGCAACGTGTACTGCAGAACTGGATATATAATATAGCTACATATCTTTTGTTAATACCAACGTACTCGTCTTTGTATTTAACAGACTCATCCCCCAGGGACTTGGCACAACTCTGGGATTCTGGGTGTAAAGGGTGAACTTTCGCAGAGGCTGTGTTTCTGGCTTGATTTCAGCCACTCGGAAATCAAATGTGATGCGTGCTGCGGCGGTTGAAATTGATTTCACTCGCCAGAGGGCTTGGAGCATCGCACTGGCCGTTGTGAGTTTAGAGTCGCGTTTTCTGCAGTTACGGCGCAGCGTGCCGATATTGTCCGGGTTTGGATCGCCATCCTTGAATTTGAAAACCGATTTTTCGGCAAATCGCATGCCTCTATGTTTAACCATTCTCCGTATGACGTTGGCATGAATGCTACGCATGTAGTCCGACGATTCGACGCTTCGCGCATATTTTTTTCTGGCTGACATCCATGGAAAAAGTGTTTGGAAGGAAATGAGGTAATAGAAAGTGTTTTGGTTTCAAAGTTGCAATTGCCGATTTACACTGAACGGTGTGTGGCGGCTCCGTTTCATGAGTGACCCTAGACCAGCGGCTCCGTTTCCTGAGTGGCCATAGACCTGCGACTCAGTTTCCTGAGTGGCCCTACACCTGCGACTCCGTTTCATGAGTGGCCCTAGACCAGCGGCTCCGTTTCCTGAGTGACCCTAGACCTGCGACTCCGTTTCATGAGTGGCCCTAGACCAGCGGCTCCGTTTCCTGAGTGGCCCTACACCTGCGACTCCGTTTCCTGAGTGACCCTAGACCTGCGACTCCAGGCCTGCGACTCCGTTTCATGAGTGGCCCTAGACAGCGGCTCCGTTTCCTGAGTAACCCTAGACCCGCGACTCCGTTTCATGAGTGGCCCTAGACAGCGGCTCCGTTTCCTGAGTGACCCTAGACCTGCGACTCCGTTTCTTGAGTGGACCTACACCTGCGACTCCGTTTCCTGAGTGACCCTAGACCTGCGACTCCGTTTCTTGAGTGGACCTACACCTGCGACTCCGTTTCTTGAGTGGACCTACACCTGCGACTCCGTTTCCTGAGTGGCCCTACGCCTGCGAAGGAGGACTCAGGCTGTGTGCGAGGGTGGGCCGCAGTCCGGACGTTTGCTCAGCACGTGTCTGTTCGGGACGCAGTATGGTGATTGAGCTGATAACTCCGTTCGTCATGAGGAGCGGTTAAGCCTGCACGTTTTGGCTGCTCCCAGTATGTTGGCACTTACCGATCTCGAGCGTGATGTTTGTTTTCATGCCCTGTTTTGTTCCTGGCAAGCTGTCCTGCAATTTCTACTTCTTCCTGGTCTACCCAACGCATATTTAACACAAGTCATCCTCGGGTGCCCAATAACTAGTGTTCGGGTTAATGCTGTGGACAATGACAGGTGTCCTTTTACTATGTATTACTCGAAGGTCATTGAAGTATATGTTGCATACGCTTTCATGATCTAGCGACTGTAGTTATTGGCACCGTCCCAATGGAATATAACAGGAAAATGAGTAGAGAAAGATAAGGTTTATATTCGTGCTTTTAGCGAATATAACATTCGAGTCCATTCAAATTGCGTCGTACCTTATTCACATCACGTTTGCGTCAGCAAACGAGCTGCACACGTACTCACGTGCATTACTCAAAAGATGCAACACAGTCATAAGGTGGCGACGGACTCTGGTAGCGGCCTGACTGTGGTGCGGTCGTTCCTCGTGTCGTATTCGCCCGACGTGACACAACGATGACCAGTGTATTCCCCGTCCGCTGCGTTGCTGCCGGTGCGCGGCGATCCATGGCGGTTGGCGCGGCGCGTCACACTGACACACGTCACATTGACACGCGTCACACCGACACCCGCCACATTGACACGCGTCACACTGACACACGGCACACTGACACACGGCACACTGACACACGCCACACTGACACACGGCACGCTGACACGTGTCACACTACACGCGGAACACTGACACGCGGCACATTGACACGCGCCACACTGACACCCGCCACACTAACACCCGCCACATTGACACGCGTCACACTGACACCCGCTACACTGACACACGGCACACTGACACACGGC
The DNA here is from genome assembly GCA_034440615.1 of Ashinkailepas kermadecensis. Lineage (NCBI taxonomy): Eukaryota > Metazoa > Arthropoda > Thecostraca > Neolepadidae > Ashinkailepas > Ashinkailepas kermadecensis. Next base: position 248,127 of record JAOTOM010004273.1, read on the forward strand.
ACACTGACACACGGCATACTGACACGCGTCACGCTGACACCTGCCACATTGACACACGCGTCACATTGACACACGCGTCACACTGACACACGCGTCACACTGACACACGGCACACTGACACGCGTCACACTGACACACGGCACATTGACACGCGTCACACTGACACACGGCACACTGACACGCGTCACACTGACACCCGCCACATTGACACGCGTCACACTGACACCCGCCACACTGACACACGGCACACTGACACACGGCACACTGACACACGGCATACTGACACGCGTCACGCTGACACCTGCCACATTGACACACGCGTCACATTGACACACGCGTCACACTGACACACGCGTCACACTGACACACGGCACACTGACACGCGTCACACTGACACACTGACACGCGGCACACTGACACGCGGCACACTGACACGCGTCACACTGACACCCGCCACATTGACACGCGTCACACTGACACGCGTCACACTGACACCCGCCACATTGACACGCGTCACACTGACACCCGCCACATTGACACGCGTCACACTGACACCCGCCACACTGACACACGGCACACTGACACACGGCATACTGACACCTGCCACATTGACACACGCGTCACATTGACACACGCGTCACACTGACACACGCGTCACACTGACACACGCGTCACACTGACACACGGCACACTGACACACGGCATACTGACACGCGTCACGCTGACACACCGCACACTGACACGCGGCACACTGACACGCGGCACACTGACACCCGCCACATTGACACGCGTCACACTGACACGCGTCACACTGACACCCGCCACATTGACACGCGTCACACTGACACCCGCCACATTGACACGCGTCACACTGACACGCGTCACACTGACACCCGCCACATTGACACGCGTCACATTGACACCCGCCACACTGATACACGGCACACTGACACACGGCACACTGACACACGGCATACTGACACGCGTCACGCTGACACGCGTCACGCTGACACCTGCCACATTGACACACGCGTCACATTGACACACGCGTCACACTGACACACGCGTCACACTGACACACGGCACACTGACACGCGTCACACTGACACACGGCACACTGACACGCGTCACACTGACACGCGCCACACTGACACCCGCCACACTGACACCCGCCACATTGACACGCGTCACACTGACACACGGCACACTGACACGCGTCACACTGACACCCGCCACACTGACACCCGCCACATTGACACGCGTCACACTGACACACTGACACGCGTCACACTGACACATGGCACACTGACTCGCATCACACTGACACGCGTCACACTGACACGCGTCACACTGACACGCGCCACACTGACACACGGCACGCTGACACGTGTCACACTACACGCGGCACATTGACACGCGCCACACTGACACGCGTCATACTGACACACGCCACACTGACACCCGCCACACTGACACCCGCCACACTGACACCCGCCACATTGACACGCGGAACACTGACACCCGCCACATTAACACGCGTCACGCTGACACACGGCACGCGTCACACTGACACACAGCACACTGACACGCGTCACACTGACACACGGCATACTGACACGCGTCACGCTGACACTTGCCACATTGACACACGCGTCACATTGACACACGCGTCACACTGACACACGGCACACTGATACGCGTCACACTGACACACGGCACACTGACACACGGCACACTGACACGCGTCACACTGACACGCGCCACACTGACACCCGCCACACTGACACCCGCCACATTGACACGCGTCACACTGACGCACGGCACACTGACACGCGTCACACTGACACCCGCCACACCGACACCCGCCACACTGACACACGGCACACTGACACGCGTCACACTGACACATGGCACACTGACTCGCATCACACTGACACACGGCACACTGACACGCGTCACACTGACACATGGCACACTGACTCGCATCACACTGACACGCGTCACACTGACACGCGTCACACTGACATGCATCACACTGACACGCGCCACACTGACACACGGCACACTGACATGCATCACACTGACACGCGCCACACTGACACACGCGTCACACTGACACACGCGTCACACTGACACGCGTCACACTGACACGCGTCACACTGACACGCGTCACACTGACATGCATCACACTGACACGCGCCACACTGACACACGCGTCACACTGACACACGCATCACACTGACACGCGTCACACTGACACGCGTCACACTGACATGCATCACACTGACACGCGCCACACTGACACACGCGTCACACTGACACACGCGTCACACTGACACACGGCACACTGACACACGGCATACTGACACGCGTCACGCTGACACACCGCACACTGACACGCGGCACACTGACACGCGGCACACTGACACCCGCCACATTGACACGCGTCGCACTGACACGCGTCACACTGACACCCGCCACATTGACACGCGTCACACTGACACCCGCCACATTGACACGCGTCACACTGACACGCGTCACACTGACACCCGCCACATTGACACGCGTCACACTGACACCCGCCACACTGATACACGGCACACTGACACACGGCACACTGACACACGGCATACTGACACGCGTCACGCTGACACCTGCCACATTGACACACGCGTCACATTGACACACGCGTCACACTGACACACGCGTCACACTGACACACGGCACACTGACACGCGTCACACTGACACGGCACACTGACACGCGTCACACTGACACGCGCCACACTGACACCCGCCACACTGACACCCGCCACATTGACACGCGTCACACTGACACACGGCACACTGACACGCGTCACACTGACACCCGCCACACTGACACCCGCCACATTGACACGCGTCACACTGACACACTGACACGCGTCACACTGACACATGGCACACTGACTCGCATCACACTGACACGCGTCACACTGACACGCGTCACACTGACACGCGCCACACTGCACACGGCACGCTGACACGTGTCACACTGACACGCGGCACATTGACACGCGCCACACTGACACGCGTCATACTGACACACGCCACACTGACACCCGCCACACTGACACCCGCCACACTGACACCCGCCACATTGACACGCGGAACACTGACACCCGCCACATTAACACGCGTCACGCTGACACACGGCACGCGTCACACTGACACACAGCACACTGACACGCGTCACACTGACACACGGCATACTGACACGCGTCACGCTGACACTTGCCACATTGACACACGCGTCACATTGACACGCGTCACACTGACACACGGCACACTGATACGCGTCACACTGACACACGGCACACTGACACACGGCACACTGACACGCGTCACACTGACACGCGCCACACTGACACCCGCCACACTGACACCCGCCACATTGACACGCGTCACACTGACGCACGGCACACTGACACGCGTCACACTGACACCCGCCACACCGACACCCGCCACACTGACACACGGCACACTGACACGCGTCACACTGACACATGGCACACTGACTCGCATCACACTGACACACGGCACACTGACACGCGTCACACTGACACATGGCACACTGACTCGCATCACACTGACACGCGTCACACTGACACGCGTCACACTGACACGCGTCACACTGACACGCGCCACACTGACACACGGCACACTGACACGTGTCACACTACACGCGGAACACTGACACGCGGCACACTGATACATGCCACACTGACACACGGCACACTGACACGCGCCACACTGACACGCGGCACACTGACACGCGGCACATTGACACGCGCCACACTGACACGCGTCATACTGACACACGCCACACTGACACACGGCACACTGACACGTGTCACACTGACACACGCCACACTTACACGCGCGCCACACTGACACATGGCACACTGACTCGCGTCACACTGACACGCGTCACACTGACTCGCGTCACACTGACACACATCACACTGACACACATCACACTGATACGCGTCACACTGACACGCGTCACACTGACACATGACACTGACTCGCGTCACACTGACACGCGTCACACTGACACGTGCTATGCTGACACGCGCCACACTGACACGCGCGTCACATTGACATGCACCACACTGACACGCGCGCGCCACTGCCGCAGCGTGCGGCCGCCCAAGAAGTCGTGGAAGAACATCACCAACCTGTCTGGCGGCGAGAAGACGCTGTCGTCGCTGGCGCTGGTGTTCGCGCTGCACTACTACAAGCCGACGCCGCTCTACGTCATGGACGAGATCGACGCGGCGCTCGACTTCAAGAACGTCTCCATCGTCGGCAACTACATCAAGGTCGGGCTGACGGCAGTGCTGGTGACGTGAGCGGGCCAGGGTGCAGCGTGCACGTGTGACGCTGACTGTGGTCATAGGTGTCAGCCTGTTAGATGGGTCTTTTGATACAGCGCTCAGCCGTGTTTATGTATGAAAATCGTGAGGGCAAGTGGTAGGTTGGGTCAGGAGGAAAAATAACTGAGGGGCAGCCCATAGGGTACCATGTTAAATCGTGAAAACAAGGGGGAGAGTGTGCGAGTTACCATTTGGGGTTCGGGGCTCAAGGAGATATCATCCACACCATGGTGGTGGATGCATGGCAATCAGAGCTATCTATGGCAGACAATTGTGATCATATGACTGTCGAGAGATGATTTCATGGTTCTTCACTTTGTCAGTTTCATGGCCGTTCATTCCACGGGTGTTAACTGAATAGCGATGCCTAGCTTTGCGCTGATTGATGATTTGATAGCAATGCAATTGATGTGATTTCCCAGTGGTAAGTGCAACGCCTTGCATGCTGCCATGTTTATTTGTCTTGTGACGTGTGCGACTCACCGTCCCGGGCCACTGCTCACACTTCCGGTGGCCGGCAGGACCGCACCAAGAACGCGCAGTTCATCATCATATCGCTGCGGTCTCAAATGTTCGAGCTGGCCGACCGGCTGGTGGGCATCTACAAGACGCACAACGCCACCAAGTCGGTCACCATCAACCCGGGCCTCATCGGCCAGTCGGCGGGCGCCGGCCCCGCCCCGGGCGTGGCCTCCGCCTCCGGGCCGGCGTCGGCCGTGTCCGAGGCGGTGCGCGCCTCGCAAACTTGACCCGGCCTCGTGCAGTGGGCGGCTCACGTGCTTGACCTGACCGGAGCGGTACAAATCCGGCTGGGATTTGCCTGGCCGGAACTATGGGACGTGTCCAGAGCTGGGATTAGCCTGACTAGAGCCGTGGGACATATTCAGCTGGGGTTAACAGGACTGGAGTGGTCTAAATCCAGCAGCTTTGACCTGACCCGGGTGTGACCGGAAGCTGACACGGCAGTCGTGGTCTCTCGGCGCCGGCTGGGCACTGGGAGAGGCGGCTCGGTCAGACGTGGTGCGGCCGGTGTCGCTGTGTGACGGCTCAGGTGCCGGCGGCGGCGGCCAGCCGACACCGTGGCGGCTGTGGCCGGCCGCCTACGGTGCCGAGCCGCGTGTCGCCCGCCAGCAGGTGGTGCTTCCTGTGGTCGCCGGTGCCGCCGCCTCTTCCCGCGTCTGTCGCACGCTGTAGCTCAGAGCAGGTGTTGCGCTGCCGTGTGCTGCTGCTGCGGCCGGATGATCGGCGAACGCCGCCCGGTCGCGGGCGGCGGCGGCCCTCTGCGCTGGGGCACGAGTGGTCTAGGGGTAAGATGCTCGTCTCACAGTCGAAAGATTGTGAGTTGGAGTCTCACCTGTCGCTACTCTTCGCCCACGACCAATCGGCGTGAGAGATTGGCGACGCTATATGGCTCAACGGTCGACGTGTCGTAAAAAAACCAATAACCAACGAACCTCTGTGCGCTGCCGTCAGTTGTTGCTCTGCTGCGTGTTGCTGCTGCTGCTGCGGCCAGTAGGCAGTCGGTGGTCAGATCGCCAGCGAACGCCCCCCGGTCGCGGGCGGTGACGGTCCTCTGCGCCGACGTCAGTCGGCGAAGACGCTGCTGCCATGGTCCGCGGCAGTGGCTCGGAGCTCGGAACGGCGAACTATGGTGACGGGATACTGTTGAAATGCTGCGCGCTGCCTCGCTGCTCATGGGCGTCGTCCTCGGTGTGGCTGGTAGCAGGTCACATGATACGTGCCACTCCGAATGTTCGATTGTCACTCAGCATTCCAAGTGCGTTTTGTGAAGCTATCAGTGTGGGACTGTCCAGTGAAGATCATACGCCGGTCTCGTTTCGACTGGGAGTAATACAGCCTGAGTATTGTGTACACCTTGTTTTGTTTTTGCTTGTTGATCGACCTTGTTGTTGCGTATCGCCGAGTGCGTAGTGCGGATTGTAGCGATGTTTTCATAGCCCAACGTTCTTATCGTTGCAAAAAAAAACAGATAGGATATGCTTAACTCTTGCCGTTTTTGGGCCACCACCATTTTCTCCCATGGGGCTGATAACTTAGATCACGAAGTGTGTGTGAGTTTCATGGTCCCTGACCCACACCCTCCTAAGCTTATGACCATAACATTGGCTTGCCCCCTCCCCCAAGGACCACTAGCGATGCGTGCGAGTAATTCATTGACGTCATCATATATGTTGAGCCATGGGCGCAACGAGAGAGGTTTTGGATCAATGTTTTCCATGCAAGGTCATGGTGGCGTGATTATACATTACACGAAGCTTGTGAGTGGGGGACGCGCCCCCGTTCCACACGTTGGCCACCCAGGGGGAGGGGCAGCGCGGTCTACCGAAGCGATTTAAACTATGAACTGATCCGAATGCGATATTTCGATACCATGTTTTCGAACCTTGAAAAAACACCACTCATACCCAGCCACCCCCTCCCGCGCCCATTCTGTCTGAAAGGGGTTGAAAGTAAATACCAAATCTTACTTCCCAGTCAACAAGAAAACTAAAGAAACAAGAAGCTTCGTTCAAAACTGAAGCTTCAACGGCTCAATTGACCCATTCTGAGGATGATCTGGAGGTATTACAAAATATGATATTTTTGACATTTTCATTTCCCATTGCGTATTTTAAATGGTGACAATGTGGTCCCCGGGGTGGAACTACTTTCACTTGAGCATCTTTGTAAGATTATAAATGATTTCTGGGCTATCGAAGCAATTTACCATCAATGAACTCGCTGAGCTTTTAATTATCGTTCGCATCAACGGACTCGGTCCCTTGATAACGCACATATACGAGGAGCGCAAAACGTTACTCCCAGCCATATTGACCCGTGCGACACATTCTACACTAATATCACGTAAACAACAACTATATAAGTCGTCAGGTGGCTCGAGTTGATTGACAAATATGCGCTACAGACTGTTGACACCATGAAACTCACGAATACGAACACCGTCCATGGTACGATGCTACCCGTAATCA
>JAOTOM010004274.1:0-255580 GCA_034440615.1 Ashinkailepas kermadecensis
GAATGCCCCTGGAGCATAAGAGGAAGCCCCATGTCATGCTAAGGGGGCCCCAGGATGTGAGGAGGAGGCCCTCCAAAACGGGAGAGGAGGGCCATTGAATATCGGGGAGGGTAGGACACAAGAGGAGACATCCAAAACCGGTAGAGGCCCCAGGAAATGAGACGAGACCCCTAAGACGCGTGAGGAGGCCTATAATTTCCCGGAAGAAGACCCTAAGAAATGGTAGGAGATTGTGCCGGGTACTCTAAAATCACGGTATGGGCCCAAAAGATCCGGTCGAGGCCCCCTGAAAATCACGCTGAGCCTGGGGCACCCGAAAGTCACGCCCGGACCATGAAAATCACGGCTAGGGGCACGACAGGTCATTACCGTTCCTCGACAGTCTCATTTAGGACACAAATGAAGCCCGGGAAACGAAAATAATCTGGTCATGGATAATCACTCTGGGACCCAAACAATGGCGGCAAAAGCCTCCAAAACGTATTGGACCCCACAAGAGTGTCGAGGTCGCTAAAACTAGCGCTAGGGATAAAAACCAAAATGACGTCAGGATACAACAGATTACATTGAACTAAAAAAGTCGCGTCGCAGCCCTTCAAAAAATCACACTAGGGGCCCAAAAGGTCGCGTCGGCCCCAAAAAAGTTACAGCTTCCCCGAAAGCAATTTTCAACGGAATGTCACTCTGCGGCCTCACAAATCGGGTCAAAGTCTTACAAAAACCCGTTGGGCACCGAAAAAAAACGCGTTAGTGTACCGAAAAAATCGTCCCTTGGCCCCCCAAAGAGGCGCTGGGGCCACCAAAACTCGCGTCGGTCCCCCAAAATTCGTGCAGGAGGCTTCAAATAAATACGGTGGGCCGGGAAAACTCGCTCCGAGGCCCGAAAATCTGCAACAGGAACTGCCAAGATCGCGTTGGCGTCACAGCTAAGTACAACGCGCCCCGCAAACTCGAACCGGTTCCCCAAATATCGCGCTCGGGACCCACAATTACCATCGGTAGCCCCAATAATTTGGTCTGGGCATCAAACATTCGTCAGGGCTCCCAATAATTGGCATCCTAGGGCCCCACATAAGCAGTGTGACCCCAAAAATCGCATCGGCATCCCCAAAAAAATCAAGCCGGAGCCTTCCAAGATAAGGAGGTATTCCAAAAATAATTTTCCGGGTCAGAAAAATGGCTCTGGAGTACCGGACATATCAGATCACCTTCACAAATAGCATACGGTCCCGAAAAGCATACCGGAGGTCGAAAAATCGAGGTGAGATGTCACAAAAACATGGCGCCAGGCTCGAAAGATCAGACCGGGATTCGGACTCTTCCAGAAAATTCAGAAGAGATCCACTAAAATCGCGGTGGGCCCAGGAAACTGGCGATGGGTCCCCGGAACCACGCGCTTGGGCGCGATAAATCGCGCTGGGACCCAGACAAATCGCACCGTAGCCCCAAAATTGTACTCGGGGCCCCACAAATCTGCATCAAGCCCAAATATACACAGCGGGACCTAGAGCACAACGGGGACCGAAAAGTGCAACTGGCCCTCCAAAGCGCACAGTCTCGCAAAAAGCAAACAGGGCCTTAAAACACGCGTTGTAGCCCCAAATAAACATACTGGGAGCTATAAAAAATAAACCGGAGTCTCAAGGCACACAGGGACCATACAACCCACTGGGGCCATGAAAGAGGTGCTGGAACCGCAAAAAGCAACATGGTCCCAAAACGAACAGAAAGACCGAGCACTAATTAAACACATCCTGGATCTTTCAAGCGCCTGACACTAAAAATCGTCGGTGTACACAAAGCCAACAACACCCTAAAACGAGCAGAGTTTCTAGCCTATATTGGGCCCGTAACAAAAAATGGATTGGAGCCTAAGACACATCCCGTAGACGAAGAGAGAGACAAACAGGTCCAAAGAGGAACACTGAGGCAGGGCCTCGGTTCGGTAGCCAATCTGGGAGCATATTTAATCAAAGATAGGATTGGAAGATTGGAAGTAGGAAGTAATGATCGAATTTGATTAATCAATTTTTCATGACGAACGTCCATACGAAGCATTCCATCACGTAAAATGTGGCGCAAGTCTATCATGTGGCAGCAATTAACCAAAACGTAGAGGCCCTGGCAGAAACCGTAGCATCGCAGTGTGGCGAATGCGCCGAACGCGCAAGATGGGTGTGCGTGTGTACGAACTTTTTGCGTCATGGCGAACGGGCGCTATGAACTGGAATGTCTGAAATTGGAAATTTTACATTTTAGTGTTGCATACGTGTAATTTCAGCAGTGAGGTGACTTATCAAGGAATACCAAAAGAAAACCTTCGAACAGGGTGGGGGAGTTAGGAGTTCAAATCCGAAGTCAGAAACGATGTTGTAGATTAAGCCCCTCCATAGGGATAATTCAGTTGGTCACTAATTATTCCATTTAAACATGGTCCCCTTTGACGAAATAGTGGTCGAAATCCGAGGACTTTTTAATGGGGTAAGTGGGTCTACATTTCACAAATACGTTTTTCCCGCCCCCTCCCCCAGTTCCCAGATGTCAAGTGCACGGTGATAGAAAGTTACATAAAGGTCGCAAGGATAATGATATCAAATGTGACGAAAAAGGAAATGGTAGAGATAAAAGCCACAAAGTGCATCGGTGTACCAGTATCACCGTCATGTCTCCATCCCGATGGCAAATATGAATACACTGCCACTGCACTGATGCGTATAGGCATACCGGTGACCACGGTTGGCTCTACAGAAACGACTCAAAATATGCCTGGTGCAAGGCCGGAGATTCACCAAGCCAGGGTGGGTCCTGGTCCGAAAATGTTCAGATTGAATATGGAAAATGACAGCTTGATATTGCAGGGCACCAGGCCACGTAGAGGGGGAGCGAAACCTTCCCCCGACCCACCCGTGATCTCCCGCCATGGTGTGGTGCCCCTCACTTATATCCAACATTCCGCTGCTGCTCGTACAAATGTACGTTTCCGAAATATTGCGGTGATATAACCATGGATGATGTACGCCTGAACTGGAAACTCCGCGTCTTAACCTTTGATCTGCACGTATCAGTGGCATGGATCATGTACGCCTGGGTTGGAAACCAACAGCTGTTTGCGTATCAAGCCCGCAGCTGAGGTGAGTAAAAACACGAAACGCAGAAGGTTTTAGGCCGTGTGCGTCTATGGGAGTTCAGGGTACGCATTTTCGTATTATATTTTTTCCCAATTGATTCAGCCACCCCAGGAAGATTTCATCAGCCTTTCATGATATATAATTAATCCCAAGGAACAACATACCGTTCTTTCCTTATTTATTTATTACGCTCCGTTCAGAAGTTGTCGTGGTGGGAAGTGAAGACATTTGTGAGGAGGAGCCCACCTCATGAGGTCGGTCCACCGATGTTGATACCTTGATGATCTTTATCTTCAATCTTTATCTTTATCTTGAAATTATTGGACGGGGCAAAGTACATCAAAGCAATGGGCAAACCAAAGGAATAGATTGGGGGGGGCACATTCCATTGGCTCCCATGTTAGAAGTTGAAATAATTGTGAGGGGGGTGGGTTAAGCAAACATTGAGGAGGCAGTTCCCCCTAAAGGCCTTATAAAACAACACCTCTGAGTCGAACGACTGGCGGAAGTAGCGCGCAGATTTGGGTTCAGCCGGTTGTCAAGACAGCAAGAAATAGTACTTTTCCGACTGTACTCCTGACTAGCAAGTGTAGGTGATATGTATAATTTATATGTCATGTGAAAGCTTGTTTCATGGCATTTCGATAATCGTGGTAAGCTTTCATATGATCGTGTTATTTATTGTGTAAATTGATGTTATTTATACCCTTGTCACATCCATCGACACTATTCAACGTAAGCGCGGCCGCGCCGCCTGTGCTGGTAGCGCGTCGGTTTAATAACTCGGAGACGCCGGGTTCGAGGCCCAAGGCGGACGAAATTTGTGTTCGTATTAACGGGGAATCCTTCTAATTAGCGGCGCTAGATTGTGATTTTGCTTACATGGGACGAGCTTTTTGAATAAAAGGAAATAAAGCACGCAGATATTCTGTAGGGCTAGGGTTCGGCCACCACAACTTGTGCTATGGTTGATCACTTTTCTATCCAACCAGCCATGGGAAGTACGGAACGCGTTCACGGCTTAGAACAGGGCGCAGGCCCCCAGACTCACTGACATGGCCAGCGTGGGATCAGGGACAGGGGCAGGGGCAGGGGGCATGTCCCCTGAATTGAATAATTTGAACCTTGACCCTACGGCGGTGCATGACAAATATTGAGCTAAAATTGACCTTTCCCCACCCACCTGCACCCACCGGTCAAAATGCGTGGTACCGTCCTGCTTCTCGAGGTGTGCATACGGGTGTTGATTTTTTAAATTACTGGGGGGGATACATGAAGGCAATCGGCAGACCAAAATGGATTTGGGGCCACGCTCCCATAAGGTCCCGTGCTAAAAGTTGAAATTATGGGGAAGCCAACATTGAGGGAGGGAACTTGCCCCCTCAAAGGATCTAGAGCAACACCCCTGGGTGCGCATATGATCAGGGTAGGTGATTGGTTATCAAAACCAATCAATTGAATATGTTGTCGAACAGTGAAATGACTTGACCCGCACTGGGGTGAGTGATAGCGATGTCAGTTCCAAGCTCGGCTCCATGCCTCTCCAGAGACTATCCTCAGTGAGCACACGTCGCCAGGAGTGCGTAAGCCTTGCTTTGACAAGGACAGACCTCGACGATGTTCGGATCCTCGCAAAATACATGATGGTAAATTGGTCTGTTAGTTAGTTATTGTGGTTTAGGGGCACAACGACTGCACATGTCATATAGCGCCCATAACTCAGTCATTTATACATAAAAGCGTGTGAACGCCTCTTCGGACAACGAGTTATAAGATGAGGTTGAATCTGTTCATAATAAAACTGGTACTAGCCACGTCTGCATCAGTATGTTAATGACCAGTGTAAGTCACGGAAAATCTAATTTCCAAGAGGAATTTGAAACGTTGTCCCGGGTGAACAATGTCAAACTCGTCCCATAATACTTCCCGAAGCGAGACAGAGAAATTGGTCTAAAGTGACGTCTCCGTTCGAGGGCAAGCCGTGGACATGAAACTAAAATGTGTCGCACAGACATTGGTGGCGTGCATTTCGGGTACAGCGGCGTCTCGCCACCACTCAGAAGACATCGGTGTGCCGCATAGGTATGTCCCACGCGTGACGTCTGTTTCGCTGTGAGGATGAAGCCCAGTCACCAATACAGGGCTTTACAGTTTTCAACCTGTTTGCTAAGGAGTCCCAGTTTGCCTGCCACTTACTGAGGAAAAATTCCTTCACATCCCAGTAAAAGTCCTTCGCAGGGAGAGGCAGGGAACGTGTGCACGGGGCCCGTGCACCTCGCTTCGCCGCAGCATCCGCGGCCTCGTTCCCACGGATTTCCACATGGCTCGGAATCCAACATAGAATAACCGTTTTTTTTCCAGCGCAGGTCAGCAATGTAAGCTTATGTAAAATATTTTGTGCGAGTGGGTTCGACGGATAAAACGCATTTATAGTCGTAAGACTGCTAAGATTATATGCAAATTATATGCCGCGTCTCATCACATGTCTCAATAAAACTAAGTGCTTTGCCTAAGGCAACCAACTCAGATGTATAGACCGATGAATGTGGCGGAAGCGAAAACGTCCTGACCACTGTGCCCATTACAAACGCGCTCCCAACACCAGACTCGGTCTTCGATCCATCTGTGTAGGTGTCTGTAAAATGGCTGTGAGATGCCATCAACTCCAGTGCCCTTAGTCTGAATTATTCGGGAACGACTTCACACTTTTTGAGATATGACGCGAAATGTCAATATCTGGAGATGCCAGTGTCCAGGGAGGGTGATAAATTGGTCTGTCGAGGTGAATTGGACTCTAACACATGGCGGAAACTTTCAATGAGCTTCGGATGTCTGTTGAGCTGGTCGGATTTTTGAGCATGGTGAACACAGAACGCGGCATTCATCTCTCTGGATTTGGGGAAGGACCACATAGGGTCCCATGTTAAACGTTGAAATCACAGTGAGGCCACAGCCAACATTGGTGGGGGGGGGGCAGTGAATCCATTCCAAAGGCATACAATGCTACTGCCCCTGGTTGCTGGCTTCGATACTACACATTTTTTGACGGGATGGGTGCCGTGTTAAAAGAGAAAAAACGATAAATTTGCAGCATATATATGGAGTCGATCAATTTACATGAATGGACGTGTGTTAATGGATTTTGAGAAAAAAGTGTACAAATATCATGCTGATGAATGTCAGTAAGTTGATGTGATCCCACAGTTCTGTCAAAAATGCCTTTTCTCATGTAGGAAGGAAAATAATACCAAAAAGGAGCTTTGAGTGAGGTAATATGAAATGAAAAATAAGGTATATTATTGCAGCTTAGTTTGGGCACAAGATGTTACACAAATATTCCCTCTTTCGAGGAAAACATCAGTCAGCTAGGTTAGGTTAGGTTTGGGTAAATATGCATAAGAAACCCCAAAGCCAATGTTTAGTTAAAACATGTGTTGTTCTGGTGTTTCCTGATGTGATTTGAAGGAATTTGATATTTATTTAATGGGAAGTGAAAACTTTTTGAGATATAAGCAGTTCAAGTTGATGTGCATGTTCAAGTTGATCTTAACAAACAGTAATTTGGTGAAGAAAATAATATTAATATCATTCAAGCTACATTTTTTGAAACACTAGAAAAACATCTTTTTGACAATGCAGGTACATGGTATTCCCCAGCCCTAAAAAAATATGGTAGCCCTAGTGAAAAAATCCCATGGGATTGGCATTTATTCTCCATGGGACATATTGCATCCCATATGTCCCATGCAGGAAAACCTGGATTGTCCCATGATCAAAACCAAATCCCATTCAAATATACAGAATCCATGGAAAAACCAGACCAGTCCTATCGTAGTTAGTTGGTTATTGCTTTTACGACACGTCGACCGTTGAGTCATGTAGCGTCGCCAATCTCTCACGCCAATTGGTCGCGGGCGAAGAGTAGCGACAGGTGAGACTCGAACCCACAACCTTTCGATTGTGAGACGAGCATCTTACCCCTAGACCACTCGTCCCCTACAGTCCTATCGTAGAATGGACAAGTTTTATGTCGGGACAAACCGTATTTTTTTTCAAGTTTCACTACTGATTTTTAATTCTAAAGACGATTGTGGCATGCATTTATTTTTAAAAGTCCTTAAAGAGCTTAAATAATCATAAAATCACTTCAGAATGCCTCGCTTTGTGATTGGTCAACACATCTGTGACGTCACGTATGTCGAGGGTAGCGAAGGTCCACCGCCGGCCATTCGATTTTACGCATAGGACGCTACCAAGGTTGGATTAATCGTGACTGTTTTAGCTTAACACGCGCCCTGGAGGGCCTCTGAGAATTACGCGCACTGGAGGGGGGCGGATTCCGCCCCCCATAAGATCTCGGCTCCTAGTAAGGCTGGAGGAACGAAATTCGTAGGGTGGATGGGCACGGTAGTGAACACTATTGTGTGCAATTTTCGTGACCTTAGGTCAATATCTTCAAGGTCAAATGAGTTCAGATTGGCAAAATTTTCCGGTTTTGCGTGGCTTGGCTTTTCATCAATATGGATCGCTGTGATTGTGTTTAAATGCTCAAAAATTGGCATCAATGATGTTTTGGACATTGCTAATGATGCAATGCAGATGCTAGACCCAACATTTGACCTCAGGTCACCTATATAGCACCACTTTATCAGGTCAGTTACCTGTTCCAGTTACCGGAACCGGCCGCCCGCCCGACTGCTCCGTCGGGCAGCTCGGAGCAATCGGCTTCGTGAAGAAGGGAGTGAAGTATATGAATAAAGTATGGAAACGCAATGACAAATACTACAAATGACAACCAGTAGTGCATTTATGGCAACATTCCAGTTGATCAAGTTTTGTTCCATTAACCTGTCATGAACTTCACCTGACTTGACCTTGGTGGCCTAACATGACCTTGAATCTATACAGCATATCAACATGCATCAAACAAGTCGCTAGTGTTGCCTAAAACACTTCCCTTTTGTCAGTATACTGGAAGCGCATCAGCGCCGATTTTTGTGGTCTGGCGCTATAACATTTTTTGATTTTACCGGCCCCTAACTTGAAAAATTTTCGGAATATTTTCATTTTTCTTGCTTTAAACAACGCGCCGTTCATTTCTAAGCAGTTACACCGAAAATTGCGTATATCGACCGGTAAAATCTGCAGTTATTTGCGAAAAACCGGAGGGGTGGGCGGATTTCGTCCCCCCCCCTCCAGTGCGCGTGTTAAATGGCATCCGACCGTCGGGTGACTTAGATGTCCCGGCAGGTTGTTCGGGCTCTTGTCAAAAGGCACCCATCTCGGTATATCGGTGTGCCTCCAGAGCACTTCTATATCGTTGGTCTATTAGCCAATATGATTAAATATGTAAACAGATGTCAGTCTTGACAGCGGAATATTTAGTGTCTGGCAATGATGCGCATAAGATTAGACATGCCGAGTCACCTGCTCGCCGATCTGTTCGGTGTGAGCACTGGTCGCGTATCCAGCCTGCTAGCTCTTGTCGTGCCTGTGCCTGGGAGCTGTTTAAACGAATTGGTTGCTTCGCCAGAACAGCAACCGATCCGTGATAATCTGCCTCATGCATTTATGGCAAATATTTCGTCCTGTGAAAGCATTATTGATTGCTTCGAGATCCAAATTGAAAAACCGGCTCACGCGGTCGCGCAGAGCACGTCATGGTCAGAGTACAAAAAAATGCAATAGTGTAAAATATCTCATCTTTGCTACCCCTGACGGGCTGATCAACCTTCTATCGGATGGCAAACCAGGGCGCGTCAGTGACATGGACATCGTGTGCAGTTCAGAATACCTGGACTGTCTGCGCAACGGTGCAACAGTTTTAGCAGATAGAGGTTTCAAGGAGTTGGAGAGCGAGGCAGCAAAACGTGGCTGTTCATCAGTCCGGCCAGCAAGCGCTCGAAAGGATGAAACTCAGTTTAGTGCCACAAGACGTGATTCGGTTGAAAAACTTGGCGTAGAACTACCCGATCCAGACTTCACTGCGCGTCTCCGGCCTGGCCGCTTCGAGGCTCGACATATCTGACGTCATCACTACAGGTAGGTTTTTAAATTGAAGACAACACTTAACTGAAATCATTTAATTAAGTAGAAAATGCACCTCCGATGAGCAAAATACCTCAGTTTTGTATACGAAATATTACATACGTTTTTTTGCAACAAAATACCCATTACGTGAAACTTGTCCATTCCCATATAGGTTTCTTCAGCCATATTGATTGGTTACCCGACCCGGGCCTAGAACGGGATTTTTGTCAAAATCGTAGGGGCCTGCCCACAGACTAGAAATTTTGAGATGCCCATATATTTTTTCCTAAGGGGCAGAAGACATAACAAGTAGGGTCGTTTTGTTTGAGATTCCGAGCACTTCCGACTTTATGCAACAAGATATATTTACCATGTTTCTCGAATTTTCACGAATATTCGAATTCTTCTTTCCCCATAGAAACTTTTAGTGTAGGGCCCAGACAGTGATTTTTGTCAAAATCGAAAAGTCCTGCCCATATACTCCAAATTTTGAGATGGCCACATAATTTTTTCGTAAGGGTAGACGACATAACAAGTAGGTTCGTTTTGTTTGGGTTTTCGAGCACTTTCGACTCATATGCAACAAGATATATTTAACATGTTTCTCGAATTTTCGCGAATATTCTAATTCTTCTTTCCCCATAGAACTTTTAATGTAGAATTCCCAGATAGGTTTCTTGAGCCATATATTGTTTGACCACCCGACCCGGGCCTAGAAAGTGATTTTTGTCAAAATCGTAGGGGCATGCCCATGGACTCAAAATTTTGAGATGCCCATATAATTTTCCTAAGAGGTAGACGACGTAACAAGTAGTGGCGTTTTATGTGGGATTTCGAGCGCTTTCGATTGATGTGCAACAAGATATATTTGATGTTACTCGAATTTTCGCGAATATTCGATTTCTTCTTTCCCCATAGGAACTTTTAGTGTTTAGTTCCCATATAGGTTTCTTCAGCCATATTGTTTGATCATCCGACCCGAGCCCAGACAGTGATTTTTGTGAAAATCGTTGGGTTTCTCCCATAGACTCGAAATTTTGTGATGCCCATATTTTTTTTTCCTACAGGGTACGCGGAATAAACATTAGTGACATTTTGTTTGGAATTTCGAGCACTTTCGATTGGTATGCAACACGATATATTTTGCATGCTTCTATAATTTTCACGAAAAGTATATTTCTTCTTTCCCCATAGGAACTTTTGGTATTCAATTCCCATTTAGGTTTCTTCAGCCATATTGTTTGACTGCCCGACCCGGGCCTAGACATTGATTTTTGTGAAAATCGTAGGGGCCTGCCCATAGACTAAATTTTGTCATGCCCATATCATTTTTCCTAAGGGGTAGGCGAAATAAAAATTAGTGACACTTTGTTTGGAATTTCGAGCACTTTCGATTGATATGCAACACGATAGATTTAGCATGCTTCTATAATTTTCACGATAATTATTTCTTCTTTCCCCATAGGAACTTTTATTATTCAATTCCCATATAGGTTTCTTCAGCCATATTGATTGACTACCCGACCCGGGCCTAGACATTGATTTTTGTGAAAATCGTAGGGGCCTGCCCATAGACTGGAAATTTTGTGATGTCCGTATATTTTTCCCTAAGGGGTAGGCGAAATAAAAATTAGTGCCATTTTGTATGGAATTTCGAGCACTTTCGATTGATATGCAACACGATAGATTTAGCATGCTTCCAGAATTTTGACGAAAATTATATTTCTTCTTTCCCCATAGGAACTTTTAGTTTTCAATTCCCATATAGGTTTCTTCCGCGATATTGTTTGACTACCCGGCCCGGGCCTAGACAGTGATTTTGGTGAAAATCGTAGAGGCCTGCCCATAGGCTCGAAATTTGTAGATGCCCATAAACAATTGTCCTAAGAGGTATAAGACGGAATAAAATGTAGTGTCACTTTGTTTGGGATTTCGAGCACTTTCGATTGATATGCAACACGATAGATCTAGCATGCTTCTCGAATTTGCACGACAATTATATTTCTTATTTCCCCATAGCAACCCTTAATATTCGATTACCATATTTTTTTCAGTCTGATTACTTAGCTGTTTGATGGAGCACTGTGTGGTTTTTGTTATAAAAGTCGTCGATATCCACCAATATTTTACGTAGGTATGTAATGTAATATAAGTTCAAATTAGTTGGAGTATAAAGTAATATTTCAATTTTATATCCCCCATAGAATCTGGCAGAGGCCAAGGTAAAGATCGTGCCATTATAGCTCGAAATAATTGGTATTAATAATTAATTAGAAAAAATTGGTTGGAAGTTATCAGCTTTGACGTTGTAATTATAGGTGTTATGATTAGTGGAAATTATGAATTCTTCCTGAAACCCTTCCGAATCCCGCTACATACCGGAATTGCGTTCGTACTACGAAGGAGGTGGCTGCTGATTAGGTGGGTATGCGCTCTGAGCTGAAGGTGAAGTGTGAATTATTTTTGTTTGTTTTTCATATGGCTAGCCTTGCGCTGAGACCAACAGTGAAAGGAAAGCGCGTTGCTCCTGTGAGTTATGAGGGACGAAACAGTGCTGATTATTACGAGTCACTGCTGGGCGGTGCCATCCATTGTACACTGCTTTGCTCCTGTTTTGACATTTAATTTGACCAAAAATGAGAATGCATATAACATATGCATATTATGTAGGTACTGATTACATAGGTTTTCCGGTCGGTTACTGGTAAACAGATTCCATGCATACAAAAATAATGTCCATGAAAATGTACTCCGGAAGAAGTCGGTATGCACTCCGACTCCCAACCCGGAAAGTAAGTTCCCCACTCTGCCATACACACAAAACTTGGTCTTGGTCTTACTGTTCTGTTCCAAGCAATAGAAGCTGAATCCTGGACCACTGCCAACTCTTTCAACTATTGAGTGACTACTGATGGTCTGACACTGCCTACTTAGCATTATATAGTTATATGCATATACATCTAGGTACCAAGATACATATGCATATGACTACAGCATCACATCAATAATTGCGTATCAATAAGTGGTTGCCTTAAAAAAGTCATAGGTTGAAGTCAAAAGTCATCAATAGGGGGTTTTACAGAGGCAATGTACCTACTCTCCCGTCTATTCGCTTTTGATCCTTCCAAGTCATTCCTGGCTTCAACCCCAGCATTCCAGACATGAACTAAAAAAGTACATCAGAGAACATTTAATATTAGGTGGTGTGTAAAGAACATGCGACACTTCATCGGAGATCGTCAAGGAAATAAACATCTCAGTCAGCATGCTCTACATCGCGTATGCGGCCAGTGCAGTGTTGACGGTTGGCGTAGTTGGTTGGGGCGTCTGCTTTCCGTACAGGTGCTGGTGGGTTCAAATCTCGGTGCCGTCGCTTTTTTAACCCGATCACAATCATTAGCAGTCAGGGCCTTTGGTTAATGTTGCACTTTATATTTCTTTACACTATCATATGAGTTGCTTGATGTAATAATATTTGCCCATGAAAGTAAAGAGGGAAATACTTAATTAAAGCCCACTCATGCAATGAATGTCCAATTGGACCATTTGGAATTGTCATCGTATAATTTTGTCTGATCATTTGTGTCCATATCCAGTTCAAGTTGTTTATTTCAACAGCCCGGTTCTGTACGCACCACATTCCGTTACATTTTGAGTTCAAACAATGCTACCGTAGGAAGTGCAGAAGATACCCGGTCAACATGCCTCTCACATAACGTTCACCAGGGGGAGTTCGGGCACGTAAGATCTGAAACTAGAAGCACAAAATTTGGAGGAATTACAGCTGTAGTGAACTCGCTGCAGTATACATTTCATGACCCCAGGCCAATGTCTTCAGGGTCAAATGAGGTCACAATCAGCCTCCACCCCAGCCAGCACCACCCATATGTAAAGAAAGTATGCACGTTCCACTGCTGAACGGTAGGTAGAGACTGTTAATACGTACTCTCGATACATACGCTGGTACAGACCGTGCATGCTGTAGTTAGTCCGGTAGTAAGGACCCGTCGTGCGATCGTTACGACCAGCGTTAATATTAATAAGAATTTGTTTCAATCAATTTTCCCAGCCTTTTCGTTGACAAAAATTATTGCTTGGTGGTGGGAATGAAAAGATTTTACACACATTGTTTTTAGTATAATTTTCTTTAGACCATTTTATATTCCAAAAGCCATATCCAAATAGATGGCAGGTAACAAATCAGTTGGCGCACAAGTGTCCTACTTGTGGGGTGTGATGTGAATATTTATTAGTTGTGCAGTGTGAGCATGTCGAGTATCAGGTATGGATTTATAAACTTGGTTGACATAGATTAAATATATTTGTTCTCATGTTCTGTACCAATTCTTAGGAAGTTGGCTTATAACCGCAGCCCTCGCTAATTTGGTATATACTACGATCTCGGTAAAATGTGATTTTTGGGGAAAACAACATGGTATTTTAATGCAAAAATTATGATGCAACCACTCATTTTCTCTGCAAATGATTACTTTTCAGTTTGCAAACAAATAGGTACATGATCATAATCTTCACTCTGCAAATATAGCACATCACATATAATTATCCATACCTGGTGTGCCACAGACATGATAAAGAAGAAATCCAACACTTCATGCACTATATTTAATACTCTTTGACATTGAAAACCTTATGTTTCTGCCTTAATTCAACATTTATTTCCAAGAATGAATACTCGCAACCCGATGCATCCACAGCCAAGGCTGGAAGTTCCTTGCAATGCTGTATTATTTTATTTTTTATGTTTGATGTCATGGCCAAAACATTTGTTTCAGAGGATTCTGGTTTCCCGGTTAGGTTAGGTTAGGGTAGATTATATTATGATATAATATATTTTATACATGCTACATTATCCTAGTCTAGGTTAGGTTAGATTGGGTTATTTTATTTTTTATATTATTTATCTATTCATATGTAATTTTTGAACTCTTGACCATAAGCAGAACATGGCCAACTTTCACATTCTCATTTCTGGTCACACTGTATATATCTGCATAGGCAAGTTTAGTAATAATACCTACTAAACGTCCGAGGATGTGTTTGTTCTCCAGTATATGCAGTAACAATATGCAGTGTAAGAATGGCAGATAATTTAGCATAATATAACATATATTATATCATATTATAATCTAACCTAACCGGGAAACCAGAATCGTCCGAAATTTTTTTTTTGGCCATGACATCAAACATAAAAAATAAAATAATACAGCATTGCAAGGAACTTCCAGCCTTGGCTGTGTGTGCATCGAGTTGCGAGTATTCATTCTCAGAAATAAATGTCGAATTAAGGCAGAAACATAAGGTTTTCAATGTCAAAGAGTATTAAATCTAGTGCATGAAGTGTTAGATTTCTTCTTTATCATGTCTGTGACACACCAGGTATGGATAATTATATGTGATGTGCTATATTTGCAGAATGAAGACTGATCATGTACCTATTTGTTTGCCAACTGAAAAGTAATCATTTGCGGAGAAAGTGAGTGGTCGCATCGTCATTATTACGTTAAAATACTGTGTATTAAGACAGTTTCACAAAAAAAATGCATTTACCTAGATGGAAATATTTACTGCTAATTTAACCATAGTGCCAATTTGTCATCTGGCAGTCATTTGTTGGCTGCCAGATACAGTAGAGTGCAGTCTCCATGTAAATCAGAAAGCATATTGCAATTTGCTGATGTTCGTAAGTTCGATTTTACTTATTTCAGCAGCGTCGATATTAAAACCTATTTCGTTATTACAACTGATATGAGAATTAGATTTGCTGGTCACTTTTAATTTATGCAGATCATTATGCCAGGTCTTCTCCCTCTATCTTGTTCCTGAGACCACGTGACCTGGGAGCAAAAAGCTGCTGTAAAACTGCCTAATTTTGCATTCTAAAAGCACAACCTTGACCATACTCAGCTGACAAACAGGATATCTGGAAGTCATATTGCAGTAGTTATTTGAGGTCTACTAGAAGCTACATAAGCCTGAACATTTCCTGCTGAGGTCACTAGTGTGCTCACTACATATGATGTATAGGTTGGTTTCCAGGAACTTTTTGCTTGCATGCTACTAAACATGCATTTGCTGTGCTGCCTAGTGGCAGAAATGTGTGTGCTAATGAAATCACAATTCACAGCAGTATGTAGTGGCATACTTTTCTTCCATTAGTTTGACAGTGGTTTTGTTGTTTGTTTATTGGTTGGTTCACAACACTTTATGCACAATCACAGCTATGAGCTAGTGGTGCCACCAACACTGTTTTGCCTGTGGGCCATGGGATTGGGAAATGTCTGGAATGAGTGTTGAACCCAGGACCTCAGTATCCAGAGCTCAGCACCTTCACCACTTGGTCATCCCAGCACCTAGTTTGAAAGTGCAGCACATGTATTTGTAAACTAGTAAAATCGTAATATAGTTTAATACAAAGAAGAATGGCTCTTAGATGCTCCTGGGTTTTAGACATTGCATGTAAAGAAAATATACAACCTTCAATATACCAGGAGGTGCTGAGTTGATATCAAAAGTAACGATAAAGGTTATATTTTATTACTCAACGTTTCGGCCAGAGGTCATCGTCAGGAGTGACTCCTGAAGATGGCCCCTGGCCGAAACGTTGAGTAATGAAGTATAACCTTTATCGTTACTTTTGATATCAACTCAGCACCTCCTGGTATATTGAAGGTCGTATATTTTCTTTACACGCAAAATCATAATATAAATTTTTCCATATATTATCATGAAACTAAGGGTAATCTTAAAGTATTACCCCTCACACCTTTATATCAACAAGGTATCTAAGTTAACATCAGCTGACTGCCAGTCAGTTGTTGGTGACATCACTCAAAGTATAGAGAAAAATATCCAGCCAGGTGCACTGAATGAACCCAGGGGAGTCACCACAAATATTTCAAAGGGATTGATGTGGTGCTCATTCAGGGGCATCAGCAGGATAACCTAACCTAACTTTACCTATCTTAACCTGACATAACCTAACATAGCTGATGGTGACCTAGATACATTGTTAATATAAAGGAGGTGTAAGGGGTAATACCTGAATATTACTGAAACTATGTTCAGCACAGGAATCCATCTTCTCTATACCTCCAGTCTGGATACAGTGTTCATCTGAGGAAATAAATGAAGAACAATGACTGAATTTATTTAAATTATGACAACTGTTTTGATGTAAGCATTCTAAAATGTTACACTACATAGTCATGAGTCTGTTTTATAATATATCAATATATCTAATATGCATTAGACATAAAGACATAAAAGATCAGTGCAACTATGAGCCACAAGGGCCCTTCTTGGTTGCACTCTGTACACTGAACCAGTTGTCCACCAAATGTGTTGATCAACTCTCCCTGGAATACAGAAAAACAAGCCCCCTATTCTTATAATGATTGTCTGTGGTGTTCTTAAAGATGTTCAGTGTGTTGCTACTGACAATGGTTTCTGGCAGCTGGTTCCAGTGTTCCACTACCCTGTTGGTGAAGAAAGATTGTCTTAACCTTGTCCTGCTGTGGTTAACTTTAATTTTGAATTGATGACCTCTAATTGCATCATTTCTGTTAAATTCAAACATTTCCCTGATATATCCCTGTTCCTGACCATGGACGAATTTAAAGACCTCGATGAGATCTCCTCTCAGCCTTCTATATCTAAGTGAAAACATATTCAATTTCTTCAATCTTTCCTCATATGCCAGGTTGCTTATACCATTAACCATTTTTGTTGCCCTCTTTTGTACTCTCTCTAAAAGCCAACAATTTTTTTTTCATAACTAGGGGACCAAGCTTGGACACAGTATTCCAAATGTGGCCTGACATATGCACAGTAAAGCTTCCTGATGACTTTCTCACTTTTGTATGATACGTTCCTATTTATTGCCCCAAGCATTCTTAGTGCCTTCTTCCTGGCTTCTTTGGTCTGTTCTGATGCCCCCAATTTGTGTTCAAAATAACACCTAAGTCCTTCTCCTGCTGAGTCACAGATAGTTCTTGGCCACCCATCAAGTATGGAGCCTTCATGTGCTGCCTACGGACATGCATGTTTTTGCACTTATCAAAATACAATTTCATTTGCCATTTTTCGGACCACTTCACAAGCTCGTCTAAGTCTTTCTGCAGCGAGACCTGCTCATTGTGTCCTGTTATTGCCCTAAAGACCTTCAAATCATCCGCAAATTTCAAAACCTTACTGCTTAGGCCACTTTCAATGTTATTTACAAATGTAATGAGCAATAGTGGCCCCAGTACTGAGCCCTGGGGGACTCCACTAGGAACATTTTGCTATGATGACTTAGTACCATTTAGCATCACTCTCTGCTGTCTATCTGAAAGCCACAACTCTATCCATTGTAGGATGCTACCTGCAATACCATGGCCCTGAAGCTGCATCATTAACCATTTATGGGGTACCTTGTCAAAGGCCTTACTAAAGTCAAGATATGCTACATCAACCTGATTTCCCTGATCAAATTGTTCTGTAGCAAAATTCAAAAAGTCCAAGAGATTTGTGAGACACGATCTCCCTTTTCTAAACCCATGTTGAGTATCCTGAATCAATCTGTTACCTTCGAGAAAACTAATTATTATATCCTTGATAATTGATTTGAGTACCTTGCAGACTAGGGATGTGAGGCTTACTGGCCTATAGTTTTCAACTTTCCCTCTTTCTCCTTTCTTGAAAATAGGAACTACATTTCCCCTTTTCCAGTCTGTTGGAATTTCATGTTGTGAAATTGATCTACAAAATATTATACTAAGTAGAATTGCCAGTTCCTTTTCAGCTTCCCGCAATACCCTAGCATACATTCCATCAGGTCCTGCTGCCTTGTTTGGCTTTATTTTCCTGATATAATTGAAAGCAACATCACTATCAATGAAATCAACATCGTTTATAGGATCACCTGTCACTAAACTGTGGTGCACAGTTGGCAGATTAGTCAAATCTTCCAATGTAAACACTGATTTAAACTGCTTGCTCAGCTCCTCAGCCATCTCACCATCCTCACTCAATATAGTCCCATTTTCTTCCAGTGGACCAATTGTGCTTGCAACTTTACTTAGCTTGTAGAAACTAGAGCACTTTTTACTGTCCCCATTACAGTTCCTAGCCAAATCCAATTATTTTGCTTGCTTTGCTGCTCTGGTTTTCTGCTTCACAGCATCTCTAGCTTTTTGATTTACAATATTTGAAGCTTCTTAAACACTCTAAATGCATCTTTCTTAGCCTTAATTGCTTTGATCAAATCTAGCATAAGCCATGCTGGCTTCCCTACCCTTCTTTTGCACCTTTGCTTTTGGGGGACATGTCTAATCTGAATTTCCCTCAAGTAAGATTTGAACTTTTCCCACATTTCACAGGCATTTAAATTGGAGAATTCTTCTTCCCATTCTATGGCACTTAAAGCCGCTCTCATGCAGTCAAAGTCTGCCCTGTTAAAATTTGGAATGTTTGCCAAATTATCCTTCATTGTGCCCTCAACTTGTGCCTTGAATCTCACTATGTTGTGGTCACTTCTTCCCAGAGTTTCTCCTACAGTCAAGTCGTGAACTAAATCACTTAAATCTGAGAAAACAAGGTCCAGGAATGAGCCCTGCCTAGTTGGTTCTGTTACAAACTGGTGTAAGAACAGGTCTTCTTCAAGGCATTTCCTAAACAGTTTACATGATGGGGAGTCAACACCAACATTTTCATATCCTTTTAGATTAAAGTCACCAAGAATAAGGCATTTCCTCCGAAAGTTTCTACTGATTTCCTCGCTAATCACCTTATCAAGCTCCAGTTGCTGAGAATGTGGCAAGGTTCCTGATCGGTACAAAGCTCCTATCCTCAGTTTATTGTTGTTGCCTTTTCCCACTGCAACATCAAGCCAAATGGACTCCACAGACACATTTTTACCCCATCTGCTACTTTTTGAGAACTGAATAAGCTATTCACAGAACATTACACCACCCCCTTTCACTGCTGGACCCCTATTGCACGAAAACAATAGATGATGATGGGACCACTCATTTCCTGCACAAATGCTTATTCCTCAGTTTGTGGGTGCTTTCTGTTGGGTGGATACTTAGCAGAAAAATCACAGAATCACATTCATTGCTGGATATTGTAGTTTACTTACCTTCTTTTGTGTCAATAACATGATTAAAAGTTCCTGAACTGCAGACTGGATCCACCAACTGCCACTACTTCACTATTCTCATCCAACTGACTCATGATCCAACTTTTGAATGCCCCAAAAGTTCAACAATGTTAAACTTTCTGTGAAGGTTGACCATGGTGGCAATTGCACCAACAAAGTTCCTGTCAAACCCCAGTGTACATATCTGCAGTTCACAGCCATCAGCCACGGGGACGAGTGGTCTAGGGGTAAGATGCTCGTCTCACAATCGAAATGTTGTGGGTTCGAGTCTCACCTGTCGGTACTCTTCGCCCGCGACCAATCGGCGTGAGAGATTGGCGACGCTACATGACTCAACGGTCGACGTGTCGTAAAACCAATAACCAACCAGCCATCAGCCACATTATGTAGCCTGAGGCATCCTTTCTGGTGAGTGGGGTGGAAGGCAGCCAGAGAACTGGTGGTGTGTACCAGGCTCAGGAACAAAAAGTATTTTTTAAATAGGAAAATTTCAAACAGTTTTTGTTTGTTCTCAAACGTTTCTACCTAAAAACCTAGCCTAACTGACCAAACTATTTTGGAATGCAAATTCATTGAAACACATTAAAGCAAATCATACTGTTTTATCTACTTATGTCATAGCACAATTCATCGAGTATTCTTAGGGATAGGTGCCTGGTTCAGGTTTTGAATCATCTGTATATTGTTTTGTTTGTAGACCGTTTGATGGAACCTATTGCTATTTTACATAGGCAATGGGAAGCTACAAGGAAAAATTCCTTGGTGTCTACATAGGTATGTAAGTACTGGAGAGAATACTCATCTATAGAAAGCATGAAGACAACATATACCAAAGCATCAGGATGGTCCTTGGACCAAATGTGCTGCATTTTGTACCGAGTGTCTGTCTGTCTGTTTTAGCCATTCTATCTAACATTTCCACTCTTATTTCTACCAGCTGATTAATCTGGCTGGCCAAATACCCTGGTATTTAAGCCAGTTGCTGCCATCCCCGTATGTGCACTTAAAATATAGATACTGATAATACAATGTGCTAACATCAGCAACAGGGTTAAAATAATGATATTTCGTTAGGTGTGAGATGTCGAAACGAGCACAGTAGGATGTCGAAATTTCCCATGGAATTAGTGTCATTTAAAATGTTTTTGACATCTTTCGGACTCAAATTTGGGCCAAAGGTGTAGGTACTTATGACTGTATCTTTATCATTTGTTTTGAGATTCATAATTTAAGAAGAGCTATATTCAGGATAGGGATAATAATAGCTGTGCTATAAACTGCTATTGTATGCCATATCACAGTATAGGTAATCCCTTTACCTGAAATTGCATTGCGAAATGTTCGCGTATCACCATTCCTTGTCAAGAGCATGCACATGCTACTTATAAACGAGATACTGTTAGAAAGGAGACACAAAGACTTCATAAGCATGCATCAAGGAGCCGGATGTCGATACTTCTTGGAGAAGGATGTCGATTGAGTGTTCAGAAAGTTGTATATTCCACCCTATTTCATGAATAATTTATCACTGATCAGCAATGGCATCTGTGATTACTGGTGGCTTGCCTAATTACACCACTTATTATTTCAGGTACCTTTGTTGCCAGAGCAGAGAAGCTAAATTTGCTGTAAAAATGACTGAAGAAGATGAGAAGCCAAAACCCAAGAAAGGTAAATTAAATGGTATTGTCAACAACGGGAACAAAAATGCTGGCATATGTACTCTTCGCCCGCGACCAATCGGCGTGAGAGATTGGCGACGCTACATGACTCAACGGTCGACGTGTCGTAAAAACCAATAATCCCCAAAAATGTTGGCATATGCATACAGCAGGTAAAGCAAGCATCTGGATGCTAAATGTGATGATCTATGGCACCGGTATCAAGTACCATTAGGGCTGCTGGACGAAAGGACCAATAGGCGGCCAATTGGCCATTGTTGCACAGAACCAAACATAATTATAATGATTACAAAACTGGATAGTAAAGTAATAGAATGTTCAACGTTGGGATCAAAGTGGCCTTATGCATTGCAAGTACATTTAATGGTACTATTGGCTACTTCGACCTAAAAGCTGAACAATATACTGGCATGTTACTAACCAGCTTTGTAATTATTATAATAATGTTCATGCCAGCCATTCTCAGATTTGTGTAATTCAACTCAGATTTTGATGTAATTTGCCCTAGACGACGTTACTAGCTTTGCTAATTGTCTGAGAGGGCTTCAGGAACATCTTTTACTAATATCTGGTGGCAGGATCTGCCAGCAAGAAACCGGAGTGGGAGTGATGTGGCCTGCCTTGACTTGCTTACCATGACCTACTTCTCATCCCTGGAATTTAACGTAATTAAGTCGCACATGTATGGAAGGGCACTCCTGCGTACCTATTCATCTTCTTTTTTCTTTTCTTTTTAAAATAAATTTAATCCGAGTTCTTGTTGGGGTGGCTTTATGAACCAGGCTCCTATTGCTAAGCAGAGCTTGTTGCGTGAGCCCTGGCCCCACCACCCGATCCATTAATTCGAGTTCAATGGCAGAATTTTGACCAAAATTTAACGTGCTGTCAATGCACTGACACCTCCGCCCGGTAGCTCGTCCCCGGCCTTATCGGGCCAGCTGCCAACTGACCCTCCCAGCCGGGGGCTAAATGCGAGCGCGCGAAGCGACTCGAACCCTGCGTTGCCAGGACAGGGGAGACCAGAACAGGCCAGCGCTCTAACCAACTGAGCTACCGGGGCGGATAAAATCGGTACGGAAATTGAAAAAAAGAAGAAAAGATGAAAAAATCACACAAAAAAACATACGTGACATTGCAGCACTTCTGAACTGACTGCAACTTTACTTTTGGCAGGCCATGGAGAGATGCATCTTATTGTGTTAAACTTTTGTGGGGATATGATAATTTCATAAAGAAGAACTACCTATTTGAGCAATCTGTATAATGCATTAACAATTAGGAATGTGCACCACATTTGGCAGGGTGTGCGATTTCGTAGCTAGTGCCTTCAATTTCCATGCAAGCAATTTAAAACCCATGCACTTGAGTCAAAATTGGCTGTACTCATTGCTGAAATCTGGTACCTGTGCCAAATTATGTGCAATATCTCCAACACACTGGCATACATTATGACAAATTATGAAAAGAGCATAGGTACCACCATTTGTTACAACCTTTTCTACTTTATGGTGTTCCTGCTCATTTTATGAGAAACGTAGGGGTGGGGATGGCCAAGTGGTTAAGGTGTTGAGCTCTGGGTACCAAAGGTCCCGGGTTCAACACTTGCACCACTCTTGACATTTCCCAATCCTGCGGCCCACTGGCGGAACAGTGTGGGCGGCGCCACTAGCGGTGATCGTTCATAAAGTGCGTCGAGAACCACCCAATATACAAACAATTTATGAGAAACATAGTCATGCAGTGTGTATTCATCAACCTAGCATTGAACCGAACAATTGCACGACCATGGAGCACATGGGTTACATGGCATGATTACGTAACCACGTGACCGGCGGCCTAACGGTATTCGGTTCGGCCAGACGACACCAAGACCTGCATGGTGGATGTTGAGTCAACATTCATACTTGATATAGTAGCCTGCTATTTCATGCTGGTGTCAGACAGAGAGGTCCTTCATCGAACGGTGACGGCCCTAACCCTTTTACGGTAGGGCTCGTTTAGGCTTGAAGCTGTAGAGGGAGTGGGTTCTGCCCCCTTGAGGTCTCAGAATATATTCTGCTGATTTCAAAACTGGATAGCAGAAGCGAATTATACTGCTCTAATGCATGCTTTTAGAACGTCAGCTTGTCAATTTTGCCAATGCCGAAGTCAGGAGATCAAAATTGGGGAGGTGATGACTAGTCAAGACCACAAGGTAATATGAGTATATGGCAAAATATACCACACTACTAGAGGGGTAGTGTGGTATACTACCCCTCTGACTGGTCAGCCTCGGGGTACATGGTGTGGAACACTACCCCTCTGACCGATTAGTCTCTGTGTGGTACACTCCACCCCTCGGGCTTTTCAGTCTCGGGGTACACGGTGTGATATACTCCACTACTCTGACTGGCAAGTCTCGGGGTACGTGGTGTGGTACACTTCACCACTCTGGCTGGCCAGTCTCGGGGTGCAGGGTGTGGCACACTCCACCCCCCACCCCCCTGACCGGCCAGTCTGGCGCCCGCAAGACCACCGCTCCCAGCGATGACCGGCCAGTCTCTGCCGCCCGCAAGACCACCGCTCCCAGCGATGATCGGCCAGTCTCTGGCGCCCGCAAGACCACCGCTCCCAGCGATGACCGGCCAGTCTCTGGCGCCCGCAAGACCACCGCTCCCAGCGATGACCGGCCAGTCTCTGGCGCCCGCAAGACCACCGCTCCCAGCGATGGTCAGCAATCACTGGGCAGTTTCAGTTGACCAGTGGACCTGAGAAGGGAGTAACTTTGACAGACACCCTTTAAGAGTATCCAATTATATCGTTATATTTTATTATATTATATATCCATTTATATGAGATGGTAGTAGAGATTAGTCTGTGTGAACGTTTTTGGCTCTTGCGGACGGCTACGGTTGGCATATCAAATTGGACCATCGACGAAGGGTCAGGCATTAGTAAATGCGGCTAGCGTTGAATGAAGATCGATTGTTCGTTTCACTTCAACCCTTTTCTTCAGGGCCAGTCTTTTATGGCGGTATTGCTGCTTTCATCGGCGGCGTGTGTCTCCTGATATCCTTCTCCAGGTGGGTGGTCTGCGGCGGCGTGTTTCTCCTGATATCCTTCTCCAGGTGGGTGGTGATATCCTGATATCGTTCTGCAGGTGGGTGGTGATATCCTCATATCCTTCTCCAGGTGAGTGGTGATATCCTCATATCCTCCTCCAGGTGGGTGGTGATATCCTCATATCCTTTCCCAGGTGGGTGGTGTGCAGTTTCTGCAATGCTGTGTTGTGTGTGGCTTAATGCCGACCATTTAATTGACTGCCTTTGTCTGGGTTCGTCTTAATGCTTGATGAGGAACGATTTCACCATGATGCAATATACTTATTCCTGATCAAATTTGACAAAGAAGTAGAAACGGCAGTTCCATTCGGGCGGTAGGAAATCCTGATTTCAAAAGGCTCACCGGTGTCTTAGACTTACAGTCGTTGATTCATTCATTTAATAAAAATCAGCTGATATCAATTAATCCGAACAGTTTGCTTCTCGTCCGTGGCAGGTTAATATTTTTATTTTTGCTCGTGCCTGCTATCAGCTACATGCAATAATTTGTGATCGCTTTCACCCAAAGCATCAACAATGGGTAAATCAACTGGCAAAGAGAGGTGGCACAATGATTCGTAGTGCTAATGCATATATTTTAATGGTTACTATGACTCCATGACTAAAGTGTAGCATCAGAGATGGGTTTTCAGCTAATATGTGGTTATTTCCTCCTCCTGCGCATTCTAGTCCGTACTGGCTGCAGTCCTACGAGATCGCCTACCTCGACTTCAAGAATATGGGCCTGTGGGAGTTCTGTTTCTTCAACTTCCGTTTCCCTGACAACCAGTTCGACCACAAGTTTACAGGCTGCCATTATGTATTCAGTGACGAGTATCGAATCCTTCGCGAATGGATTATGCCTGGTAAGATTCAGAGCTACAGACGTAAGCCCGTGCTAACTCTTTACCATACGGGAGTTTGTAGTTTGTGTCGTGTTGTACCGTGTTCTGGTGTAGCCTTGGCTATGCCTAGCTTTTTAAGCATGTTATTATCAATACGGAGTATGTGATGTGATGAAAAGTTTAAAAAAATGTAATAATGATCAGTAAATGCTTCCATTATTATTGTGACACTATGCTTATGCAGTGGTTGAGCGATGGTTGGCTGGTGTGGTGGTTAAGCTGTTTAATGCAGGCTTTAATTTCTGTCCTCGATGCGTCAGTGAATTGTTTAGCCCAGAAGTGTGATCGGGTTGGCCGATTGGTTTGATTGCCGCCCAGAGCGCTGCTCGTGATCGGCTAAGTATTCCGCCATCGTGGGTCACGTGATCATGTGCTAGGCCGACGCGTAAGCAGACAGGCAGCACTGCAGTCGCTGCCACTGGCGCCGACTGACGCGGCCAACACTACTCAGGCTGGCTGCAGGCGGTGCAGGCGTTCGTCAGCCTGTCGTTCCTGTCGAGCTTCAGCGGCCAGGTGGTGGTGGCGCTGATCCTCATGAAGTGGCCGCTCGGCCTGTGGCGCCGCTTCCAGTTCGAGCTGACTCTCACCGCTCTGCTGCTGTCCGTGTGCGCAGGTAGGAGTGCTCAGCCATGATCCGATGCGCACGTGACGGTTTTGCGGAACAATTTTCGGGCCATCAAATTCGAAGATTGTAATTCTTTATTTTGTTTTGTTTTACGTAACACAAGCTTAATTGTATGCGTCAGGACTCTAACGTGCAACCACCTAATTTTGGTTCTAGGAATGGTCGGAATGGGAATACCAAATGAACCGAAATCGATCCGAGGCAAGAAATATGAAATGTAGTGCAAGTTTTTCCCTTATATGCAGAGAGAGATAAAAAGTGAGAGAGAGAGAGAGAGAGAGAGAGAGAGAGAGAGAGATGAGAGAGAGAGAGAGAGAGAGAGATAGAGATAGAGATAGAGATAGAGATAGAGAGAGAGAGAGAGAGAGATGGAGATGGAGATGGGAGATGGAGATGGAGATGGAGATGGAGATGGAGATGGAGATGGAGATGGAGATGGAGATGGAGATGGAGATGGAGATGGAGATGGAGATGGAGATGGAGATGGAGATGGAGATGGAGATGGAGATGGAGATGGAGATGGAGATGGAGATGGAGATGGAGATGGAGATGGAGATGGAGATGGAGATGAGAGAGAGACAGAGATAATGAGAGAATGAGAGATGGGAAGAGTACCCTCTTCCAACCCTGGTTCTGGTCGATGTGCGCGAACATATACCGTGCAGAGGCTTGCGATCACCGAGCGCACGAATGTGTGTCAACAGGTTCC
Organism: Ashinkailepas kermadecensis; assembly: GCA_034440615.1. NCBI lineage: Eukaryota > Metazoa > Arthropoda > Thecostraca > Neolepadidae > Ashinkailepas > Ashinkailepas kermadecensis. The sequence continues at coordinate 26,322 of JAOTOM010004274.1, forward strand.
TGAAAGTAATTTCCAACAGAGTAGAGAGTATCGAGACAAGACGTAAAAACCTGCTGTAATGGAAGGTGGTCGATAACAAGGGAGGCATGCAATCACACCGAAAGTGGAAACCTCATTCCTGAACAAGATGGCTCCATCACCTGATCATAAACATTGGGAGTGGCGAAATTGATGTTGACTGTTACTGTTGGTTGCCAGACAATTGCACAGTGTCCAATTCAGGAAGTTAAGGCTCGGCTTCAGTTGGAAATGGTCTTGATTAGGTGTGTGTGTTTCCACTTAAGTTTGGGAACGTAACGATACTGGGTGAAGATACTGAGTGATGATACTGGGTGATGAGGCTGGGTGAGGATACTGGTTGCACATTGGAGGTGCTCGGCGTTGACAGCAGTCTACGTCCAACCGTGGGGAACCTCAGACCGGATGCTCAGGCGTGGCTTGGCCGTGACCGGCCCGCATTTTATCAACTGGCGTTACCCTTCTCAGCACTGGTGCGCTGTCCGAGTGCCGACGTGCCCGATTTCCCGAGTGCATACATGCCTCCGGTTTCTGACATCTGCCTGCGTTGTGTATGTCTCCGTGCTTTTTAACGCTCCTCCCATATGTCTGTGACAGAGTTGGACTGATGCTTGCTCTGTTCGTTTATGCTTAAATCCATTTACCTTGAGGTAGGTACGCTTACCCCCAGTCGTAAGTCTTCTACTCTTCCCGGTGGGGCAAGGGAGCCGGGGGAGAGGGCGTGTTCTTGGTGGTGTACTTAGCTGCCAAACCCTCAGATCTGACTGCCCTTCTGCCCAGTGGCGGACCTGTTCCTATATCGGTGGTCCCTGTATGAGTGACTAAACGCTGATATCTGACTCTGCCCCTCTGCCCAGTGGTGGGCCTGTTCCTATCGGTATTCCGTGTATGCATGACTATACGCTGATATCTGACTCTGTCCCTCTGCCCAGTGGTGGGTCTGTTCCTGGCTGTGGCCCGTGTACGGGTGACCACACCCTCCCATCTGACTCTGTCCCTCTGCCCAGTGGTGGGCCTGTTCCTGTCGGTGGTCCGTGTACGGGTGACCACACCCTCCGATCTGACTCTGTCCCTCTGCCCAGTGGTGGGTCTGTTCCTGGCTGTGGCCCGTGTACGGGTGACCACACCCTCCCATCTGACTCTGTCCCTCTGCCCAGTGGTGGGCCTGTTCCTGGCTGTGGCCCGTGTACGGGTGACCACACCCTCCCATCTGACTCTGTCCCTCTCCCCAGTGGTGGGCCTGTTCCTGGCTGTGGCCCGTGTACGGGTGACCACACCCTCCGATCTGACTCTGTCCCTCTGCCCAGTGGTGGGCCTGTTCCTGGCTGTGGCTATATTCGGCGGCAAGTGCTGGGACCGCGAGTGGCTCATGTACCCCAACTACAACTACCTGTCGTGGTCGTTCTACATGGCCATCTTCTCGCTGGCGTTCCACAGCGTCGCCTCGTTGTTCTTCGTGGCGGTGAGTTGGACTCCAGCGGTGGGTGGCGCAGTGATCGCTGCACATGAAAAGTACTGTCTCGAGATTGGTGATAGATCGATTCATGTGCAATGTGTTTTGTTTCACGGTGTTCAAAGACAGACGATGACAGTCATGGTCGATGACACTCGGTGCTTGTGCAGTGTGTTGACTCTTCCGTGCTGTTTACAATTCACTTTTGTCATTTTTTTTGGCTGTGCTTTTCTCTTTCTGAAATTTGCAACTGCAGCATCATGTCGGTGCAGCATCCTACCAGCATGTTGTATTGCGTGTCCCGCCTACATTTGATGAGTGCATGCGTGACGCTCGTGCTCCGCGTCGGACCATGTCCGCCGTGCCGGTGTGCCGTCGACGTGACGTGCGGCGGAGCGCCGGCGGCAGTGGTGCACGGGTGCTGGGAGGAGCGGCGAGCTGCGGCCTGTGGTGGCGAGGCGCCGTGCCACAGGTGGCCGCCAGTGGCGGGCATGTGTGGGGCCGACCGGCGGCCGGCGTCTCCGGCCTGTGGTGGCGAGGCGCCGTGCCACAGGTGGCCGCCAGTGGCGGGCATGTGGGGCCGACCACAGGCCGGCGTCTCCGGCCTGTGGTGGCGAGGCGCCGTGCCACAGGTGGCCGCCAGTGGCGGGCATGTGTGGGGCCGACCGGCGGCCGGCGTCTCCGGCCTGTGGTGGCGAGGCGCCGTGCCACAGGTGGCCGCCAGTGGCGGGCATGTGTGGGGCCGACCGGCGGCCGGCGTCTCCGTGTGGGCTGTGTAGCTGCGCCGTTGCTGACCCGGCGGGTTGCCGGCGGCCAGCCGGGTCAGCCGGTCGCCTGCAGCACGGCCGCCCTCTGGCGGCGGCATCTCCTGACTGCCTCAGCAGCGGCGCACGTCTCAGCTATGGCTGGCCTCTCGGCTCTGTAGTTCTCTAGCTCTAGCTCTGTGGCTTTGTGGCTCTGTGGCTCTGCAACTCCATCTGTGTGCCTTTGTGGCCGTAGTTCAATCTATGCAGCCATGTGACCGCAGCTCCAGCTGTGTGGCTTTGGTCCTAGCTCCAGCTATGCAGACCGGGTGCCCGTCGCCGGCCGCTGGCGCGGCGAGCTCCGGTCTCGCCTCTGCACGTGTCGAGTCTGGACGCGGCGTGTGTGTCGGCCGCACGATGTAGCTTCCACGTACTCGCTGTCCGCCTAGTCTCCCTGTCCGTCGGCACTGTCAGGGTCGTGCTGGAGCCAGCTGGCTGCTGCGTCCGCACCAGTCACCACAGGTCACCACACGCACCGACACCACCGACACGCCGGCGACGCACGGCGCCGGTCAGATCGGACCGGACCGGCCTGCATGCGGTGCGATGCCGATGCATTGCCGTTTACGTACAGGGCCCATTGTGTATAGAGCCGTGGTGGGCGTCGCTTGCGGTGTGCACGGGCTCTGGTGACAGGTTGGGAACGCTGGCCGGTGCCGGCGGGCAGGGTTCGCCGGAAGCTCCCGCTTTCAGTGACGCGAGGTCGGCGTTTGTATGCTTTGCTTGCACGGTAATGGTGATGGTTTTCAAACAACCGGTTGTCGCTTCCCAAGGCTCTGATCACTGCAAAACGCAAACTAATACGAACTGAACATTAAGTGTTGGCGCACAATGCGGTGGCTAAATTGAGTTGGTGGGTGCGGGATGGGGGAGGATTTCCCATCAGCCGGCGCAGGACGCCGTCAGGCTAGCCCGGCCGATGCCATTGCTAGAGCCGGTAGGCATTGATGCGCCGGTCCGTGTTATAGGAGGCCACGGCGATCCGCCAGCAGCGGGCGCAGGACCACAACATTCTGATGCACATGCAGCCAGCTGAGTCGCACCACGGCTCAGCCTACATCTGAACGGAGCCCATGTGAGCGGCTCCGGGCTGTCCAGGCAACGGTCTGTCTCTCTCTCTCGCGCACTCTCTCACTCGCTGTCTCTCACTCTTTCTCTCTCACTCTCGCTCTCACTCTTTCACTATCGTTCTCACTCGTTCACTCTTTCCCTCTCGCTGTCTCATTCTCTTCCTTCATCGTCCCTTTTGCTCTCTCTGTCTCTGCCTCTCGTTTTCACTTTCCTCCTTCTTTTTCTATCTAAAATCTATCTTCTATCCGCTGTTCTACCGTTAGTTGTTCTGCTCTGGGTGCTTCACGGTTGTTATCTGTCTGCTGTGGGTGCCTGTGTTTTTCCCTACTTCTGAGGTGCGACTGCTGCAGGAAGTAACCTGGACCTCGATCCCAGTCACCGACCTGGCCAGTTTGGCCAGACTGTGTTGATGTCAACTGAGTCCCATGTCCGCCGGATGTTATACTGGCCGTCAGTGCCCGTCGCCGCTCTTGGGGTTGGGAAGGTGGAGGGCACAGCAGGTTACAGTACGGTTAACAAGCTGAGATGCAGCTTCTCTGAATGCGGCAATGCGGGATCAGTCCGACCGGAACAACGAAGCTTTTGGTGTTTACACCCGAATAACTGTGCAGTTGTGGAGATGGAGAGATCGTGAAGTTTGCATTGGTTATTATCCTCAGTAGGATTTTTTTTCACCCCTAATTTATTCGTATCAACTAGTCATCTAAAACAAGCACCAATGTTCTTAAGATTTAGTTTAAAATATATATATATATATATATATATATATATATATATATATATATTTTCGATTAGCTCATTAATGCTAAAGGCAGTGCTTGTGACCATCACCTTTCGGCAGGGTGTAGTCGGTGCTGCCCTGTGTTGAAGGAGGCCTATGTTCAGTAGTAACCCACAAGTCGTGGACGGCGTTGCCGTCTTCACAACACACCTCAGCCGGCCAGATGTCGCCGCCAGTAGCAATGTTCGGACACTTGCTTTAGAGCCAAGCTTTGCCAGCCTTGGATTCTTTTGCGACACATTCAACTGCCAGGTCATATAGCTTCGCCAACCCCTCACCCAGATGGGTCGCGGGTGGACTCGGCAATTCGCCCGGTTGTGGAATTCGAACCCACAGTCTTGTGATCTAGAGTCGAACGTCCTACCGACTGAGCCACCGCGACCCCCTAATCCTTCGAGGTGTCTCGTCAGGGGAGTGAGTGTCTGTTATATGGCCGAAGTTGAACTGTGCACGTGTCGTTAATGAGGATTTCGATTCATGTCTAACGGTGTGTCTATTGTGTGCCAACTTGGCCACTAGGTCGCAATTTCTTTACCCCTTTTACCCAAGCTACCAAAAATGTGTGTGCGTTAACCGGTGCATTTTCTCAAGACCACTCGTTATAGCAATTTGGCTATCACAGCCAGTCAAACAGCTTGGGCGTTTTTCCGACCGCGACGACAGCGGCAATGGGTACGTTCATATTTATCGAAGTTCATATTATCGATACCGGGTGGACGAACGATAAATAACGATGACAATATTTCGCGAGTTACGTGAAATAGCGATATTAGAAAACAAGTGCATTTTGTATTACGATCCTACATTCTTCTTAGTGTCAAATACTCCCTTGAATATGGTTTATAAACATTATTTGACTAGGATAGTCTCTTTCAGGTCTATCCCGAGATCTATGGGAAATAACGAGTTTTGTTGAGAAAGAGCATGTTTCACTGACAGTGGTCTGAAATGGTCAAATACGATGTTAATTACCCTTTTGCAATACACAAATGCCAAAAGCGTACCAGGGCGGCTTAACAGAGCTGCTGGCTCCATCCTGGGCCGTACATAAGGCTCCAACCCAGTGGATCGGCCAAGCCGTGTCGTACCAGGGCGGCTTAACAGAGCTGCTGGCTCCATCCTGGACCGTACATAAGGCTCCAACCCAGTGGATCGGCCAGGCCGTGTCGTATCAGATCGTGTTTATTTCGTCATGCTAATTTGGATCAAAGCTCGATAAAAGAATATCCAAATCTCGAAAGGAGAGAGAATGGAAAGGAAGATTCAAAGCTCGATATATTCATACGAAATGTCAGGTTTCTTTCTAAAATTTGACGATTTCTCCTTGAGCGTTATCTATCAACAAAGAATATACAATCCACGCTGCCCCTAACCACCGTTGCAATCCCAAACATCGCTTGCAAGTTGGGAGCTAGAAGTTGTGAGGTTTTCGCAGCCTGCGTTGAAACAGCAGGCTCGGCGGATATTGCACTTGTGTTTGCGTCGTCAAGCTATTCGGTTTTCCTTCAACTAAGCGTGCGCTGAGTGAAAGTGAGCCTACTCTCCCGTACCAAGCTCTCACCTGTCGCTACTCTTCGTCCGCGACCAATCGGCGTGAGAGATTGGCGACGCTACATGACTCAACGGTCGACGTGTCGTAAAACCAATAACCAACCAATCCCGTACCAAGCACAGCCAATTCGTTCTTGCGATTGGCTGGAGCGCTTATTTGGTCCACGCCATTACCTTTGGGCAAATGTTTAGGCAAACTTGACATCTTGATTTATTCTGGATGCAGGCGGCACGAGACTACTTAGTCAGGTATTGGGATGGTTGTGGTATATACATACACAATGTAGTTAGTCGGGCGCTAAGGCTTGGTTGGATCTGATATGTAGCATAGCATTTGTACTAATGCCAACATCTTAGAAGACATGATGTAGTAAGATGCAAGAAAAAGACGTACCTAGCAGCCAACCGAAACCAGTGCGGAAATATTGTCAAGATGAACAAGCCATATACACAAGGATGAGAACAATGAATCTGTCTGCCGACTCCCTTCACGCTGATTAACACATATTGGTTGCGTGCCCCCGACCTGCCCATGAGCGAAGATTGACTCTGACGCATTTCAGTCTCGCTACAGGAAGTATTATGGGATGGATCGTCCTTTCTACAATCGGGGTAGCGGGTCCGCTTGCTTTCTGAAGTTAAATTGTATGTGGTATATACGCCTCATTAATGCGATGTCAGGCATGTGGTAAAACCAGGATGGTTATGCTGTACGTCTTGGCCATGGATTTGATGTGTCGCACTGCCGCAGCTAGTAGTTTCGATCAGTTTCGGCTTGAAAACTTGGTATGACTGACGATTTTACGGGCGCTGCATTACCACTGCAGTCGATGCGCCCTAAACCCCAATAACCAAGGGGACGAGTAGTCTAGGGGTAAGTTGCCCGTTTCACAATCTGAAGGTTGTGGGTTCGAGTCTCACCTGTGGCTACTCTTCGCCCGCGGCCAATCGGCGTGAGAGATTGGCGACGCTACATGACTGAACGGTCGATGTGTCGTAAAAACCAATTACCATTACCCAATAACCAACCAACCACCCTTCACACTGACTTGCAGCGCTGGCAACCTGCCGGCTCACCACACGCCCACCCAAGGCGCTGAGACCGACCGACAAACACGAGAACCACTGTCGGTCGATAGGTGGCACCAACCTGGTCAACAATGCCAAACAGCGCCGATAGGCGGCACCACTGTAGCTACCTGTATATAGCCATGTCGAGGAGCCGACCATTCACAACGCCTGATGCCATCTTAATTGTCTGCATGCAACTAATTTGGTATACCTGGTACAGGCACATCAGTAGTGCTCCGATATTAAAATTGTGGTCGATAACCCTTCCACTTTGTTTTCGATTGCCGAGTAAAATGTGTAATATTGATCAGTCTGTCATGCTGCCGCCAGAACTCGAAGTAGTTTATGCGGGTCTGATTTGTTCGACCACGACGGACTCGGTCCACCGGCACTGGGTGCCCAGCTTCGCCGGTGGGCGTTCGGTTCTCAGGTGGCCGTACAGTACGGCTTATGTCAGTGTTTATTGTCGTGGGCTGGCCCAAGCCGACTGAGAAGAGTTCCACCCATGTAATCCATGTAGCCCATGTATCCAATTCCCATGTGGCCCGTGTTCGATGTCAGCGAGGTGACCTCGCCGACCGAGCGTCGGAGACTGTGCCCCCTCCATCTGAAGTGCTGAGGTGGGGTGCAGGGTGTTTCCTGTTCTGTCGCGTGACTGACGTGTCACTGGCTATTGCATGCTCATTCGCTCGAGGGGCGCTTGCAGGGGTGGTCATCCGTCCGTCGCCGGCGCTATGCTAGTCATCTGATCATAGCTGATGCGAGCTGTGCGACTTTCAGCTTTTCGGCTTTTGTATTAAGCCACGCGTCCGTCCGAAAAGTAATGAATTGTGCACAAGCCTGGGATGCACAGCCTCAGGGCTCGGACCAGATACCCCTAGCAGGCATGCACCAAGTCTGCATTATGCTTTACAGCATCGGATATGAAGCAGAAACTTTGTTGTCATGCCGTGTGGCCCTCCTGCCAATAGGCGACAAGCGTCTTGTACAATGAACGATTTTTAAAAAAAGAGAAATGGCCGTCAAATACCACCTATGCCGGAAGAACTGAATCAAAGAAATGTGGGTGCGAATAATCAATCCTGGTCGAAGCGCCCTGAAGCCCAAATAACTAGCTAACGAATCAGAGAAATGGCCGCCAAATACCACCTCCGCCGGAGGAACCGAATCTGAGAAATGACTCCCAAATGTTTCTGCCGGAGGAACTGGGTCTCTAACATCTCTGAGAACTTGACTTTGGATTACAAAATGTACCGGTGCTCGGTTAATCGAACTGTATTCTGGCTTAGCATGGGGACGAAATCTTGCTGTGACCTAGTCTAATCAGTGGCTATTGGTTTTACGACACATCGACCGTTGAGTCATGTAGCGTCGCCAATCTCTCACGCCGATTGGCCGCGGACGAAGAGTAGCGACAGGTGAGACTTGAACCCCCAATATTTCGATTGTGAGACGGGCAACTTACCCCAGACTACTCGTCCCCTGTCTAATCAGTCAAAGTGCACCGGCCAGTCCTGACACACTGCTTATAGCAGGTTTCCAGCATACAGGTCATGCAGGTTCATTTAATCATCATAATCGTTTTCCACCAATTGCAAAAAGGACTTCACGTCCTCTTCTCGTGAACTATTGTATCTTTGCGGCATGGATTTGTCGCAATCTGTGCTGCACACAGCACAATCAAAGTCAATTCCTTGGCGTGATAAATCAATTATTTGATGTCGAGAGATCGCTGCTGGCAGCGAGCACGCAGTGTCTGGGACGCAGGGACGGTAAACGGTGCGCAATACTTTGACTTTGTGGCGCTTAGTTGGTTCCAGACAGCAACCTCTCATGATTAGAAGTAAACAAATTCACACCCAGTCACCCACGCATGGTAATCAGACGGCCACCGCGTCACGTGAAGCACATCAGAACGACGACGCGTCTCCGGTCTCCCGACCGACATATATCGTGGATCCGTGCTTACCGTGTTATTGAACGGATTTTATGCCAGCGTCACATTATCATAAATAAGAAAGCCAAGCAGCACATGTAGGCATCCTTCAACAGAAACGGTGTTTCGTGCGATGTACTTCGTGGGTTAGCCAAGATGCAATAATTAATGTGTATCAGCTCGCCAAGCTGTACACATGCCACGGTTTTATCCCCCCTTGGCCAGATCGGGCAACAGCACCCTGACTTGGGGAAATTGGCTTGCATATCTACTGGAAGAGCCGTTTGACACCCTTTCACCTTGATGCGAAACGAATCTGGGATGAATACCGACTGTGCTTGGCACATGCATTGGCAACCAAATATGGGTAGTGGAAAAACATGGCTGGAAAATACCTATTTTCTAAATTTACTCCCGGAGGCAATTTATCAAAGACTGTTTATGAAAGAAACATACGAATTTTTCACTGCTATGACATTAAGTCAGGTGACCTAAGGTCACGATGTCACGGGTCAAAGTTGGTTAACTCAGTTCAATAACTCAGAAATGTGCACCTTTCAACTACTTAGGTTATTTTTCTTCGAAATGTAAGTCGCCATATACTGAAATCTCGGAGCTTGTTCGCTCGTCCTGTCTGCAGGCAGGCTGCTCCTGTTCAGCATGTCCCTTATCTCTGTGTTGGTTCTTGTACAGATCCCGGTCAATCGTGAGCTATATGTCGGCCAAGGGTCGCGCATTGTCTCGGTAGGGAAGCGAACCTTGTCGCCGATTATGCGGTAGACTGCTGGACCGTCACATGTCAATCAGTGCGTGCTGTTCCTGCCGGATATGAAGCTGTGCCGTGCACCGGATGGTACAATTTTGCCATCGAATGGTACAATTTGGCCACTGGATGGTACAATTTTGCACCGCATTTCGGTACGATTAGATGGTGTAACTATGCGTATCGATGGCAATGATTTCCGGCTTGTGATGTCGGTTTTAGATGACTCATTGTGTGTCAGACTATTATGTGCAGCCAAAGGGGTGCTCGCTAGCTGTAATTGGGTCTGCATCACGCCGTGATGGAGCGTATGACGTGGCGGGGTCTGAAACGCCATGACAGCTTGTATCACGTCGTGACGGAGTATATCGTGCCCTGACGGAGTGTATTACGTGGTGACGGAGTATATCGTGCCCTGACGGAGTGTATTACGTGGTGACGGAGTATATCGTGCCGTTACGGAGTGTATCACGTCGTGACGGAGTATATCGTGCCGTTACGGAGTGTATCACGTCGTGACGGAGTATATCGTGCCGTTACGGAGTGTATCACGTCGTGACGGATTATGTCGTGCCGTTACGGAGTGTATCACGTCGTGACGGAGTATATCGTGCCGTTACGGAGTGTATCACGTCGTGACGGATTATGTCGTGCCGTTACGGAGTGTATCACGTCGTGACGGATTATGTCGTGCCGTTATGGAGTGTATCACGTCGTGACGAAGTATATCGTGCCGTTACGGAGTGTATCACGTCGTGACGGATTATATCGTGCCGTTATGGAGTGTATCACGTCGTGACGGAGTATATCGTACCGTTACGGAGTGTATCACGTCGTGACGGAGTATATCGTGCCCTGACTGAGTGTATCACGTCGTGACGGAGTATATCGTGCCGTTACGGAGTGTATCACGTCGTGACGGAGTATATCGTGCCGTGATGGAGTGTATCACGTCGTGACGAAGTATATCGTACCGTTACGGAGTGTATCACGTCGTGACGGAGTATATCGTGCCCTGACGGAGTGTATCACGTCGTGACGGAGTATATCGTGCCGTTACGGAGTGTATCACGTCGTGACGGATTATATCGTGCCCTGACGGAGTGTATCACGTCGTGACGGAGTATATCGTGCCGTTACGGAGTGTATCACGTCGTGACGGAGTATATCGTGCCGTTACGGAGTGTATCACGTCGTAACGAAGTATATCGTGCCGTGATGGAGTCTGTAGCGCCATGGCAGTCTGCATCGCGTTGTGATTGAGTAGCACGTCGTGGCAGTCTGTAGCGCCATGGCAGTCTGCAGCGCGCCGTGACGGAGTGTATTACGCTGTGACGAAGAGTGCGTGCCACTGTGACACGGTCTGTAACACGCCTTATCAGTATGTACAGCGCCGTCACGTAGTCTGTACCACGCCGTTGCGTAGTCTGCACCATGCCGTGACGTAGTCTGTATCACGCCGTTACGTAGTCTGTACCACGCCGTAACGTCTGTATCGCGCCGTGACGCAGTCTATCGTACCGTGACATCTGTACCACGCCGTGACGTTGTCTGTATCGTGCCGTGACGTAGTCTGTATCGTGCCATGACGTAGTCTGTATCACGACGTTACGTAGTCTGTACCATGCCGGGACATAATCAGTATCGTGCCGTGACTTAGTCTGTATCGCGCCGTGATGTAGTCTGTATCACGCCGTGACGTAGTCTGTGTTGCAACGTTACGTAGCCCGTATCACGCCGTGACGTCTGTGCCACGCCGTGAGGTCTGTATCGCGCTGTGACGTAGTCTGTCGTGTCGTGACGTAGTCTGTACCAACCCGTGACGTAGTCTGTGTCGCCCCGTGACGTATGTACCACATCGTGACGTAGTCTGTATCGCGCCGGCAGCACGCCGTCCAAGTGAGACGGCAGCGCGCCCTCATGCCGCCACTCTACAGCATGGACACACTGAGCCAGGCGGACAGCGTCGGCTTCCACTACGACCACCCGGTGCACTCGGTGACGCCGTCGCCGGTGCCGTACCAGCGTGTCGCCGACGTTCACGTGCACCACCCGGGCGGCCGTGGCGCGCGGCCGCACTACTGAAGCGTCCGCTGTCGCCGGTGAACGGCGGAGCCGGCCGTCCGAGTCCGTCGACGGCCGACTGTTGTCCAACTTGTGATGTGATGTGATGTGATTGATCTGATACGATCCGTCCGCAGCTGTGGCCTTGTGCCGCGGCCCGTCTGTGGGTCGGCGTGCTGGTGACTGCCCGTACGCCGCTGCCTGTACGTGCCGAATGGTTCCGTCCCCTGTGGCTGGTGCATTTTGTCAGCGCGTCGCATAGTAGCTCCCGATGGCGATAGCTTAGTTCCATGGTAGCGCCTCCATCAACGGGAAGTTTGCGATTTGATAAATGTTCGATACAGGTACATTATCTCTTCGTAAGCCCCATGTTTCAATCTCATGCTACAGGTTATTTGCGCATTTACTGGAACAAGGCGTAGCAAAGCGACGGTGGTTTAGCTCGCCAGCTGTTGCTCGACTTCAATGGTAAGAGGTGCACCTCGTCACCGGGGATGTATCATCGAGGTAATTACAACTATGCTTCCTTGGATGCGGCATGCCATTCCATCTTCTTTTTTTAAAACCGTGCTCTTCGGAACTCGAATGTAATGACAATATGGTATTTTTCAGCTGTTTTATGCCATACAGTCACGGCTTGGCTTGTTTCCGAGTATTCTGAAAACCGCTGACGCTACGTATATTTCTGATCGCCATTAGTATGGCGTGATTAGTAGAGTATTGATCCTTCCTTAGATGTGCATAATGTAGTTTAAGGTTAGTTTCTCCGAGCCTTTCAAAGCTCGTGCGGGTGTGAGCTTTGGTAGCCAGACTACACGAACTTACACCGAAGTAGAGTAGAGTAGTGATACTCACTGATTGGGAAGTGTGTGCTGGCACGAACGTGTGCGTGTTGTCAGCGCTCCCGCCGAAGTTGTCCGAACAGCATTCCGCTTGCACAGCTTCCATGTGGGTATTCCTCCATGTATTACACGGCGGCTCGGGTCGCACCACTTCACCTTGCCGGACTTTGAAGCGGCCAAGGTGGAGACGCACCTGAACACGTACCAACTGTGCGAGGCACGAAATAAATGTATCTTTGCCTGTGGTTGTGGTAGTCGCGGTGACCACTTTGCAGGAGCTGAGGGACAACTGAATGACTCGGAAGTAGCAATATCTCGAAAACTAGAATAGCGAAGGAAACGAAATTTGCATGGCTTGTACGAAAGGGTGAGAGGTTTTTAGGTTTATAAAGATCGCATAATCGAAGCTGAAGGTCAAGTTCATCCTGTTTGGTTGAAATCCAACTTCCAAGGGCGGTTCTTTTAACTGTCCTGACTTCGCCTGGAATGGTTGAAATATCCAGAGTTTCCGAAGTCAAAGTAATTTACTGTACTCTTGGGGTCAACAACACCACATACGAAAGAACAGCGCCTCGAACGCTGTTGGTACAGAATGGGAGTGGGCTGCCCCGCTCCAGCTCCGTCGGCCACTCGCCTCCATGGTACAGAAAGTGAGTAGGCCACCCAGTTCCAGCTCAGTCAATCCTCCGGCGTATTCATCAGTCTCCGCGAAATTCAGCATGGCTTGCATTCGATGAATACGTCTATATGTACGGCTTTGCGCTGTGGTTTCATAGCCGGGGGATTTCATTTCATATGATTTCACTGCTCATGGAATTTTGGGTTAATCCTCTGACCGATCATAGTGGGAACTTGACAATGCCAAGTGGACTCAATGCTGGAATGCACTATAGAAGAACGCGGCCCGTTCACCTAGTTTTTCGCCTCATACGCATATAATACAAAGGTACCAGAGCGTACCACCATTTATTGTCCTTTAAACAGGGAACCAAACAGCGCAGTAATTCGCATACTCTAAGCGATACTGAAGCCACACAAGGTTTGACACATGTGAAAATCTCATCAATTGTACCTAATAACTAACTACGAGAAGTAGCGGTAGCAATATGGCAATACGTCTATTTGTGGATGACCAAATCGCTATTATTTTTTCTTCAGTGCATTAGATATACAAAGGGGCAGGGAACAAAATGACATTGAACAAGGTGCAGCAATGCGTATTCGTTCCATGTGCAGCAGTACATACTGACAATGGAAGGTCGGAAGCTTGCAATCCAACCTCGGCGTATCACATCTAACCCCCGGAGAGTCGCATATCGGTCAGTGCCATCCAAACTCGGCACGTCACATCTAACCCCCGGAGAAGCACACATCGGCCAGTGTCATCCAAACTCGGCGCATCACATCTAACCCCGAAGAGGCACACATCGGCCAGTGCCGTCAAACTCGGCGCATCACATCTGACCTACGGAGAGAGGCACACATCGGCCAGTGCCGTCCAAATTCAGCGCATCACATCCAACCTACGGAGCACACATCGGCCAGTGCCGTCTAACCTCGACGCATCACCACGATCGCACTTCAACGATGAGCATTAGCAACGCATCCACGATCACATCTGATCACCAACACACCCGTTCTAAGGGAATGAACGTTTTTCTTTGTCAGTTAATCTAGCGAGGAAGGAGACTTTCCAGTCACCAGGTAAAAAAACATGGATAAGATCAAAGGTAAGCACTTCGCGATATCAGGTGCGAATATTGCTTCTAATATCATGATGCACTTTGCATTGACTTTGGTCAGAAAAAAACAATCACTGCCCTTTCACCTGATGCAGGTATGCGTAATTGCTGCACAAGTATTAATCATTGGTGAAAATGACATTCATTGGTACCATATATCGCCACGAATGTTTACTTCATGACGTTCAGAGCGTTACACATGCAACTGCGGCACAAGAATCAGTCACTGATGTGAAATTAGGAAACACAGTATAAGAAATTTGCATAGGACCAAGACAGAAGGGTCGTTTTTCAATGTTTCGACATAAATCGGCGACACAACCGAGGTTATTAGAAGACTGGAAATAAATGTATCGCACCACAATGAACTGCTAAGCTTTTTACCCTTCAATTATATCCATGACCGCTTGATGCATAATATCTACTACGCCACTCCAAACGACTTCTTTGGAGGATAACTGGACATTGGCAAACTTCTATTTATAGAACCAAGCTTGTCTTCAGAGGAATTACTCGGAAGCACATTTTATATCGTAGGAGCACTTATAACAATTAATTTCCTTAGTTGAACGTTAAGTGCGTATCGCGGCCTCGCGTCCGTTGCTCGACAGGGCTCTCGATCCACCAGACGCTCTATTCGTGAAAGACTAAATCGCCACGTCACCCTTCCCGCCACCATAGGGGGAAGACCTGCCGAATATCACAGACGCCATCATGTCTGCCACTCACAGCTGGAGGTTCACATCACGCACTGATGACATGTCCACGGCTTCACGGCGGCAGCGGCCGGCCCCGCCAGAGCCGAGCTGCCGCCCGGTACGGCGGAACTCCGCGCCTCGGCCGCGGCCACAGGGGGTCGGCCCTCTCAGTCGCGGCCACAGGGGGTCGGCCCTCTCAGCCGCGGCCACAGGGGGTCGGCCCTCTCAGCCGCGGCCACAGGGGGTCGGCCCTCTCAGCCGCGGCCACACGGGGTCGGCCCTCTCAGCCGCGGCCACAGGGGGTCGGCCCTCTCAGCCGCGGCCACAGGGGGTCGGCCCTCTCAGTCGCGGCCACAGGGGGTCGGCCCTCTCAGCCGCGGCCACAGGGGGTCGGCCCTCTCAGCCGCGGCCACAGGGGGTCGGCCCTCTCAGCCGCGGCCACAGGGGGTCGGCCCTCTCAGTCGCGGCCACACGGGTCCCGCTGAGGGGGACAGGTGGCAGCCGTCTACTTCAGTTTGATTTTGTATAGTTTGAGTTTGAAGCCGAGCATGTCTGAGAGCACGCCACTGCAGGCGGACAGCACGATGAGCTTTGTGGCGTTGTACAGGAACGGGTTGGCAGAGAAGCCCAGCACGGTGAACGGACTTTCCAGCTCCTGCAATGACCAACGTCAGTCACTGGAGCGTCGCTTCCGAGTCACTTTGTGTCCCCGGGGTTGCAGTAACGCTACAGAAGCGTCAGCGATGTCGCTGAAGTGTCACTGGGGTGTCACTGCACTGATTAGTGGGACGTCACTGGAGCGCTATAGACGTGTACAGCCAAAAACTGAAGGACAGATGTGCAAGCTTCACGCGCCGATTTTGGCGACGGTTGGTGTGCTCGGGCATAGGAATACCCGTGGCGACACTCCAACCAAATTTTCACACCAGATAGGCGGCGGGCTGACGTCACAGCTGGCCGACAGGCCAGGTAATGACCCCAGCTTCATCCCACCTGAGATCGCATGGTCTCGGGGACCATAACCCACCGATAGTATATAGACCCACCCACCAGTTCTTGCCACCATTAGTTGAACCAAACTGACCAATAACTGTACCATCAACACAAAAAAAGGATGGATTGTGCAGGGTCGAACACTCAAAATTCTTCGAAAGCAACCGTGGGGTCTGGAGCCACATCTGAACGTCTGTGCAATTGAACTAAACTTATTTCTGGCTCCCGCGGTCTAGCAATGAGGGCTTGTGGGCGCATAGATCCAGTTTTTGGATGGGTATGCAGAGGGATACAAAGTCGAACTCACCCACCGACCATTTAAAAGCACCTCGGATTCCCTGTCGTTGAACGTTGACCCCATTTTAAACTACTAACATGCACGCCCTTCACCATCCTTTCCTCCGCCGACGATGCGCCCTTCACTAAACCTGCAATGGTCGCGAACGTCCTTCACTGACCATGACCCAGTGTCAGACGTGACCCCACCTGACCTTGAGCAGGTCGGAGGCCAGCTTCAGGACGTTGTTCGCCAGGACGAGGCGGTCCTTTTTGTGTGGCTTCTGCTCGATTTGCAGGTAGAGGTTGATTTGTTCGGTGAGCACCACCGACAGGTTGCGGTACTTGCGGTTCGTGTTTGAACCCAGCGACATCAGCCGCACCAAGTAGACGCCCAGTGAGAAACACCTGCCACACACAGCTTCTGAACACATGGCAGGGTATTATGCACGCATGCACATTATGCACCTACAGTTATAAATTATTCATGAAAATGGTGGAATATACCACTTTATGAACACTGAATCGACATCCCTACAAACGAAGCATCCACATCGTGTTTCGTGATGAGTTTTCATATCTAATTTCTAACAGTATCTTGTTGATAAGAGCATGCTTATACTCACCATTGCGGATTGTAATGCACAAACATATCTGAGCACCATTCCAGGTAAAGGGATTACCTATGCTGTGGTCTGTTATGCAATATCAATTGATAAGGATAGGTATTTGTATTGTTATCGCGAAAATAGCTATCCCTAAATTAGGTGCTTCAAATCAGAGGAAAAAGGTGCACGCATGAGTACGCTGTTGGATCAAAATTGTGCTGGAAGAATGTATATGCTATGCTAAGCGACGTCGTTTTCATGACGAATTTTGAAATCCTAACTGTACCCATTTCGACATCTCACACCTAATGAAAAACCATTATTTTAACACTGCACCTATTATGGCTGAACTATAACTCACCAATGAAGCGCTCGTTAGTGCATGAATATTCTGAGCGCGGGCGATATATGAGAAGGCGAAATAAAAATACACATCAATAGAGATAATCTGACCAACAGCACACGTGTGGCAGACTGACCAGACCACCAGTTGCCTGCACATTATGACCAGACCATCAGCTGCGTGCAGTGTGACCGACTGACCAGACCACCATTTGCGCGCAGTGACGGACTGACCAGACCACCAGCTGCGTGCGGTAGTAGTCGACGCGCGGCGTGTCGGTGTTCTCCAGCAGCTCGACACACAGACAGGTGACCAGAGCCAGCGTCGTCAGACACGCGGCCGACACGACCGTGTCCACCGACCGCTGTGGACCGTGCTTCTGCCGGGACACCGGTCACGCCGGTCAGGTCGCATCAGGTCACGTCAGGTTAGGCCAGGTCACGCCATGTCGCATCATGTCACGTCAGGTCACGTCAGGTTAGGTAAGGTCGCATCAGGTCACGTAAGGTCATGCCAGACCAGGTCAGATCGTGTCAGGCCAGTTCGGGTCCGGCTGCATTGGATCGAGACATTTCAGGTCAGCTTACGTCAAGTGGAATCGCGGCTGGTCAAGTGTCAACAGATTACAAACATGCCAGATCGGGCCATTTCAGGTTTCATAATGCCAGGTCGGATCACGCCAGGTCAGGTCATATCAGACCGAGACCTCCAGTCATGTCAGGTCCGGTCGATTCATATTAAGCCAGAGCGGACACATCAAGACAGCCAACGGTATCGCAGCCAGGCTGTCACCTCCGCCTCAACATGATACAAACAAACCTGAAGAAGTTCGTGGATAGATGATGCTGTCAGCCACAACACACAGACTTATCCTTTGACAGGCGAATGCTTTTGGACCCGCGAACTTGAACGTTGAGGTTAAAAAATGTTCAGCACGTTTGTGACGTACATATGCATTTAGTGGATATAATTCTTAAAAGAAGCTGATACCACACCGAACTCAAGCACCATAAGCGATTGCGTGAAGTAGTTTAGGGGCGCATCGACTGCATAGGTCGCATGGCTATGATTCCCACAATTGCCAAAAGTGATTGCGATTTCGTAGGCGTGTCGATGGTAAACCTCGAACAAAAACCGTAACCCACACGTTGAGACCACCCACAACCACACCCCAGCGTGCAACACCTCGGACGACACCTGTAGCATGACTCACCTTGAGACACGACCGCACCGATAGCCAAGTCTTGATGTTGCGCACCTTCTTCAACCGGAAATGTGGCAACTCGAACTTCCTGCCGCACAAGTCCACCCCACTGAGTCACGCTACACTTCACACACCACAGCTTCTGCCATTATCCCGGCCCATGACCTGCAACTCATTAGGATGAGGATGACAATCTAACATTCATTGTTATGCTCTCATAGCGTTGCGCAGCACATCAATCAGGGCTATCAAGGAGTCATTCGAAACCACCCATGGTTTAAACCAGCCAGAACAAGCCACCGTTGTTTGCATTTTGTAGCATGGCTACGTTGACGAATAGCTTCGATGCATTTTCTTTCACTCCAGGCATCATTCAATCCCTTGATCTCTCCTTGAGGAGACTGTCCCAGTTGAATAGTCAAATTTGAGCTGAACACGTGGAAATATGGAGAAAGTTGCGCTCTTTTCAACGGTATGCCTATTTTTTGCCAATTCGGCTCCGTCGCCTCGCAATTTGCTGACTCCAGTTACCTCGGATGGCAGCAAGATTCTTGTCGGGCTACCCCCGTGCTATTTCTCAATGTACTGATATTGTTCGCCAGTATCGTTAGTGTCACCCAACCAGATTGTGAATTGTTCCCACTACAACAGTACGTGAACACTGAACATAGTGGCATCCAACAGCATCGACCATATTGATAGTGCATATCGAATATCACTTGAGGATCTTTGTTGTTTCCAAAAACAACAAAGATCACCAAAAACGTAAATTATTGATGTTGGAGACCACAAATGCGCATTCCATTGCCGCCAACATTTCTTTCCACGGTCAAATACCCCTTAGAACGTTTTAGAAAACCGTCCACACCTGGGATAGTGCCTTTAATGTCGACATGCTTGTTGCCGTTCGTTGAGCCGGCGCCGGCTGGCTATTGTTCTAGACTGCAACTTGTTAAGTCCCTCGGTGCGTTGCTGTTTGTCAACGCATATTTCACCACGCCACCCTCGCTTCAATTCTGTACAATAATAGCCATGAGATTCGTGGATGCACGTATAATTATATATAAATATAAAACAGTTTCCAATGCGATACATCGCCAAGTAGCTGGAGCAAACCCGAGGATCAATGGAATCAGTATTAAGGTGACCTGCGGGGTCGCCACACTTTTTACCAAAGAACTTCAACCTTCTCATCGATCTATCAGCAGCTGTTTGTCTACTTGTTGGTGTTTCGTAATTGGTATGTTGCAACTATTTGGACATGGTAAGGACACCACAACCCATATTTATTACATCTCCGCAGCGCGATAGCCAGCATTTGCAAGGCATCGGGTACACACCATCTCCCACACCCATACAGTCTCGTGAGGCGAACTGGTGCTAAGCCGGACATCCTACTTGAAGCACATTGTGGCCAGCCCGAAACGAAGTGCCGCACCTGAAAACTTCAAGCCAAACCATAATTTACCAGAAGTAGCTGGACAGCCAGTCAGAAACTGATTCATCACAAGACAGTCGCCTCCCCGTCCGTGGCTAATCCCGCAAGATCGGACGGTCAGTCCCACTGACCTGGCTCTCCGGGCCGAGGTCAAGTAGCAGAAGTACTTGGCGTACAGAAGGCGCTGCTTAAACGAGCGCTCCACCACACTCAGCACGAAAAACAGCAGGCTCGTGGTGACCAGCGTCACCAACAAGCAGCCCACGGTAACCACACGTTCCCTGAAAACAGTAGGCTCGTGGTAACCAGTGTCACCAACAAACAGCCCACGGTAACCACACGTTCCCTGAAAACAGTAGGCTCGTGGTAACCAGTGTCACCAACAAACAGCCCACGGTAACCACACGCTCCCTGAAAACAGTAGGCTCGTGGGAACCAGTGTCACCAACAAACAGCCCACGGTAACCACACGCTCCCTGAAAACAGTAGGCTCGTGGTAACCAGTGTCACCAACAAACAGCCCACGGTAACCACACGCTCCCTGAAAACAGCACAATCTCGTGGTGAACAGTGTCACGAACAAGATACCCACGGTAACCACACGTTCCATGAAAATACCAGTCACCGGTAGCATAACATCACAACGAAAAAACGCCATGCGGGAAACGCACACCCCACGAAACAGCCCACGGTCAATATAATTTTGATGAAAAAGGTAACCATACGCTTCATAACAAATTTAACCACAGCCACGTCACCTCTAACACAGCCCGAGGTGTCGCATGTCGCCGAGATTCCATAAAATAACCACATCCTCCCTCCTCTCCATCCCTTCTTCCTCAGACAGCGCATAATATGCTAACGCAAAGCCAACTACATCCTCCCTCCTCTCCATCCATTCCTCCTCCGACAGAGCATAATACGCTAACAGCCACATCCTCCCCTCTCTCCATCCATTCCTCCTCAGACAGCGCACAACACGCTAACACGTGAATAATCAGCATAGCCAGAGTATGTTCCCTTCTCTGCATACCACAGCCACCCTTCTGCACCAGACCGGTACAAGGCGCCGTCCGGAGCACTGGACGAGCGAGGGCACGTGTTCAAGGCCCAAAGCATCACAATGTGCTGTTGTTTATCAGCCATTGGAGCACTGCCTTTTGTGTTTCATGGTTACACATATTCAAACATGCATGTAGAACTAAAGTACACTCAGTAATGATGCATGTACCAAACTACACCACGAAGAGCACTAATAAAATACGTCCGACCATCTGAGATTCGACAACAAGACTTCCGGGTTACAGCGGCGCCTGCGTGCCGACTGAGCTGACCGGGCCGGCAGGCGATCGGCTGCGGTGCAACATCCAAGTTAAACTGTAGTCACCGGATATGCGCTGCAAAGTCCTCTGAACAAACATTGCAAGCATCTCTGGGGAAACATTCGGACAAAGAGGGACCTCGGTCTCTTTCACGACGCAATCAACTGCTAGGTCATATAGCGTCGCCAACCTCTCACGCCGATTGATCGCGGGTGGACTCGGTAGTACCGCCGGCTGCCGGATCTTACGATCACGAGTCCAAAACCCTACCGACTGGGCTACCGCGGCCCTAACATTCTGATGAAAGCTGGTCAATATTATAATTTGCCAGGCGGCTGCGCCGAACAGAGACAGCAGGACTTCAATCAAACGCGGCAACAAAGAAGCTATGCGAGTTTGAAGAGCATGATGGTCTGCTGCGGTCGACCACAGACTTTCCCCGTACACACAAGCACAGCACGTTCGGGCTCCGCCCCCCCCGGATACCACACGTCGCCAGCTGAAAACCGATGGTGCGACGGCACGACGACGCGGCGCCCACCTGCCGGAAGTGCCGAACGCGGCGTCGGCCACGCGCAGCAGGTGGTGCGGCAGCAGGGCCGACGCGTTGACCAGCGCGTCCACGGTGGGCGTGGCGGGCCAGCCGTGGGGCACGGCCAGCGTGCTGGCGCCCAGCCGGCACACGCTGGGCAGCAGCGAGATGACGCCCGACATCATCAGTCCTGTACACACACAGCACAGCGTCAGCCGGCACACGCTGGGCAGCAGCGAGATGACGCCCGACATCACCAGTCCTGTACACACACAGCACAGCGTCAGCCGGCACACGCTGGGCAGCAGCGAGATGACGCCCGACATCATCAGTCCTGTACACACACAGCACAGCGTCAGCCGGCACACGCTGGGCAGCAGCGAGATGACGCCCGACATCACCAGTCCTGTACACACACAGCACAGCGTCAGTCCTGTCGACGGCTCGCGGCGAATCGCACGGGTAGGGTCGGAGGGCCGGCCCTGGGCGGGCCGGCGGTGTCGGACAGACGGATCTTGGAAGAGACAACGGTGAGTCGTGGGCGGGAAGACAGGCTCAGTAACCGAGGAAATACTGGCAGTCCGGAGGAAGAGAAGACTGTCATTGGAAGTAAGGCGATGCTAACGCATCGACTTGCGCATCAACTCCTACTGGTGGCCCATATCTCCTTTTTCACAACATTCCAATTAGCGACAAGGGTCCATTTTTGGAAGGGGTAGATTACGCCAAACTGAAACGTCGATATATATATATATATATATATATATATATATATATATATATATATATATATATATATATATGCGTCGATATATCTGACCTATCTGGACGATCTCCGAATTGTCACCTAAGACATCACAGTACAATTCGTGGAAATTGGAACCGAAGTAACTTCTTCGTTCCAACATGAAGCTAAGC
Organism: Ashinkailepas kermadecensis; assembly: GCA_034440615.1. Classification (NCBI taxonomy): domain Eukaryota; kingdom Metazoa; phylum Arthropoda; class Thecostraca; family Neolepadidae; genus Ashinkailepas; species Ashinkailepas kermadecensis. The sequence goes on from JAOTOM010004274.1 coordinate 48,749, forward strand.
TGGGGCAAGCAAACAGTATGTGTCGAACTGCCATAGGCGAACCACATCGGGAACAGCGTGACCTCCCCTCCCCTCTCAAAAGGTAACATTGCGCTGCATACGTGTGCCCCATTCGTAAGCATGCCAGAATCACCTCTCTTCTCATCTATTTTTTTGCGATGACGTTCATGGTGCCAGAACTAGTTTTATAGATCAGTGTGTTTGAAACCTGGGAATTCCAGCTTTCTTGCCACTTTCCTTGGAGGAAAGCATTTACTTTTGAGTAGTAATGTCTGGCGTGGAGGGGCATAGCTCGAGTCCTACGTGACTGTGCGGCACGTTTCGCAGCAGCGAGGCGAAATTATTCCGAAGAGGCCACGCGTCCGTCAGATCTCCACGCGTCCGTCAGAGGCCACGCGTCCGTCAGATCTCCACGCGTCCGTCAGAGGCCACGCGTCCGTCAGATCTCCACTGAACGAAATACCTTACAACCGGACTTGCAGGAACTCGACATGCAGTGCGGCTGTATGTATTGTAACCTCAAGGCAAAATTGTATATTCGAAGCAGTGCAAGTGGTGGAACGCCATGCTTGTATTGCGGACCCGGACATCGCCTGGTGCTCCACAATCCACCGATTCCACCTCCCTCCTAAAACGCCTGGCCGTCCAATAATGGCTGAGCTAGTATGATGACGATATGGGGCACTCGTGCTGCCAATGATTTCCTGACGGAGCACGACTGGTGCCAACTACTGCCACGGCTGGTGATCGGTCCGTAGTCCGTACCGTAGACGAGGTAGTCGGTGGACTGCGGCATGGACTCCACGCGATGCACGATCACCGAGCAGATGTCCAATGTGGTGAGGTCCACCTTTTTGACGTCCGAGCCCTCCCAGATAGTGCAGCCGGCTGCGGACGTACCGTGATGCACACGTCACTAACATCGGGCACACAGTGATGCACACGTTACTAATACCGGGCACACTGATACACAGACCTGTTGACCGCCTCAAAGTATTTGGAGTACTTAACCGGCAAAGAAGTGTAATCCCAGACCAAAAAGTGTAATTTGTGGACAACCTTCCAGCATCATCCAACCCACAGAGCCTCATCAACACAATGGGAAAAGGCAAATTCAGTAGATGGGGTGGACTTTATTTGTGGAAATCAATCTTAAAGGCTGACAATATCCAGCTCACAGAGCCTCGAAGACGCAATGAAAATTTGGAAACATGAGTACAAAACAAAGCCATAAAAAGAATGTCAAATTCACTAGATGCAACTGTGTGTGTGAGAAACCATTGATTTGTACAAAACAAAGTCATAAGCCACACAAAGTGTCAAAATGAGTGGATGGGTGGACTTGATTTGTTGGGTTACAGTTGAGTTGCCTGCAGTTATTTGTAGTAGGCTGACAACATTGTCAAGAACATCTTTGGAGTAGGTTCTGGTACTGAAGCTCCCTGGGCGAGACTTCAGAACCAGCAAACTCTCCAGAGTGTCGTCGCCAAGGCATGATCTCTAGTCTGTGCGGTTTTTCCTCACACATGAGAAAACACGCTCACAGTGAGCACTGGAATGGGGAACAGTGAGGATCCCACACATCATTTTGGAGAGTTCTTTCATGGTCTGCTCACCAGTTTCATCTTTGAGATTCCCAATTGCTGACCAGGTGTCGTCAATGCGATCAGCCACACATGCGGTAATGTCCTCTTGCTGGTACACTCTGAACTGTTCCAGTATTGTCTGCTTGGAGACATCAGGTGGAAGGAGGCAGGGGAATCTGACAATCAGGTTGGTGAGGCCCTGTGCGCTGGATGATGCCTGAAGGTTGGTGTCCACAACCTCTACATCCTTCAGCAAGTGATCGTCCTCCTGCTTCAGACATAGCGGAAGTTTGAGAAGGAGTGAGTCACACAAGGACCTGAAGTATGCAACAGCTGACAGGAAGAACTCCTCGATGCGCTCCTCCCTGAGGTGGTTATTCTGTTTGTTGTTGATGACTTGATGTGCTTTCTACAATCCACTGTGCGCGCACGAAAAGTTCTTTTTGCAGAGCTTGCAAAAGACATGGTGTTCGCCTTTCGAGGATGAACGTAAAAACGGCCACGTGTCGCGGTAGTCCTTCTTGTAGCGTTGTAGTGGTTGCTTCACGGTCACATTTGGGCCACTTTCCTTCCTCGTCTGCTTTAAACTTTCATCCACAACTTCGAAGTCTGGGTTAGCCTCAGACTCGTCGTCAGTTTCGTGCGCCTTCATTTTTTGGGCTACCGCTACTATGTGACATGTTGTCGGAAGCAAGTAGAAAGTTCTTCTGCCGAGTGATGAACACATCGAATCGGGGAAAATGGCGCGCTCGACGACCGGAAGTAAAAAGTTGGAACGGAACATTAAGGAAAAGAAAACTCGGAACGGAAAAACGGAAAATCATCGACATGAAAAAAAAAACGTATTTTCACCTCGCTCATAAGCGTAATCAGTCTAGAAATATCGTATTGGCGTAGTCTCATGTGTAAAATCGTAATAAGTACGTCAAAAATGTAAGGGTAAACAGGTCTGGATACAGATGGTAGTGGTACATCGCACGACACACCGTGATGCACACGTCACTAATATCGAGCACACCGTGATACACATGTTACTAATACCGAACACACTGTGATACACATGTTACTAATACCGAACACACTGTGATACAGATGGTAGTGGCACCTCACCTGACACACCGTGATGCACACGTCACTAATATCGAACACACCGTGATACACATGTTACTAATACCGAACACACTGTGATACAGATGGTAGTGGCACCTCACCAGACACACCGTGATACGGACACCACCAAATGCCCTGACACGACGTGGTAAAGACGTTTCCTATACCGGGTAAGCCGTAATACGAAGTCAGAAGCTACCCAAGTGTTCTGAAATTCACTTCCCGGAAAGTGGGGGCATCAGCCCAAGACGCCAAAACCAGATATGACGTCGAAAGATGTCAAGAATATCAGCCTTAAAAGTGGCGAATGAGAAAGCATCAGTCTTCAACAAAACATTTTCATGATGTCAATATGAAGCATTGTACAAAAAATATGATGAACTAATGCAGATTAATGCAGTCATATTTCACAACTGTCAATTCAAGAAGTTAAAATTATGTTAGAGGCGGTCAAAGAAAACCTCTATCAGGTGTTGGTTTCCACGTACATTGTTAAATTCCCGGACGATGCTGCCCGGACACATCATGCACATATTTATCTTATACTGGGTACACCGTGATACTGACATCACCAATTTCCCGTAACCAGCGTTGTACAGACATCTATACAGAGTGCCATGCGGCTCGACGTTTCCTATAGCGGATACAGTGCTTGTTTATTTGTTGTTTATTGGGTAATTCACAACACACTTTACGCACATGCACGGCTAATAGCACCGCCCACACTGCTTCGCCGGTTGGCCGTGGGATTTGGAAATGTCCCTAACGTTGCGGGTGTTGAACCCAGGTCCTTTGTACCCAGAGCTCAACACCTTAACCACTCGGCCATCCCCACCCTCCGGATACAGTGCACCCGGCATACGATGCATGGCGGTGTCACCGTGGTTCGTACGGTGTGTAGCACATACATCGCTATAGGGAGGATCAGATCGGACAGCCCGCATATCGCAGGTAAGCATGGCGGCACCCATGTGCGTACCAATGATTCTGAAGGAAGCTGGCCGGTTCCATTTGGCTTCGGGAGGTCAGCTGTTGATTACCTTGTTATCGTGTGGAGAAAGACCATCGATTGGAAACGCACAACCGTGATAACAACGATAGTTCTCACGGTTGTTCATGTGCAGCTTGTCAAAGGACACCTGTTCCGGTTACGAAAGCACACATTTTTATCAGTCTACTTTCTGTTACTGGGTAATAAGAGCAAATAGACAACAATCCGAAAGTTGTATGTGCTCACTGAAGTTGTGACGTTCTCAACGCTGGAGAAGCGAAGCACACACAGTACGTTCACCACTTAATGACTTGCAAAACGATGCACGCAAAGACGGTACGCGTTGGACAAACAGAATGCACGTTGGTCGGTTCTGATCGACTGAGGCCGGTGGTGCCACCGCGCGGATACGATTGCCACTACAGGTACTGACTGCGGTCGGTGCCGGCGCTGCTGGGTTGCAGGGGGTCCCAGGTAGCCGACATCTCGCGCTGACCGGAAGTCGCCGACGCGCCAGAGCTGTACGACTCCTCAGAGTCAGAGCCGGACGTCTGAGGCACACACAGACCGCCAGTAACGCCGCCGGCACGTCCGTCAGTGACGTCCCTGGTACACAGACCGCCAGTGACGTCCCTGGTACACAGACCGCCAGTGACGCCGCAGACACACCCGTCAGTGACGTCACTGGTACACATACCGCCAGTGACGCCGCAGACACAACCGTCAGTGACGCCGCCGACACACCCGTCAGTGACGCCCCGGTACGTCCATCAGTGACGTCACTGGTACACAGACATAACTCCGTCAGTGTTGTCACTGACACGTGCCACGGGTGTCGGCGGGGACACCGGCTTCTCTGCGACAGCCCGGTTCCTGTGGGAGGTGGGAAGTGGGAGGGGGGGTAAAGTGGTGCGGCGAGGCAGTTAATAGCACCACAGCCAGGTGGTGCTAAGCGCAGCAAAGGAAACTGTGTCGTCCAGCAGCGGCGGGAGAGGGCCACACGCCACACAAGAGGAAACTGTGTCGTCCAGCACCGGCGGGAGAGGGCCACACGCCACACAAGAGGAAACTGTGTCGCCCAGCAGCGACAGGAGAGGGCCACACGCCACACCAGAGGAAACTGTGTCGTCCAGCAGCGGCAGGAGAGGGCCACACGCCACACAAGAGGAAACTGTGTCGTCCAGCAGCGGTGGGAGAGGGCCACACGCCACACAAGAGGAAACTGTGTCGTCCAGCACCGGCGGGAGAGGGCCACACGCCACACAAGAGGAAACTGTGTCGCCCAGCAGCGACGGGAGAGGGCCACACACCACACCAGAGGAAACTGTGTCGCCCAGCAGCGGCGGGAGAGGGCCACACGCCACACAAGAGGAAACTGTGTCGTCCAGCACCGGCGGGAGAGGGCCACACACCACACCAGAGGAAACTGTGTCGTCCAGCACCGGCGGGAGAGGGCCACACGCCACACAAGAGGAAACTGTGTCGCCCAGCAGCGGCGGGAGAGGGCCACACGCCACACAAGAGGAAACTGTGTCGCCCAGCAGCGGCGGGAGAGGGCCACACGCCACACAAGAGGAAACTGTGTCGCCCAGCAGCGACGAGACAGGGCCACATACCACACCAGAGAAAACTGTGTCGTCCAGCACCGGTGGGAGAGGGCCACACGCCACACAAGAGGAAACTGTGTCGCCCAGCAGCGACGAGACAGGGCCACATACCACACCAGAGAAAACTGTGTCGTCCAGCACCGGTGGGAGAGGGCCACACGCCACACAAGAGGAAACTGTGTCGCCCAGCAGCGACGAGACAGGGCCACACACCACACCAGATGAAACTGTGTCGCCCAGCAGCGGCGGGAGAGGGCCACACACCGCACCAGAGGTAACTGTGTCGCCCAGCAGCGACGGGAGAGGGCCACACGCCACACCAGAGAAAACTGTGTCGCCCAGCAGCGGCGGGGGAGGCCACACACCACACCAGCACCGGTACCGCTCGACAACCGACCGTCAGTACGAGGCCGGCTGTCTTTCAAACGAGACAAGCGCAACCCATTGCATGCATCCTCCCTCGGAGTACCTCCGGCCCCGCCATTTGAACGGCACGCTAACTGACTAGGACGGAAGGACAATACACCAATCAAGTGCAATCCTAAGTGTGAAGGCTTAGCTTTGTGGTCAACTTCGTTTATAGTGCATGAAGGGCTTGCTGATGACCACTGCTGTTTGTGAAATTACAGCACATAACTCGAAGTTCACGTACTGAGGGTAGAGTTCCAATATGCAAAGCATGAACAAAGCCCGCCTATCTATATTCCAGCATTTGCTTAGTAGTGACGTCATCCTCCTAGTCTGGATCTAACGACTGATTGCACCAAGCTGAAACAGCCGAGGAGGAAATTTGAGGCAATATTTATACATAGTTTGGATATATATATACAGCGTCTAGCTTGACAGTCAGGATGGGAGAGCATTCTATATGACCGAAAGAATAACTACAAAAATACTTCATCAATATTACACAAAAATACTTGTGCAAGTTAGACAGTTCCAATAATAAGGAGACAAATTAGAAATAACGATCCTACTGTAACATTCATTAATTTTACACCTTCTATTGGACAAATAATGATTCAAGCAATCATCGTTTCCGAGAAGTAGTATATCACTAGTAGTACAGTAGTATAGAAGTATATCAGCACATGAAGCAGGACAAAATGGAGATTACACCCCCGAAGGAAACCAGGATGGAGTGATGACGTTCGGCATGGGCGTGCAGAACAGAACAGTCAGCTCTAGCGGCGGAAAGCAAAACTAAGTCCTTGCAGTAATCAGTGTATTCTATATCAGCGACTTTCTGCAAGATGCTTTAGACGAGTTGTATTCTGCATGTTAAAAGCTGTCCTATGCTCTGATGGTTTCAATGAGCTAATATCTTAAATGCATGGAAGTCATCAGCTGCAACTTGAAATGCATGGAACTTCCCTGGACCATCTGACCGAAAAACGCCGAGATAAAATAAGCGGGCACCACACCAATCGAGCAGACTGAGGCGGTTGGCAGACCAGGCACGAGACACCGGGCACCACACCAATCGAGCAGACTGAGGCGGTTGGCAGACCAGGCACGAGACACCATCGTGCAGGTGCAGGGACGTCACAGAACCAACTGCAAGCCAGTCCAGTAGCGGTGTCAGAAATCATAGGCCAGCCACGACAAACGCACACTGACTAAATAGACCTGGGATTTGCAGAATGACAAGATCCGGGGCTTGAAATAGTGGCAAAATTATGATTTCACGATCTCCTCCCCGCTTTTGATCCTCGGAATCGACAGGCAAGAGGCAACAGTTGCAATGTGTCATAAATATTGGCTGCTGGAAAGAAGCTGCTCTATGCAATTCAACCATCTCGAGAACAACTTGAATAAAACGGCGCACACCCAGATTCCATTCTAGAAAGCACTATTATCATCTCGAAAGTTCTGTCCGCACTGTGACAATGATAGTGCGTATACCAGCCACCAGCGAAGCAGACGGTGCCACAAGAAGCGACAGACAGCGGCGCCGCCAGCCCAGGTACCTGATGGTTGGGTCGAGCCGCAGGACTAACGCGGCTGTCTGCCGACGAGGTGGCGGCCGTCCAGCGCCGGCAGCGCCGCCTACCGGCCGCCAGGCGGCGCTGCAACCCGTCAGGCATAGCGTGAGGGCAGCGACCGTCGGCCAGCGCGCAGCCTGGGTCCAGAGGCGAGGCGCGGCGAGCGGGGCACGCGGCGACCGCCCGCCGGTCGGGCTGGACGGGCGAGGGCTGCCTGACGACACGCCCGTGGGGTACGCACGCACACACATGGCTCGCCAACGGTAACCGGCTGCTCCGGCGGCGGCAACGCTCGGCCCAGACTCCTCGTGGCGCGAGTGGGGTGCACGGCACAAGGGACAGGGTGAGTCTCACACGCGCACACGGACACTAGTTGACCTGCGGACCAGGCCGGCGCTGACCTTGACGTAGGCGCGGAGTTGGCCGCCGCCGTTGGCCGCGCGCCGCTCCGAGCAGCTGATCTCGGCCGCCGAGCTGTCAGTCACCGGCCGAACGCTGGCGAAACAACCATCACAGCAGCGTTAAAACGGTCGTCCTTCGGTAGGTGTGAGATGTCGAAGCGAGCAGAGTAGGAAGTTGAAATTTGCCATAGAAGCTTAGTGCTTTAAATATCGCTTGAAGTCCTTCAAGATCAATTTTTAGCCAATAGCACGTGTGTTTTCGTTCATTTTGGGAGACAAATGATGTACTTATATTAATGATAAGGAAAGCAATGTTTTAACATTGTTAACGGCACACGGATCTGGGATACAAAGACTACAAGTGCAAGAGGTCGTGTATCACAAAACCCGACAGTGTGAATGTCGTCCAAGATGGAGCTCGTGGGAATCAATAATATCAGTGCAAAGCACCAAAAGGAGCGCTGGGTCAAAGATGGCAGGAGTGAGTGTCATGCAATTATGCAAGTTTTCCTGATACAATTATGCAACTCCAACATCTTCACACAGTGTATTGATACAGTGTGTGCATATACATGTGACCCAATGTGACAATACATGTTGTGCTCTGGTGTGGGATGGTGTTTTGTAAATGCGATACATATATAGTAGTGCTTAAATAGCCACTCACATCTTTACACTTTGCCTGCTCATGCACACAAAAGCAAGGGTTGATGAACAATCAAAGAAAACTGAAAAGAGACAAGATAAAATCAACTCTATCTGGAGCAACTTTAAGGTCTGTCTAGGTACTTACGCTACAGCTACCCTGCCCAAAACAAAAATAGTGACCACATGATCCCACCTTCGGGTATAAACATACGTGCCGCTCTGCATTGGCCTTGGTCATGAAGGAAAATACGAATTGTTTGTCCATACTCAATGCATAGAAAAGAAAGGTCTACTTAGGATTGGAAAGGCTCCTACCTAACCGAGAAACAACAGCCGCAGTCCAGTTGCTCACGAGTTCCTCGCAACGACCAGCGTGACCCGCGTTGCATATTAAGAAGACACTAGCGCGCCCTATTTGCGCTGTGACTTGCTTTCATCCCCCTACCATATCCATCATGGATGGCCATCACAAACACCAAAAAGACGCCGCAACTGGTGCAAAAGAGCACGGAAAATTTCATGTAGAAGCACTCAATGACTGATAAAAGCTTTTGCTGGTTATCTGTAGTATTAACTACTTAAACAACAAAATAAGAATAATCAAGTCCATTTCATCCATTAAATAACTATTTTTCAATGTGAGGCAAATTACCTGATACCTAAATAACATTGAAGACAATACATTATTTCCTAAGCCTTACGAAATTACTTATAGCTCGGAGGATAATAAACGTATCTCCACTTGTTTTCTTTGTTTCGCACCATATTTCTTATTATGTGAATCAAATCCGGACCATCCACAAAACGGAATTACCCATATCGGTTTAAAATGGGCGAATTGGTTTTCTGAGTGACAGGGGTACAGTAGACAACTTAAGGCACGGCAAGGTTCATTTTGGTTCGAAGATCAGATGAGAATTTCTGCAAAGCAGTGGGAAAAATATATGCATAGTCGAATAATTCATACATATATATGCATACAGAGAAAAGGATCCAAAAATTATAATTCGAAGATGGATTTAATACAGGCTAGATCGGAAATCTGGCGTCCAAAGGAAGAGAAACGCAACTTCCTTGTGAATGCATGGGAAATTACGCCTCTATGTCCACGGTGCATAAAGGTGCAATTCAACTAAGAAATGCTGCAATTATCGCCTATATTGATTCAAACCGGTCAGAAGCACAGAGACGAAGAGTGCACTGACCCGAAGGGGGACACACGCTTGTCTTCCTTTGGACGGCAGCAATGGCGTCACTGTGTGACCATCGGCCGGCAGCCCGACTGACCTGTACTGAGGACGGCAGCAGTGGCGTCACTGTGCGACCATCGGCCGGCAGCCCGACTGACCTGTACTGAGGACGGCAGCAATGGCATCACTGTGCGACCATCGGCCGGCAGCCCGACTGACCTGTACTGAGGACGGCAGCAATGGCGTCACTGTGCGACCATCGGCCGGCAGCCCGACTGACCTGTACTGAGGACGGCAGCAATGGCGTCGCTCTGCGACCATCGGCCGGCAGTCCGACTGACCTGTACTGAGGACGGCAGCAATGGCGTCGCTCTGCGACCATCGGCCGGCAGCCCGACTGACCTGTACTGAGGACGGCAGCAGTGGCGTCGCTCTGCGACCATCGGCCGGCAGCCCGACTGACCTGTACTGAGGACGGCAGCAGTGGCGTCACTGTGCGACCATCGGCCGGCAGCCCGACTGACCTGTACTGAGGACGGCAGCAATGGCATCACTGTGCGACCATCGGCCGGCAGCCCGACTGACCTGTACTGAGGACGGCAGCAATGGCGTCACTGTGCGACCATCGGCCGGCAGCCCGACTGACCTGTACTGAGGACGCACCGCCTCCAGCTCGATGGTGGAGCCGCGCGGCGCCGTCTTGGAGCGCGCCGACGTCGACGAGCTGGGGCTGAGGTCGGCGAACTCGTCAGACTTGGAGTCGGTCGAGTCGGTGTGGTGGCACAGCATCGTCTCGGCCAGGTCGGCGATGCGCACCAGCTTCCGCACGCCGCGCCGACCGGCCGAGCGCCGCTCGCGACTGTCGCGCCGCCGCATCACCGACAGCCGCGCCATCGGCGGCGACGGCGGCGATGGCGGCGGCGGCGGCGGAGCACCGTCCACGGACACGGATCGCGGCGGCGTCTCCAGCTCGTGAGAGTCGGAGCGCACCGAGAGGGCGGACCGGCTCGCCACAGCCGCCACGGCCTCCGCCCCGCCTTGGCCGGTCGGTGACTCCGACGGCGCTGGTTGGGCGGACGCCGCCACCGACGCCCAGCCGCTTCCGCCGGCCGGCGCAGCGTCCGCAGCAGACGGGCCGGCGGCCCGATCTGCGCCGACGGGCGTCGACGGCTGCAGCCCGTGCGGCAGCTTCGGCGACAGCGAGCTCGAGTCCATCGAGAACAGACCGCTCACACTCGAGTTGGCACCTGCCGGTCACGCAGGCGTGCACTCAGGGCAGCGCCGCCGTCCTGGATGTTCCTGTTTATTCAGCTGGTGCATCCCACATAATGATCACTATTGGAAACTGACACACGTCTTGCTAGTCGACATGTCTGAAGGTTTCATCGATGCATTAGTTCGATGAGTTCTGCCAGCTACGCGCCACAATACGCGCGCTCTTGTAAATAGTACCTACCTCACAATAGCGCAGTTGTACATTATAACCGCATTATGTAGTACCTATAAAATTGCTTATAATAATAGCAGCTTGACTGCAATTGGTCATATTCGTAGAATACCTTTGCACCTGTGCATAACTAGTTCAGCTTTGTAACTATTTAAAGAGCACCACATTTTGACACCATGACGACTCTATTCCTCGTCTGGAAGCATATCTTCCCAGTCCAGTGACATACCAGATGGTTCATGGCAGTTCTGTATCGCTGTCAGGCTGGTGGACTGTAACATCAGTGTGGTGGACTGTAACATAATAGTGGTGGACTGTAGCGTCGGTGTGGTGGACTATAGCGTCATAGTGGAGCACTGCAACATCAGTGTGGTGGACTGTAACATCATAGTGGTGGACTGTAACGTCAGTGTGGTAGACTGTAACATCAGTGTGGTGGACTGTAGCATCAGTGTGGTGGACTGCAACGTCAGCGTGGTGGACTGTAGCGTCAGTGTGGTGGACTGTAGCGTCAGTGTGGTGGACTGCAACGTCAGTGTGGTGCACTGTAACGTCAGTGTGGTGGACTGTAGCATCAGTGTGGTGGACTGTAGCATCAGTGTGGTGGACTGTAACGTCAGTGTGGTGGACTGCAGCGTCAGTGTGGTGGACTGTAGCGTCAGTGTGGTGGACTGTAGCGTCAGTGTGGTGGACTGTAGCGTCAGTGGGGTGGACTGTAGCGTCAGTGTGGTGGACTGTAGCGTCAGTGTGGTAGACTGTAGCGTCAGTGTGGTGGACTGTAGCATCAGTGTGGTGGACTGTAGCGTCAGTGGGGTGGACTGTAGCGTCAGTGGGGTGGACTGTAGCGTCAGTGTGGTGGACTGTAGCGTCAGTGTGGTGGACTGTAGCGTCAGTGTGGTGGACTGTAGCGTCAGTGGGGTGGACTGCAGCGTCAGTGTGGTGGACTGTAGCGTCAGTGGGGTGGACTGTAGCGTCAGTGTGGTGGACTGTAGCATCAGTGGGGTGGACTGTAGCGTCAGTGTGGTAGACTGTAGCGTCAGTGTGGTGGACTGTAGCATCAGTGTGGTGGACTGTAGCGTCAGTGTGGTGGACTGTAGCGTCAGTGGGGTGGACTGTAGCGTCAGTGTGGTGGACTGTAGCGTCAGTGTGGTGGACTGTAGCGTCAGTGGGGTGGACTGTAGCGTCAGTGTGGTGGACTGTAGCGTCAGTGGGGTGGACTGCAGCGTCAGTGTGGTGGACTGTAGCGTCAGTGTGGTGGACTGTAGCGTCAGTGTGGTGGACTGCAGCGTCAGTGTGGTGGACTGTAGCGTCAGTGTGGTGGACTGTAGCGTCAGTGTGGTGGACTGCAGCGTCAGTGTGGTGGACTGTATCGTCAGTGTGGTGGACTGTAGCGTCAGTGGGGTGGACTGTAGCGTCAGTGTGGTGGACTGCAGCGTCAGTGTGGTGGACTGTAGCGTCAGTGTGGTGGACTGCAGCGTCAGTGTGGTGGACTGTAGCGTCAGTGTGGTGGACTGCAGCGTCAGTGTGGTGGACTGTATCGTCAGTGTGGTGGACTGCAGCGTCAGTGTGGTGGACTGTAGCGTCAGTGTGGTGGACTGTAGCGTCAGTGGGGTGGACTGTAGCGTCAGTACCGGACGAGGTACGGTGACTGGCGCGTCGCCTTCTCAGCTGCACGGACGACTTGACACCAGAGCCCGAGAGGCGCGTCTCGCTGCTGGCCGCCATCTGCGACTTGATAATACTCAGCGCCAGCGCCACCAGCAACGGGGTGATAATCTCACCCGGTGTCACCTTCTGCGGGCGCGACAGACGGCAGCGACCATCAGCAGGGGTGTGTGCCCGCACAAACAGTGGGGTGTGTGTGTGTGTGGCGACAAAGGGGTCAAATGACCTGACATACCCATGGACGTGAGCCATGTCGAGGTGATCAGTCCGGGTGTGTGCCCGCACAAACAGTGGGGTGTGTGTGTGTGTGGCGACAAAGGGGTCAAATGACCTGACATACCCATGGACGTGAGCCATGTCGAGGTGATCAGTCCGGATGGGTGCCCGCACAAACAGTGGGGTGTGTGTGTGGTGACAAAGGGGTCAAATGACCTGACATACCCATGGACGTGAGCCATGTCGAGGTGATCAGTCCGGATGGGTGCCCCGCACAAACAGTGGGGTGTGTGTGTGTGCGTGGCGACAAAGGGGTCAAATGACCTGACATACCCACGGACGTGAGCCATGTCGAGGTGATCAGTCCGGATGGGTGCCCCGCACAAACAGTGGGGTGTGTGTGTGGTGACAAAGGGGTCAAATGACCTGACATACCCATGGACGTGAGCAATGTCGAGGTGATCAGTCCGGGTGGGTGCCCACACAAACAGTGGGGTGTGTGTGTGGTGACAAAGGGGTCAAATGACCTGACATACCCACGGACGTGAGCCATGTCGAGGTGATCAGTCCGGATGGGTGCCCGCACAAACGGTGGGGTGTGTGTGTGGTGACAAAGGGGTCAAATGACCTGACATACCCACGGACGTGAGCCATGTCGAGGTGATCAGTCCGCATGGGTGCCCACATAAACAGTGTGATGTGTGCTACAGAGTGATCATACAACCTGGCATACCCCCGGACGTGAGCTACGCCGAGAAGATCGGTCCGGATGCACACGTCTCTGATGCCCTTCTCGGTAGACACACCACCAGGGCACGCGCCTACCAACAGGCATTGCTTTGATAGATGGCTAACAAGCAATCCACCTGAACTTTCCCCCGGGTGGGATGCGATAAGCATGTTGTAAAACACCCATCAACTGTACATAATACAGTTTTGGCAACCACCAAGTGCAGCTCGACCGCACAAAGCATGACTAGGGACTGCTGAGGAGAGAGCGGCAACGACGGCCGTACGACACCAACAGTCGGTTTTCCCATTCTTTATCTAATGATGAAAAAGGAATACCTGAAAGAAAGGAAGAGGTGAAATCATAAAGTCATAAAGTGCTAAGGCTTAATAAGAACCACAAAGGCTCATCTGGGTTAAGTCTATAGAGGAAGGATGCTATAAGCCCAGACAAAAAGACACTCAACGCCGTAAGCAATATCATACCCTAAACTCTTAAAAAAAAAAACTGTCTCCCAAAATCCCAGGGGGCCACCTGAGCTAAGCTCTTAAAGGAAAGATACCATAAGACGAGAAAAAGAACTCCGACACCCCTCAATCAATACTATATCCCGGTTCCAAAGTAACTATCTACGTAACTTAGCTAGCATCGTTCACTTGATATATAACACACTCTTCCACACCTATCCCCATGAATAATTTTCCAGCTTCGAGCATACCTGCTTTAGGGGGCCTGCAAAGTGCATACACTCACTGGCATAAATATCACCCCATCAATCACAAATTATAACTAAAAAAGAAGATTATGCAACCTAAACAATGTGTCCACCATATTTTGTAAATACATTTAATGATGGACTACCCATAACATCACAGGCAGCCTATTCCATTGATGAACCACTTCTGAAAACTCGACTGAAAACCTGTTGGCGATTACTTGTCCCACATCTTGACTTGTCCAACCTGAATTGATGACACCTATGTAATACTTTAAATTGAAGAAGATCATTCAGATTGACATTATCTAACCCTTTCACGATTTTAAACATTTTAATCATATCGCCCCTTGATCGCCTATACTTGAGTGAGTACATATAAAATATGACATAAGCCTATCTCCATTATTCTACTCTACCTAACCCACTGATAAATCTGGTGGCTTTGTGCTGCACTCATTCTGCAAATATATATATATATATATATATATATATATATATATATATATATATATATATATATATATATATACATATATATAAATAAGGGCTGCATCCCTGTGCAAAATATTCCAAGTAGGGTCGTGCATAGGCTAAGTAAAACTTTTCCATGACTTCCTTGCTCTCATACCTCGCATCCCTTTTTGAAAATTGTCACTACATTTGTACTATGCCAATCTTCGGGTACTTCAGAATGCTCGAAAGGCCGTCTGAAAATGATACCATGGGAATCTCTAAAACTTGAGCACACTGCTAAGATCCTAGCAGATACACTGTAAGGTCCAGCAGGTTCATTGGGTTAATTTCCGCAGGTATTTTTCTACAGCTTTCGTAGCTATTGTAAGATCTACCAACTGAACGTGAAGGAATAAAACGCGTTTGAATCATACATTGGTCAGTTCAGGCTCCATTAAAAAAAAAATGGACACGCTATCGCCAACAGCATCAGACCCATCTTACAAGCCGACCCGCTTACGTTCCCGACCCTACCCTTTGACAGCCGTTCCATCACCCAACTACGCTGTTCACACTACACGCGCTGTTACGGTGAGCGGCTGTAACTGCGGCAGCGGTGGGCGCCGCCGGCCGTGCGGCGACACACAGCGGCGCCGCCTTACCGTAGGCGCAGCGGCGGGCGCCGTCCAGTGAGCCGACACGATGGTGGCGTACAGCAGGTAGGCGACCAGCAGCGCCACGAACACACGCCAGCCCACGCGACGACGCCACCAGCCGTGGTAGAAGGGCAGCAGCACGGCGCGCAGCACGCCCCGCCGCACCGCCAGCCACATGCCCTGCTGGGGCTTCGCCTTCGGGAACGTCGAGCCTGAGGAATGGCGCAGACTGTCGGCCGGCACCGCCCGACTGGACAGGCATGGCACCACCACACACCGGACGGGAGAAACCAGTGGCTACTGGACAGGCATGGCACCACCACACACCGTACGGGAGAAACCAGTGGCTACTGGACAGGCATGGCACCACCACACACCGGACGGGAGAAACCAGTGGCTACTGGACAGGCATGGCACCACCACACACTGGATGGGAGAAACCAGTGGCTACTGGACAGGCATGGAACCACCACGCACTGGACGGGAGTAACCAGTGGCTACTGGACAGGCATGGTACCGCCACACACTGGGCGGGAGTGACCAGTGGCTACTGGACAGAGCTGGCACCACCACACACTGGACTGGAGTAACCAGAGGCTACTTAACAGAGAAAGCACCACCACACAATGGGTGGGAACAACCAACGGCTACTGGACAGGCATGGCACCACCACACACTGTACTGGATAAACCAGAGGCTACTGGACAGGCATGGCACCACCACACACTGTACTGAAGTAACCAGTGGCTACTGGACAGGCATGGCACCACCACACACTGTACTGGGGTAACCAGAGCCTACTGGACAGAGAAGGCACCACCACACAATGGGTGGGAACAACCAGCGGCTACTGGAGAGGCATGGCACCACCACACACTGGACTGGGGTAACCAGAGCCTACTGGACAGGCATGGCACCACCACACACTGGACAGGAGTAACCAGTGGCTACCGGACAGAGATGGCACCACCACACAATAGGCGGGAGTGTCTGTCAGTGGCTACTGGACACACCGATGAGCAGCTGCTTAGGTTCAGGACGTCCTAACCATCACTAGGCTTCACAAACTTCGAGAGAGGAGCGATGCAGATGCTGAAGAGAAGCTTAGGTCATTGCTGGAGAGGGCATGTAGACTTTAAATTGTCGGCAGAGTGTGGAGATAGACATTATCATCGCTTAGACCTTGACAGACCCCACGATATTAACAGTCGCAAATATAAAATTGCATGCAAAAACGTTCAACCATTCACAGAACTTCATGTATTCATCATGATACAAATATATGTGAAGATGTTTCACCTGTTAGCAAAACGGCGTCTGGATTTATCGTACAAATGCAATTGGTGCGTGTAATTGGTACCGCTGGCAATTTAATGACAAACAGAAGTGTAACCCCACCAAATCCCGACACTTAGCATGCTGGGTCGGATCTAACTTTGGATTGAAATACTCTAGATGAAGCCGATGTTTCTCTTGTAGTACAGTGGTGCTTCCAATGCATTAGAAGCTTCTCATATCCAATTCAGTAAACAACATGGGCTACAATGCAGGTGCAGGTTAAATAGCCGCCACGGTAGCTCAGTTGGTTAGAGCGCTGGCCTGCTCTGGTCCCCCCTGTCCTGGCAACGCAGGGTTCGAGTCGCTTCGCGCGCTCGCATTTAGCCCCCGGCTGGGAGGGTCAGTTGGCAGCTGGCCCGATAAGGCCGGGGACGAGCTACCGGGCGGCCGTGTCGGTGCATTGACGGCACGTTAAACTTTCGGTCAAAATTCTGCCGTTGAACTTGAATTAATGGATCGGGTGGTGGGGCCAGGGTTCACGCAACAAGCTCTGCTTAGCAATAGGACCCTGGTTCATAAAGCCACCCCAACAAGAACTCGGATTAAATTTATTTTAAAAAAAAAGAAAAAAAAAAAAGGTTCGATGACACACAGATACACAGGTTAGTCAGCTATGCCTGCAGGCGCAGTCTGCTGCGGCCAGAATGCGTCGACAGCGACATCTTTCAAGACGCAGTCGATGCGCTTCCAGTGCACGCCCTTCCGGAACGAACACTGCGGGCGCCACAACGGCGTGAAAACAAATCTCTCACCAGATAAATGTCAGCGTTTCCCGAAAATCACTCGCAACCCATGAGTTGGACATCACTCGGCCAGGGCAGACCAACACCCACACAGGGCACGGGCAATAGAGCACGCAACAAAACACACCACCTGGAGGGGGCTATATGAATACGACCAGCGCGTGTACCCGCGTCGCGATAGGCTCAGCCAGTCCTGCAATCTGCGCGCGGCGTTGACACTCAGATCAGATAAGGCCAACAACGAACCGGCAACTATCAGAGCCCGACAGCCCGGCATCTGGTCGTACTTTAGTGCGCTGAGCCTAGTTACATAATAGGGAGTGCAATATTATATCCAGACCAGTGATACAAAGCCTGTAGTAGACAACGACAACACGCAGCCAACGCATTCACGGAAAGGACCACCCACGCGAGTCACCAACCAAACGGCGGCTGGCTGCGGGGAAGCAGGGCTCAAAGGCCAGGGAACACAGCCAGCACAGGAGCCAGCAGCGTGTGCAGCCGGCAGCCAGTAGCGCACCAGCGCACCAGCTGGGCGGACAGTCACCAGACGACACATAACATTACAACACAGCCAGCACAGGAGCCAGCAGCGTGTGCAGCCGGCAGCCAGTAGCGCACCGGCGCACCAGCTGGGCGGACAGTCACCAGACGACACAGAACATTACAACACAGCACGAGCACACCTGAAATTCGCCTGGAAAGGTGTTAATCACCACAACCAACCAAGCGATCGATGATGGGGTGACAAGTAGCCAGGTCGATGGGTTGCTCGATGGGGGAACTCACCAGGCAGGTCCTGGAGTAGCTGGGGAAGTCGCCAAATCAAGGGTTGGCTGGGCAAGTCCCCCATATCGCGGGGTTGCCGAACCAGTCACCAGATCACGTGGAGATCACGTGGAGTGGCTGGAGAAATTGCCGGATTACGGGACGGCTGGGGTGGCATCGATGTTGCGCCGGACAACGACGCAACATCTGGATGTGACCGAGCACGTTCCGCCCTCTGACTTTGAGGACAGATAACAGACTAGCTGCCGACCCCGACCCCAAAAGATGGAATTGCCTTACCGAATAGTTGCACCTGCAATCCACTACTAATGGCCCTCGCATCTGCAACCCACCGCTGTTGTAGCTCGCACCTGTGCATCGATTATTGTATGACACATGTACGCTATTCATAAAGGGATCCAGATGTTTCCTTTGAGGGCAGGACGTGCTAGAACAGAAGATGGAAATAAGGTGAATTACCGTGTCGCATTTTTGCATTGCGAGGAGACAATTATCAACGTCTAATGTTATTTCGAGCAGCCTACCTGCATACCAGTCACCCATGCGGAACATCACGCCGATAAACAAACGGACCAACATGCGAAAACACACGCCGGGTCGGAACGGCGCGCGACGCACTGACCTCTGACCAGGTCGAGGTCGATCAGGCCGGTCGCCGGCTTGGTGCTCTTCCTGGGCGCGCCGCCGTAGCTGTGCGCGCTGCGCCGCTCCACCGTCTGCTCCCACTCGGGCATCTCCAGCGCGCTGATGTGACGCTGGTAGCGGCGCAGCGCGGCGTCCGCTCCCCACGGCGCCACCTCCTCGTCTGCGTGCGACGTTCCGACGGACGGCGGCCGCGTCATGACGGCACTGCTGCCCCGGGCAGGCTGTCTCACCTGGCCGGGCAGCGCACAGTTGGCGTCAGCTGGATGGTGACGGACGTGCGACCGCTGCCCCGGGCAGGCACAGCACGGACACCTCCAGCCCGGGATCATACCCGCACCCGTGGCGTGGGTCCGAAACATAGCTTCACCAGACAGAGGATATAACTTCCCCACCCCCACTGTGGTGTGGGTCCGTAATATGGCTACCCTCAAACAGAGATTCTGCCCTCTCTGGTGGAGTGAATTATATATCCAGATGTCACAACACGAGAGGATCCTGCCCTCCCCAGCCTGTGGTATGGTCCGAGATGTGGCTGCCCCAATCTCAGTATTGTACCCCTCCCAGCTGTGGCATTGGTTCTATATGTGACTGCCACAGCTCCAGAGATCCAGTCCACCCCTGCAACATGGGCTCCAGATATAGCTGCTCTCAACTACAGCACACTGTGCTTCCATGCAGTAGACATGGATCATGCAACTGTAGCTAATTATAGAATGTCAGCAAGACCCCCATACGTCATCGGCTGGGATAACACAATCACATTTTTTAAAATGCAAAACTGTGTACCATAAGATTTTCCAATGAGCTGCACCCACAATCAGGAATCTTTTCCACTGGAGACCAGATCAGGGCCTAAGGGAACTTCCTTGCCCACAAACCATCCTACTTATATGAATAAGAAATACGCAAGGGGGGGTGATATGTGCCCCCCCGAAGGTTTTCCGCGGATAGTGAAAGAACGGCACGCGGTAGCTCGCCGAAATTTGGCATACCTTTTCCCACATCAATTTGGCATGTTGTGTGAAAATTTTGAGGTCAGGTCATCTAGGGTCAACAATTTAGACAAGGTCAAATGAGGTCACCTCCAGAAAAGTTCAGCCAGTCGTCACGCTTTAACGGATAAAGATATTTTAATGAAACTTTCAGCATTCGCATATCTTTAGGGAGGAAACAAAACGCACCAGAGGAATTTTTGATATTTTTTGTTTGTTTTTGATGACATATTAGCTTTGCACGTTTGACCATTATGACTAAAATAGAAGATTCTGGTTAAAGTAAGCATTTTTTTGTGAGAGCAAGTTGACTTCAAACAACGTTTTGCGGTCCGCTCTACCCATTATAAAAATAAAAGTTAAAGAAAATTGAGAACTTAAAATTTTGAAATTTCAATTAAAACAACTTGATTTTTAGGGCCATGGTAGATTTCGCCTTCCTTTTCTAATTCCAAAATTGTTTTGTTTTTCAAATCTCACCAAAAATGAACTCCCCCAGGGCCAAAAACATGAAGTCCGTTGTGAAAACAGACGTCTTTTTCTGCGGGGAAATTTGGGGTGGTTTCTGGCCCTACTCGTCGAGTGCTTTTCGATGACACCTATTTCGTTTTCATGCGACGCTTAGTTTGGAGATTAGAGGGGGGTTGTATCAACCCCCTCCAATATGGGGTGTGAGGATCTGACCGGAAAGATGGGGAGGGTTAAACCTGCACGAGTCAATAAACGGTCCACGGAAACCAGCAGCCGGGAACATAGAATGCATTCTTAACATTTTTGCAAGCGTTTACACATTGACAGTGAGACCTGTTCAGGTAGAAGAACTTGAAACATAGAATCACTAGACTATCAAAAAAAAGAAGCTTCACACATGTGAATCACTAGACCGTAATAATGCTAACGTTCAAGACGCCTTAAAAGTCCCATTAAACCTCAATAGGACATCTGCAGTACGTCCTGAAAGACTTTTCCCGTTCCTTCCTAAATCATGGCATGTCAAATCTTCTCAAATCAAATCAAATCATGTGTCTTGGCTAATCCCACGTGGGTCGCCTTCACCTGACTTTCACACGAAAGCTCTGTGTCCTCAGCCAGGATAAAACTATCGATAAACTATATATTCAGGTCAGGGTTTCATATGGGTGTTCATAACTACCAGCAGGTTAGCCTGACCTCAGTTTCCAGCAAAAGCCGAAACTTGTAGTGTTCAACTCCCGTACTCTCATTTTGGCAAAAACAACTTCCTGACCAGGGTTGGGAAGTGGATGCACCTGGCCAGCTTTGTCTGGTTAAAACCGACCCCTTAAACTAGTATTGGCCACCTGGTGGCGAAAACTGGTGTAAACAACAATATGGTTTTGCCTCATACATCAGAGAAGACACCATGGTTATGTTTGGTCATGGTGCATTATTTATATTTTACTGTCAGGTAGATAGGTCATATTTGTATATTTCAAAATAAAGAGAGGAGCACCAAAGCAATGGAAAGAGGCATGGATCAATGATGGGACAGCATAATGATGTAGATGCCAAATTTCTTTAAGCTAAAAAGAAATAAAATAAACTGGAAATATTAGGTCTTAACTACCCAATCTTTAACACTCAGCTTGTAACACTCCTTGCTATGCCACCAATGCTCATATAATACTGATCTTTTAGAAAATCAAATAGGTTACACTATCAGCATGACAAGGGCACTTACATAGTGGCCAGGGTCATCATGACACATTACCTGGGCAGCTGAGGCGGAAAAGGTGCAGGTTTTCACGGTACACTTTGACCACCTTTAATTTGAAAACTGTTTTCCAGGAATTAAAGTGGTATATATTTGTTGCAATTGATTGATTCTTACAAACAAGTTAATTTCTAGTTAGTTAGTTATTAGGACTTTAAGGTGCATCAACTACATTGGTCATGCAGTGCTCAAAAGTTAGTTTCTAGTTGAAAGCCATGAATCAAATGTGTAAAATTAACTTACATTCACCCTGATTCCCCTTCTATTTCGATGTACCTACCTACCCTCAATTTTTTCAGCTTAATTCAAGCTGCAAGATTTCAAAATGGGACACTTTGGCAGTGGCCAGTTTTGGCCAGTATTGGCCAGCTAAAACTGGTGAAAACCAGTTTTGGCTACCAGCATGACAAAAACTGATTTTGACTGGCTTTTCATGTAGCACTATTTTTTATGTAAAATTGTATATTTTGTGGGGTAATTTGACACCACATCCTATCAAAAGCAACTTTGAAGTTTGCAAGCATAAAGTTAACATGGGACCATATGGATAGGTATTGCTGATGCCATTAAGGCACTCCATTTACAACATTAGAAGGTGGCCACAGATGTATTTTCAATTATCCACTAGTGGCAAAAGCATATTCTGTTGTGTTGATGCAGACACAAAGTCAACTGAATAGTTTCTTGAAAGGTAGTGATAGCTTCATTAAAGCACGGCACAGGGGATCTATGGTGGTGCTCAGTCATGGGGCCACCTGTGTTCTTGATTTGCATAAAGTATGCTGCAAGCAGACCAGTTGGCTGGGTGGTTATCGTATTGGAGTCTCTTTGGCCATTTGGATGCTATTTAGATGGAGGGAGAAGATGGTATGGACATAAACATGCTTAGAATAAGGTATGGAATGGGGCAGTATGGGATGTGTGGATGCACTTTGTTCATTTCTGGGCAAATGCATGCAATTCATCACTCACTTCATTACAACTTCTATGAATTAATGTGCTCAAAACATTCATGACTACACAAAGTATATGCTAAAATCGCAAACATATTGCGAAAGAAAAAAAAAACAATATCTTGGTGTTGCAGATGGTAGTATAATTAGAAGTGCAGTGTTTTCATGTCTCTACTCAGAAGAGCAGCATGAATATGCAATGTTTTTAAATTGGCAATCACATAATGCTTGTGAGTCTATTCTAAGTTGAGTGTAAATGCTTATTATCATTGCCTGCCTTGCTACTTATGGTGTGGTAATGTGTAGCTATGGGAGTAACCAGTAGCTGGATTGAAAACAAAAAGGATATCATGGAAACCTTGAATAAGTGGTATCATGGAATAGATGGCAAGCTTTCCAATTGATTCAAAGTTGCTGGAAATTTACTTTATCAGCATTCATCAGCATCTTACTCTCAATTATAGAAAAGAGCAGATCTGACATAGCAAAAAGGTATCATGTCTGTTTTACCATATCAAACATTATCAGTCTGTGCACTTTGGTTTGTGGAATCAATGAGGTGCAACCTAGGTCTAGTGTTAGTTAGTCTAGTCTAGTTAGTCTAGTCTAGTGTCGCGAAGAAAGGAGTTAAGTACATGAATAAAGTATGGAAACGCAATAACAAGCAGTACAAATGACAAACAGTAGTGCATTTATGACAGCATTCCAGTCGACCAAGTTTGGTTCCATTAACCTGTCATGAACTTGACCTGACTTGACCTTGGTGACCTAACATGACCTTGAAACTACACAGCACATCAACATACATCAAACAAGTCGCTAGTGTTGCCAAGAACACTTCCCTTTTGCGGATATACGGGAAGCGCATCAGCGCCGATTTTTGTGGTCTGGCACTATTAATTTTTTTTACTTTAACCTTTAGCCTTCGAGTAACTCGAGAAAAAAAAATGTCGGCCGATTTTCATTTTTCTTGCGTTAAACGACGTGCCGGTCATTTCTAAGCAGGTACGCAGAAAATCGGATATATCGACCAGTCAAATCTGCAGTTATGTACGAAAAACCGGATGGGTGGGCGGATTTCGCCCCCCCCCCCTCCAGTGCGCGTGTTAAACCCTGACATGGAGATGACACATTCAATCCAGAGATGTTGACATGAACAAAGCCCTCTCAATAGAAAAATGAAATTAAAACATTTTTGTTGGTAAATTGGTCTTATAGACATCATGCTTCTCCCACAAGTGATATTCCCAAGTCAGCATATTCTCCTACAGCAGCTTAGAGTTTCAACATTTGTCAATTTATTGACGTTGATATGGTCAGATTAGGCTAAGTGAGATAAGGTTAAATTACACTAGGTTAAGTTACAAACTAATATAAGTCAGGTCAGATCTTATCAGATCACATCAGATTATACAGATATCAAATTAGGTTCTATATGTTTTTTTGGGATTGCCATGTTTATCCATTTAAAACAATATACAAGGTCTTATTACAGCTTAGGGCTTTCACAACAGAGGTATTATATACATTTTAACTCTGCAAAGCAAAGAGCATGGGCAAGGATAAGGTAGCTTTTTGTTTGAATGTATTGAAAATTGTTTGCATTTTTAATGAAAAATATCTGAAGAACAAGGTTTGGCTGGGATGGTATATATTTAAATTTTGATTTTTTGCATATATTTTTGAAAACTTATTTTTGGTAAGAAATGTGAAAGGTTAGGCTTTTTGTTCTTGAAACTTCCCATTGTTATTCGTTATATATAACTTCACTCAAAGGCTACATTTTCATATTATTTTGCCCCCCCCGACGAGGCACCACCTTTCCGTGGTGGGGGGGATTGCGTGCCCCAATGACCCGGCGACCATCTTACCGGCGAGGGGTGAGACTAAGAGTGCCTCACTCGTCCTTCCATCCATACGCTCCCATTCCAATGCCCATCTCATCCCACCATCCATGTCCTCCTCCTGGCCCTGCAATACCGACTCTCCCTATCATGAGCAGGTAGGACAACTTCCCCGGTCTTGCCCTCCAGCTCAGTTTTATCGGGGTAGCCGCGCCCCCTCGGCCCGCCCCCCGGGGTTGACGGAGTCCTGGAGGTTGAGGTCCCCCGTCGCACGGTGCTAGTTGTGACGGGGGACCAACACACCTCTTTGGTCCCGATATCCCGGAGGGGCGGGCGGGCCCGTGGGGCCTCACGCGGGCCAAGTGGCTGGTCGCCTCGGGCCGGGGGCCTGGGGTTCTCCCCAGTGTCTGCCGGCCCGGCCGGCTGGGGTCAAGTGGTGGGCGGCGCTGGATCCCGGTCGGGGTGGTGAGTCTCTCTCTCCCGGCCGGGCGAAGGCGCCGCCTGCCCCGTATAACTCCTCGGGCGCCTGGCGTCCTCCCGTCCGCGGGGCCCAGGCGTCCCCCCCTGTTGGGCCCCTGTGTGGTGGGGCGCCCGAGGAGCGGAACACATATCACACTTCATGGCATACACAGCACAAACCCCCCCCTGGTCCCTCTCGTGGAGACCAGACAAATGGCTTCTCTGCCCCACGCATACTTATATTTCGTGGTAAGACGAGGTCCCTCGCCTCGCTATCACCATTTCAAAGGCGAGATGGATGTGACAGATTTGGCAAGGTCGTACGCTGCGAGAAGTTAAACGATGGTGCCCTGGAGGTAGAATTTGCACGGGCAGAGGAGGCGGAGACCGCATTGAAATTATCCGAGTTTAGATTTAGTATTCGGAAAAATCAGAGTAGGGTCGAAGAGAACATCCAAATCACCGTAGAACCGCACAAGACAAAAAATACTTCGCGAGGCCTTATAAACTGTTTTGACCTGAGAGATGTGCCGGAAGAGGAGATCGTGGATGGATTGTCAGAGTTTGGTGTGACTGATGCAAGGAAAATGAAGGTGAGGAGAGGCTCGAAACTTATTACAACAAACAACGTCATATTGACATTCAATTCCACTGATATTCCCTCCGAAATACGTGTGGGTTACGTCCGAGTGAAGGTCCGTGTTTTTCTCCCCAATCCGATGAGATGTTTTAAGTGTCAGAGGTTCGGACACACCAACAAATACTGCCGGAATCGCCCTGCATGTGGGAGGTGCGCCTCCCAGGAACATGATGGCGAAAACTGCACCCTCGAAACCCGCTTCTGTGCGAACTGTGGCGTGGGGCAGGACCCCCACACTTCTTATGACCGAACCTGCCCGAAATACATCAGAGAGAAGGAGATAATTTATATCAAGCACACACAAAAAATAACATTCCGAGAGGCAAGGGATCAATATGAACATTCTCATCCTATAATATCATACGCGTCAAAAGTGAAAAGCAGGAGTATTCCACAACACACACAGCCCGACAGAGCCTCTGAGCTGATGGCCCAACTGACCGCTCTTCTGCGCTCTTTTGGAGTGCCTCCTGTGTCGCAAGTGAGGAAGAGCCATCCAACCCAAAACGACGCCGATACTACTGGCGTCCCACCTTCCACGAGTGACATTGTTCCCCCATTAGAAGCCCCCACCAGATCAACGCCCGAGGGTGGGGCGTGGACGCTTGTCCAACGGGGAAAGCGGCCTCCTCGGTCCTTCCCACTCGATCCCATCCCCTCCCCACCTACCCCCAAATCCCCCCTCCCACCTCCCGTCCGCCTTCCAGCCTCCCATCCCCCCCATCGCGCCCCACTACGACACATAAACCCACCCTCTCCACATCCTCGCTCCCCGAACCCTCCCCCCTTCCCGAGAGCCAGGCCTCGCCCTCACCCTCGCCCTCAACATCTACGTCTGCTCCTGCATCGCCGTCCAGAAACACGCACCGACCAATCCAAATCTCAGACGTCAGTTTGCAATTCCAGGAAGCCGAAAGGCGTGCCCGCGAGGCAAAACGAGCGCGGCTCGCTCAACTGGAAAAGGGCAGGGTCAAGGGCACCAGCATAGCGCCTCCCCCAAGGTCGGTCACCCCATTGCTGCGTCAGCGAGTGGAGGGGCCGGTGGGAGCATCCGTAATGGGTCCTCCCCGCCTCCGCCGCAACTGACTGTCCCGCAGAAGCGAGCGTTGCCTCTCTCTGAGTCTCCACCGCGGGGTGGCCCACAGAGGTCCCGCCCCAGGACACATTCACTAGACCCTAGTCGGAGCTTCCCCCTGAGTTCTCGATGGACTCTCCGTCGAGACAGGGCACCGGGACTCCGACCGCTCCCGCCCGTTTTTAAACCGCCCTTGACCATTCCTTTCTAGCAACAATGACGTCCACATGCTGCTATCTGGTCTTTATTTCTCTTCTTTATTTGACCAAGCTGTCGATGGGTTTGTAATATATACTAGTCATCTTCTCTAATTATATCTTTTGACAACGCACATGTTTTACTGCATTAACTTACGCACATCGTAGTTTTACAGTGGAACTGTAGGGGAATCAAATCCAGCTTAAATGACCTCCAGCATATTTTAAGTTCCCGCACGCCGTCGGTCTTATGTATACAGGAAACTAAGCTGGCTCCAGGCGCTCCATTTCAACTAAAAACTACACTATTATACGAAAAGATGTACCATCCTGCACTGTGTCGCATGGGGGTGTACTTATTGCTGTGCACAACTCTGTCCCATTCACACATGCACCTCTCTCTTCAAATATTCAGTGCGTTGCTGCTCGTGTAGTAATAAACCACCGTGCCGTCTCCATATGCAGCATATACCTACCACCGGGCAGACAGTTCCCACTTTCTGATCTCTCTGAAACTGTGGCCCAACTCACCCCACCGGTGATGGTGTGTGGCGATTTTAATGCGCACCACTCTCTTTGGGGTTCAACCACGATTACTTGCCGTGGACGTGCAACGGAACGTTTTATAAGCGATTTCCCTCTTTGTATTCTTCACACGGGAACACCAACACATTTTACATTACCGACTGGACAGACGTCCGTGCTGGACCTCACTCTCTGCAGTCCATAAATTGCTCCTTTCTTAGAATGGTCTGTGAATAGTGATCCATATAACAGCGACCACTTCCCTGTTTATTCCCATTTCATTAATCGGGTTACGGTTGGTCGACGACCTTCAAAGTGGCTATTCCATCGAGCCGACTGGGAGGCCTTCCAAGCTAACCTTCAAAGCACCCTCCGCGACCACTCGGATGAACCCGTCATCTCCGTGGAAACATTCACTTCGGCAACTGTGCAGAGTGCCCAGCGGCACATCCCTCGATCATCGGGAACGTCAATTCGTGTACCAGTCCCATGGTGGTCCGATAAGTGTCGAGAGGCTATCCGTGCTAGGAAGAGGGCATTTCGTATATTTAATAATAATAGCTGCACATATAATTTAATAGCTTTTCGCAAAGCACGAGCGCTCGCCAGACGCACTATCGCCGAGGCGAAACGAGACTCGTGGAAATCCTACGTAAACACGTTAAATCGCTCCACGTCACTGTCTACTGTATGGTCCCGCATTAAACGTTTCTCTGGAAAACACGCCTCAGTCCCTCTTCCTGTCCTGCACATGGCAGGTCAGGACATCATCGACCCGGGAGAAGTGGCTGACGAGATAGGACGGGCTTTGTCCGCACGCTCGGAAAATACAAGTAACGAGCGTTTTTTGGTACATAAGGATCGGTGCGAGGCAAGTCCTCTTGACTTCTCCACCACAGACGTTTTGCAGTATAATATATCATTTTCAATTTCCGAACTAACTGCAGCAATCGGTACACTCAAGAGTGTGGCAGAGGGTCCGGACACTCTGCACAACGATATTATAAAACGTTTACCAGCTGCTGCTTTAGAAACACTTTTGAAAACCTTAAATGGAATGTGGACATCAGGCACATTTCCACCCTCGTGGCGGGAGGCAATTATAGTGCCCATACGTAAACCAAATAAATCTGGCAGTGACCCACTACACTACCGTCCCATCTCGCTGACTTGCTCCCTGTGTAAACTGTTCGAAAAAATGGTGAATGTTCGATTGATGTGGTTTTTAGAACATAACAATCTCCTTACTGTGATACAGAGTGGCTTCCGAAAACACCGTAGCACACTTGACCACATTCTAACACTAGACTCCGTTGTGCGCTATGGGTTCATGAAACGCCACCATACAGCTGTAATATTTTTGACATTGCCGGCGCATATGACACGGCGTGGCGTCACGGTATTCTGATGAAGCTCCACAATATGGGCGTCAGAGGCTCCATGGGTGTCTTCTTGTCCAATTTTTTATCTTCCAGAACGTTTCGCGTCAGAATAGGAAACTCCCTATCTGGCACTTTTTCACAAGTCAACGGAGTCCCGCAGGGGAGCGTACTGAGCGTAGCATTGTTTGCCATTTCTATCAACGACGTGGGTACCTCGCTGCCGACTTCCGTAGGGAAAGCGCTTTTCGTTGATGATTTCGCCATATGGTTCTCTTCACGCTCGGTGCACACGGTCGAGAGACAACTCCAGATGGCTGTCCAGAAGGTGCAGGGCTGGTGCAACAAAACCGGTTTCGCTATGTCTACATCGAAAACCACCGCTGTCCACTTCTGCCGCAAACGCTCTTGTAATGACCCCATGATTATGCTGCACGGACGCCCTATCCCATTCAAGCCAGCCGCCAAGTTCCTAGGTATATGGATGGACCGCCGACTAACATACAGCACTCACATCAATGATCTTGTACAAAAATGTGCCAAACGACTTCAGGTGATGAGCACTGTCTCCAGATGCTCGTATGGAGCGGACAGGTCTATCTTACTTCTTATGTACCGATCGCTAGTACGCTCTAAAATTGACTATGGATGTTTTATTTATGACGGAGCGTGTGTCACAACGAAACGCCGTCTGGACGTCATACACAATACAGCCCTTCGTGTTGCTACTGGAGCTTTCCGTACTTCTCCAGCCGGTAGTCTAATGGCCGAGACCGATGAACCCCCCCTTGCGTTACGCCGTATGCAAATGGGAGCTAGATATGCATGTAAGGTCGCACAGAACCGGAAACATCCAGCATATAAATGGATATTTTCGAAGTCATTACTGCCACGTCGGTCAACCAGCAATCAACGTGGCTTGCATTTTTCTTGGCGCATGGCTTCTATCTTCCGTAAATGCAATATTAGACCAAGCTCTATGACACGTGCTTTCACCCCGAGCATCCCCCCTTGGAAGGATGTCCCAGTGCAGACTGACCTCACTTTGTCCCATTCAAAGAAGGTAAATTTAACCTCCGAAGAATTCCGCATGCTTGCGTTAGAAAAACTACACCAGTACCGTGAGTTCTCCCGCATCTACACAGACGGCTCAAAGTCTCCTTCCGGCGTGGGATGCGCGTATGTTGGTCGACGTGGTATTGGTTCCTTCTGTTTACCGAAGCAGGCGTCAATATTTACCGCTGAACTTTACGCCATTTTGCAATCTCTTTATCATATTCAGTATCACCAGTCCATAAATCACGTCGTTTTTACTGACTCCCTGAGTAGTCTCTGTGCAATGAAGTCTTTTAACCCGGATAACAGGCTTGTGCACAGGATTCTTTGCGTCGTCAAATCCCTAACTACTATCGGAAAAAACGTCGTATTCTGCTGGATCCCCAGCCATGTTGGACTCGCAGGTAATGAAGCTGCCGATATAACTGCTAAGCACGCAATCAGTAATGGCCGTGAAGTTCGTCTGCGTCTTCCTCCAAGTGATATATACCCCTCCATTCTATCACATATACGGTCCGAATGGCAACGAACCTGGAACTCCAAACCTAGTAAGTTGAGGGTTATAAAGCCGGTACTGGGTATGTGGCAGTCCTCACACCGGACCTCGCGACGGGAGGAAGTAACGCTCTGCCGATTGAGGATTGGCCATACATTCGCAACACATAGCTATATACTGACCGGTGATGACCAACCTTTATGCCCACGCTGTTCGGACCCGCTTACTGTGTATCATGTTTTAGTAGATTGTGTACTACTGGACCCTCTCTGACGCCATATTTTAGGACGAGTAAACATCGACACTTTACGAATGTTACTAAACAATGACTCTGAGGTTGTATCGTCTGGATACATTTTTACTTTTCTTCAACAAGCACGTTTTGATGTAGTATATCGCCGCCCCTGAAGACTATTAATTACTGACTACTATAGGAGCATAATAGATTAGCTATCAACACAGTTATGGGCGCAAAATGACCTTTGCAGTCGACGCGCCCCTAAACACCAATTCATCATCATCATCACATCATATTATTTTGCTTGCAAATTGTTTTTTTTTAAATTGTGTTATTCTTCATGCAACACTTTTTACTCCACCCATCATTTATATAGTAGCCCCTGTGCACAAATTGGAGAACAAATGCAAGAACTGGAAACGACACACCTAGTGTTCATAATCCAACACAACCACATTTTGGTGTTCAGATTACAACACACCACAACTAATTGTCTGCCTTAAAGTTGCTCTTTGTGAGTGGTTATATAATGTTCATAGAAAGGAACCTTTGAATATGGATAGCTTGGTAGTTCATTTTTACATTCAGTAAGCACTGTACAATTACTGGTTCGGCCACAAAGAAACAGTTCTAGAGCCATTTGCTACACGATGTCTTAAGTATTCGGAAACTGCCCCTCTTCGCCTTGGTCAAGGAGGGTCATAAAGTCATAAAGTGTTAAGGCTTAATAAGAGCCACAGGGGCCCATCTGGGTTAAACCTATCTAGAAAAGGTACTAGAAATGTACATACTCTCACTCCAATCAATCCCTTATCTCAAGTTCCTAGGGAGCTATATATCCCAGCCTATCTAGCACCATTCACTTGCCATTGCATAACACACTCAACAATTACAAACTCCACCCATTGTGCTACCATAGACAATCTCATCAGTATCACATCCTGAAGGAAGGTGCTGAATCCATTGCTAGGTACACCCTATATGAAGTTTTATAGCATTTAGACTTAACACGCGCACTGGAGGAGGGGGGGCGAAATCCGCCCACCCCTCCGGCTTTTCGTATATAACTGCAGATTTTACCGGTCGATATACGCGATTTTCTACGTACCTGCTTAGAAATGACCGGCGCGTCGTTTAAAGCCAGAACAATCGAAATCGGCCGAAAATTTGTCAAGTTAGGGGCCGTTAAAGTAAAAAAAAAATTCCTAGCGCCAGACCACAGAAATCGGCGCTGGTGCGCTTCCGGTATATTCGCAAAAGGGAAGTGTTCCTGGCAACACTAGCGACTTGTTTGATGTATATTGATATGCTATATAGCTTCAAGGTCATGTTAGGTCACCGAGGTCAAGTCAGGTCAAGTTCATGACAGGTTATTGGAACCAAACTTGATCAACTGGAATGTTGTCATAAATGCACTACTGTTCGTCATTTGTACTGTTTATCATTGCGTTTCCATACCTTATTCATGTACTTCACTCCTTTCTTCACGAAGCCGATTGCGCCGAGCTGCCCGACGGAGCAGCCGGGCGGGTGGCCCGGTTCCGGTAACTGGAACAGGTAACTGACCTGATAAAGTTCTGCTATATAGGTGACCTGAGGTCAAATGTTGGGTCTAGCATCTGCATTGCATCATTAGTAATGTCCGAAACATCATTGATGCCCATTTTGGAGCATTTAAACACAACCACAGCGATCCATAACAATGACAAGCCAAGCCGCGCAAAACAAGAAAATGTTGCAAATATGACCTCATTTGACCTTGAAGATATTGACCTAAGGTAATGAAATTTGCGCACAATAGAGTCCACTACCGTACCCATCCACCCTGCGAATTTCGTTCCTCCAGCTTTAATAGGAGCCGAGATCTTAGGGGGGGGGGGGGCGGAATCCGTCCCCCTCCAGTGCGCGTAATTTTCAGAGGCCCTCCAGGGCGCGTGTTAGTAAGAGACGCAAAGGCCCATCCAGTTAAGTCTGTAAATGGAAGATACCATAAGCCTGGTAAAAAAGACCAACGCCAACCATCCCACATCCTGAAGAAACCAGTCCTCCAATATCCCACACACCTATCAATGCCTATCTACCCAAGCTATCCAGCCCTATTCCCCTGATCTCTCTTAACACATGTGGATTGAAAGCCTTATCAATAATTTTCCAGCTGCATCCATGCTTGCTTAAAGGGGTCTATGCCGTGCACACTTACTTAACATAAATCTAACCCCATCCATCACAGATTAGAACTCAAAAACAAGATTTGTTGTCTAAAAAATTTGTCCACCCTACTTTTAAATACATTCAATGAGGAACTCCCCATAACATCAGCAGGCAGCCCATTCCACTGATCAACAACCCTTTGACTGAAGACCTGTTGTCGCTTAACTGTCCCACACCTCAACTTGTCTAACCAGAATTGATGACCCCTATGTGAACTGAAGAGCACCATTCAAATTGACCTGATCTAGTCCTTTCTAGATCTAGTCGAAGTACAATTTTTTCATGACTTCCTTGCTCTTATATATATCACACTTCTATTAATGAGTCCCAGCATTCTGAGTGCCCTGCTCCTAGCTGAGCTATATTGTTTTTCTGCTTTAAAGTCTCTTGAAACCAACACACCTAAGTCCCTTTCCTCTTCAATAACATCCAGTTCCCTCCCTCCCATTGTATATCTTAAAGTCTCACCTCCAGACCCCAGATGCATAACCTTACACTTGTCATGGTTGAGACATCTGCCATTGATCAGCTCACTTTTTTAGGTCCTCCAAGTCTAGTTGAATATTTATAGATTGATCACAACTGTTTGCCACTCTTACCAGCTTGATGTCATCAGCAAATTTGAACACTCTATTCATCAGCCCTACCTCAATGTTATTCACGAAGATGATAAAGAGAAGTGGCCCTAGAACAGAGCCCTGTGGTACTCCATTCAGAACATCCTTCCAATCAGATTTACATCCATTTAACATTACCCTTTGTTTCCTTCCCCTTAACCATGCTTCAATCCAACCAAGAACTTGGATATTGTAATTGGAGTTTGTAATTGTTGAGTGTGTTATGCAATAGCAAGTGAGTCTCTTAATAAGTCTAAACACTTTATAACTTTATATAGGGTGTACCTAGCAGTGGATTCAGCACCTTCCTTCGGGATGTGATACTGATGAGATTGTCTATGGTAGCACAATGGGTATGATGGGAGGAGTTTGTAATTGTTCAGTGTATTATGCAATAGCAAGTGAGTCTCTTATTAAGTCTGAATGCTTTATGAATTTGTGTGGGGTGTGCCTAGCAGTGGATTCGGCATCTTCCTTCGGGATGTGATGCTGATGAGATTGCCTATGGTGGCACGATGGGTATGATGGGAGGAGCTTGTGATTGTTGAGGGTGTTATGCGGTAGCAAGTGAATGGTGCGAGATAGGCTGGGGTATATAGCTTCCTAGGAACTTGGGATAAGGGATTGATTGGGGTGAGAGTATGTACATTTCTAGTACCTTTTCTAGATAGGCTTAACCCAGATGGGCCCCTGTGGCTCTTATTAAGCCTTAATACTTTATGACTTTATGACTGATGTCTTATTAGTTCCTACACTTCCAACATACAATGAGAAGCGTATAATGTTGTGATCACTTTTACCCGAGGTCTCTCCTACGTTCACATTTTGTACAAAATTGTCCTGATTAGTAAGCACAAGATTTAATATTTCATTTTCCCTTGTAGGTTCACGTATCATTTGAAAGAAGAAATTTTCCTCAAAACAATCCATGAAACTTCTTCCTGATATGCTTAGACCTATAGTTCCTGTCCTGTCCTATAGTATAGTATAGTATAGTATAGACCTATCCTGTTATGTTGAAATCCCCCAACAAAACAGTTCTCTCCTGCACTCTCCTACTTATCTCTTCCTGCATCAACCCATCCATGTTTTCATTCTGGTCTGGAGGTCTATAGAATGCCCCAATCCTAAATTTTGTTCCATTCTTCAGAATGATATCTAACCACAAGGATTCTACTCCTTCATTATGTACACTATCCTCTATGGAATGACATTTCATTACTTGTGTGACATACAAGAGTATACCTCCTCCTATACTTGCCTTCCTTCGACAAGCATGCATGTTGTAGCCTGTCAATTCAAATTCCTGTCAAAGTTGTCTCCAAAAATACTTTCATTAACCCATGCCTGTTATGCATACCAAATCTAGCTTTTGAGACAACATATATGCATACAGTTCCCCAATTTTGTTCCTAACACTTCTGGCATTGACATAAAAACATGATAAACTATTGCTTCCCTTGCTTGCAAGACTTCTCTCTTTATCAGCTACATCCCCCCATGACCTGCCTAGTTTCCCTGTTTCCTATTGAGAGCCTCCTCATACCTATTGCTGAGCAATTCAACTCCTCTCTTGCTCAAATGTAACCCATCTAATACAAACATTTCAGTCCTCCCCCAGAAATCCCCCCACGAATCCAAGAACCCCACTCCAAGCTCCTTGCAAATCCTGGCCACCCTGGTATTCAGCCCAATGGCCTCAAGTACCACTCTATACTTGGATTTACCATAGGGAGGATGGATGTTACCATTCCTCTTTTCCTACTTCCTGCCAACCTACCTATCAAAGCCCTATACTCTTTTGTTTCCTCTGTTTTTGCTCTTCCTACATCATTTACACCAACCTGCACAATTACAACTGTACTCTCCCCACTACCCTTCATTACTCCTTCTATCCTATCCCCAACATCCTTTACCTGGGCCCCTGGGAAGCAAACACGAGGCTGTTTGTTGGGGTTCCTACTGCAAAAAGTGTGATCCATATACTTCACTATTGAGTCCCCTATAACTAAAACCTACCCCTCTCTATCTTCAGCTACCTCATCATTCCTACCATCCTCCCTAGCAGCATTACTATTTCTATCTTGCAATACCTCAAACCTATTATTAATTGCAATGCCTTTGTCAATTTTCCTTAAAGCTAGTCTGGTACTCTGGCATCTAGCTACTTTCCACTCTCTACTATCATGGACCAAACTATCTTCACCACTATCACTCATAGACTCCTGCACCTGGCTCGCCTGGCTGACATTTCCTATGATGGGCCCTGCCACCAAACACTTCAGGCACTCCACCTCCATTGCTAACATATCTACTTTCTTACTCAAGTCCCCAATGACTCCCTTACACTTACACTTCCCACAGTCACCTTGCATTTTTTGTTTCTACTGTTGTTACTAACTAGATTACCTGGATGGATTTCAGGTAAGCTTTGTTGAGATGCATAC
The DNA here is from genome assembly GCA_034440615.1 of Ashinkailepas kermadecensis. NCBI lineage: Eukaryota > Metazoa > Arthropoda > Thecostraca > Neolepadidae > Ashinkailepas > Ashinkailepas kermadecensis. The sequence continues at coordinate 84,528 of JAOTOM010004274.1, forward strand.
TGACCTAGGTATCACAGTAGATAAAAACTTGCATTTCCATCAACACATTGCTGGTATAGTACAGAAAGCTGGAAGTCTGGCCAGCAACCTACTAAGTTCTACTTTATGTCGTTCTCCTGAATTTATGAAACCCTATACATTACTCATGTCAGGCCTCTTTTGGAGTTTGCATCGTGTGTGTGGAATACAGGTTACGTAAGTGATTTGAGGCGACTAGAATCAGTACAGAGAAGGTGGACACGAAACATAGAGGGGATGGAAGGTCTGGATTATGGTGCCAGATTACGGAAACTAGGTCTGTACTCGGTGAAAGGTAGATTGATTCGAGCAGACATTATCAAATGTTAGAAGATTTTTCATGGTCACTCTGCCATTAAGATACCTGACATGTTTGTGCTGGCACCATTGGTGAACACACGTGGACACTCACTGAAATTGGCTCACAGGCGTGCATCAGTGGATTGTAGGAAGATATTTTTTAGCCTCAGATGTTGTGCCACTTGGAACTCATTGCCTGATGATGTTGTAACCTTAACGGACCTGGGTGCATTTAAAGCTGCATTGCACTCAAATCTCTGCACATTGTTGCATGAATATATTGAATAGATTAACCATGATAATATACTAATCAAACATGACGAGTAGCTTAACTTCTCTATATTCAGAATATAGAGATCTCTATATATCTACATTCAATCTCTGTATTAAATCTTTATATTCAATCTCTGTATTCAATCTCTGTATTTAATCTCTATATTTTCTTTTTCAGAAATCTTGACTGACAGCAAAATATTAGCAGAATGTAGTGGCTACTCTAAGCATACAAATTATGCTTAAGGTACACTTTCCAGTTCCTGTGTCTTGCCCTGACTATCTGATAACAATATTTTCCTTAATCTAGGGGACTGGCGTACCTGCAGATACGGGCTACCCTCATCGGGCACGGTACTCATCTCTGGGTGAGTGATGCTTGAGTATATGGGGAGCCAACCAGGTGAGAGAACCAGGCGAGAGAACTAAGTCTAGTTAAGGTAAACCTTTACTAACCAAGTTTCAATGCTAGCTAGCAACTTATGTAACCAAGCAGTGAAGAGCTATCTAGTTTATTATACTTTAACTCCTGATCTAGTAACACTCCCACTGAATAAACAACAAAATATATCCCTGCTTACACAAACTAAACAAAGCAAATATAATCTTAGTTATCCCAACTTCCAACCCAACCCAACCCCCACCAGCTACGGTAATCTTTACCTTTCGGCCGACACATAAAGTCATAAAGTCATAAAGTGTTAAGGCTTAATAAGAGCCACAGGGGCCCATCTGGGTTAAGCCTATCTAGAAAAGGTACTAGAAATGTACATATTCTCACCCCAATCAATCCCTAATCCCAAATTCCTAGGAAGCTATATATCCCAGCCTATCTAGCATCATCCACTTGCTATTGCATAACACCCTCAACAATTGCAAGCTCCTCCCATCATACCCATTGTGCTACCATAGCCCCTGCTTAAAGGGGTCTGTGCCATGCACATTTAACATAAATATTATCCCCTCCATCCAAATTCGAAATCAAAAACAAGATTTTCCTGCCTAAAAAATTTGTCCACCCTACTTTTAAATACATTCAATGAGGAACTCCCCACAACATCAGCAGGCAGCCCATTCCACTGATCAACAACCCTTTGACTGAAGACCTGCTGTCGCTTAACTGTCCTACACCTCAACTTGTCTAACCTGAGTTGGTGACCCCTGTGTGATACTTTAAACTGAAGAGCACCATTTAAATTGACCTGATCTAGTCCTTTAACAATTTTGTACATTTCAATCATGTCCCCCCTTAATCTCCTATACTTGAGTGAGTACATATATAATGCCACAAGCCTTTCTCCATATTCTAAGCTACCTAGTCCACTGATGAGTTTAGTTGCTTTGCGTTGCACTCTTTCTAACTTGTCTATATCTTTTTCTAGGTAGGGGCTCCAAGCTTGCACAGAATATTCCAAGTGGGGTCGCACATATGCTAAGTACAGTTTTTTTCATGACTTCCTTGCTCTTATACATCACACTTCTATTAATGAGTCCCAGCATTCTGAGTGCCCTGTTCCTAGCTGCGCTACATTGTTTCTCTGCTTTAAGGTCATTTGAAACCAACACACCTAAGTCCCTTTCCTCTTCAATAACATCCAGTTCCCTCCCTCCCATTGTATATCTGAAAGTCTCACCTCCAGACCCCAGATGCATAACCTTACACTTGTCATAGTTAAAAGACATCTGCCATTGATCAGCCCACTTTTTTAGGTCCTCCAAGTCTAGTTGAATATTACTAGATTGATCACAACTGTTTGCCACTCCTACCAGTTTGATGTCATCAGCAAATTTGAACACTCTATTCCTCAGCCCTACCTCAATGTTATTTACAAAGATGATAAAGAGAAGTGGCCCTAGAACAGAGCCCTGTGGTACTCCACTCAGAACATCCTTCCAATCAGATTTACATCCATTTAACATTACCCTTTGTTTCCTTCCCCTCAACCATGCTTCAATCCAACCTATAACTTTTCCAACAATCCCATGTTGCTGTAGTTGATGAATTAGCCTCCTATGTGGAACTTTATCAAAAGCTTTGCTAAAGTCCAAGTACACAACATCCATCCTGTTTTGATTGTCTACTTCTTTAGTAACATACTCCATGAACTCCAAAAGGTTAGTTAAACAAGACCTTCGAGATCGAAATCCATGTTGAGTATCCCTTAAAAGATTGTGCCTATCAAGATGAATCTGAACATTCTGTTTAACCAGTTTTTCTAGTACCTTGCAAACTATTGAGGTCAATCTGACTGGCCTGTAGTTCCCTACACACTTCATACTTCCCTTTTTGAAAATTGGAACTACATTTGCATTTCTCCAATCTTCAGGCACTTCAGAGTATTCCATAGACCGCCTGAAAAGTATACCTAGAGGAACTGCTAAAGCTTTAGCACACTCTACTAAGACCCTAGCATATATATCATCTGGTCCAGAAGCTTTATTAGGCTTTATATTCTGCAACTGCTTTTCTACAGCTTCTGTAGTTATCGTAAGATACTCCAACCTATCACCTGTCATGGCATATGATTCATTTGTTTCTATTCTACCAGAATTATCCTGAGTAAAGACTGATGAGAATTGCTTGCTTAAGGATTCCACAATGTCACAATCATCAACCACTAATTCCCCATCTACCTCCAGTGGTCCTACACCACACTTTTTAGCCTTAAATTTGTAGAAACTAAAGAATCTCTTAGCATTACCTGCTGAACATTCCCAAGCTAATTTGATTTCAGCCAGTCTTTTAGATGCCCTAACACACCTCCTAACTTTATTTCTAGCTATTTGATATGATTTGAGGTTTACCTCAGAGTTAGCATATTTTAGTTTCTTGAATGGCTGCTTCTTTGACTTCAGTAAATGCTTTACTTCCCTGGTCAGCCATGAAGGGAGCTGAACCCTGGTTAATCTAATTTGCCTATTGGGAATGAACCTATCCTGACCTTGAAATAGTTTATATTTTATAATTCTCCACATTTCATAAGCATCTAAGCCTTTCAATAAGTCTTCCCAATCAATTTCATTCAGGAAGATCCTGAACTCATTGTAATTCCCTTTCGCAAAATTAGGAATCAATGTCTTATTGGTTCCTACATTTCCAACATACAATGAGAAGCGTATAATGTTGTGATCACTATTACCCAGTCTCTCCTATGTTCACATTTTGTACAAAATTTTCCTCATTAGTAAGCACAAGATCTAATATTTCATTTTCCCTTGTAGGTTCATGTATCATTTGAAAAAATAAATTCTCCTCAAAACAATCCATGAAGCTTCTTCCCGATTTGTTTAGACCTATAGTTTTGCTTCCCAATCCTGTTATGTTGAAATCCCCCAACAAAACAGTTCTCTCCTTTACTCTCCTACTTATCTCTTCCTGCATCAACCTGTCCGTGTTTTCATTCTGGTCTGGAGGTCTATAGAATGCCCCAACCCTAAATTGTGTTCCATTTTTCAGAATGATATCTAACCACAAGGATTCTACACCTTCATCATGTACACTATCTTCTATGGAATGACATTTCATTTCTTGTCTGACATACAACAGTATACCTCCTCCTATCCTTGCCTGCCTTTGATAAGCATGCATGTTGTAGCCTGTCAATTCGAATTCTTGCAAGTTGTCTCCAAAAATGCTTTCATTAACCCATGCCTCTGTTATGCATACCAAATCTAGCTTTTCAGACAATATATAAGCATGCAGTTCCCCAATTTTGTTCCTAACACTTCTGGCATTGACGTAAAAACATGATAAACCATTCCTTCCCTTGTTTGCAAGACTTCTCTCTCTATCAGCTACATCCCCCCATGACCTGCCTAGTTTCCTAGCTTCCTACTGGAGTCCACATACTGCCAAGGTTAGTGATTTGTAAAGAGGTGTACAGTTGGGAACAGTGACATCACAGGAGTCAGGGAAGTGACATCACAGGAGTCAGGGAAGTGACGTCACAGGAGCCGGGTGTTGGTAAAGATTACCACCTAACCTAGACTAAGGTAATGTAGCATAATATACAAAATGTATCTTAGCATAATATAATCTAACCTAACCAGAAAACCAGAATCCCCTGAAACAAAATGTTCGGCCATGACGTCATGAAACATATGCGACATTGTATGCGACACCTCTTTACAAATCGCTAACCTTGGCAGTATGTGTTGGCCAAAAGGTAAAGATTACCCCAGCTACAACCTCCTAAACCAAACTAATTACTAATATAATCCCAAAAAAGAAGCCGATATCTCTATAATTACACCAGTATATGAAGGTATACCTAGTGTAATTAAAGCTCACTAGTTTAGTCTTAAAATCTATCTTAAACTTAAACACCAAAAAGACTACATGATTGAAAGCAAAATAAGGTGAAATGTTTTGGCCCACATTGACAAGGAATGCTGTGCTTTTAATAAAAATTACATATATTAGATCTCAAACTTTTCGATCATGGATCATTTTCAAGTGACAATTTCCTTAAAGCTAGTCTGGTACTCTGGCATCTAGCTACTTTCCACTCTCCTGGAAAGTGTAAGATAAAACATGCCACTCTTGAAAATGATCCATGATCGAAAAGTTTGAGATCTAATACCTATATCTAATTTTTATTAAAAGCACAGCATTCCTTGCCAATGTGGGCCAAAACTTTCACCTTATTTTGCTTTCAATCATGGCAAGCAAGGAAATCAACCTTGGCAGTATGTGTCGGCCGAAAGGTAAAGAAAGCCCGAAACTACACCGTGGGGTACCATATTTCAAGGTAGGTAGGTACCTATAAATGACCTACCTACATATATAAAATGAGTGTGTGACCGAGTGAGATCTAAGTCCTACCTCAACAAGCTTATCGCTTACTAGACATCTTGCAAGCCTGTGGTTACAATTATAGCTACTTCACAATGCCAAGGGATTCTTGCCTCCACGGCTTGAGCTACATGCCGCCCGTCGACGCATGGCGCTTATGAGGTACCAAGTTCTTTAATATACTCTGGTACCAAGTTCGTAGATCATGTGCACATTCGCCACAACAGTGCATAAGCTACAAACAACTCATTGGAAAAAAGGAATAACTAATGTCATATCTAGCACATTACGTGTGAAATACTTATATGCGCAGAAATAACTAACGTCCACTAAAAATAGCGTCGTTAGTCGTATTCACAATTCCAGCACAAAGTTCCCCAGGGTGCATTCAAAGTTCTGTATTTGCCATTGCCCAGTAGGGGATCCATGCATTTTCATGAGAAGAGGAGAGGGGGGGGTCGTCTGGAGGGGCACTATTTCCTCGGAGGGGCGCTACAGCGAAAAGTCTCTGATGAGCCTCTTCTGCCGAATATTCGTTGAGTTGTGGCTTGCTGGATTCAAATGAAAGTTGCTGCTCGGTGGAGCATCCAAATAATCATGTTAGTTCGGTATGAAATACACAACTCCTCCACCTGAAATCAATGAGCATTAATATTGCTACATCCTACCGATAATCTCAACTCGCCAGAGATGGGTGTCACTACATATCTGAGTGGCACCCAAGAAATGAAAGCTCGAGCTTTCCTTGAAAATCCTGACTAGCCAGGTGCGGATCCAAGGGGGCTTTCAGTATGCTCGAGTGCACCCCCCACCTCAATTTTTATTTAAATCAGAGGCGCCCCCCCCCCCCCTAAGAAATGGCACCCTCTTCAGGGATAAAATTGCCCATGGCAACATATTCATCGGCCCGTGTTTATCCTATGCTAATAAGAGCGTCTGGGCCTTGCAGCCCTTTACGGCTTCGTCCCGTCCAAGCTACGCCACAATAGTTGTATCTGCCCAATGCTGAAATCTATATAAATTGACCTTGAAGCATTCAAGATTACCAATTCAAGCCCATGGTTTTTCCTTTGTCGATGTAAACACATCCTAGTCACGACTATGATCCGGAAAATGCGGGATGCCAGGACACACTTCATGCTCAACGCCTCGTACAGTCAAATTTAATAATTTATTCCCGGGTGTCGAAATCTCCAATCGGTCACCGCCCTAATTACATTTTATTTTAATTTCACACTTGATCAATAATTATGCCAGTGCCGATAATACAAATCGGGTGCATTAGTAATTTTTTGTAGCATTAAGTAACATTATCTACAAAATTGTAACTGCGATTCCTGAAAATTTAAAATAATTGTCCTAAATGCATGTCGAACTATCGCGATTAACCCATGACGTCACTTTCCTTACGAAACCCGGTTCCTTGGATGAAGTGCAAATATCAGTAGATATATGATTGATTGTTTGACTATTTTCAACACAAAAATGCAAATCGATTTGATTAATTTAATGAAAATCGTTATTAAATACAAAATTAATCAATATTTTGCCAGAAAGCTATGTGAAAACCCGGACACCAGTAGACCAGCCGGGAGAGGAGGAAACACTAGTTTGCATCTCTAAGCCTTTACGCTTCGGCCTTGGTCTCGGCGGGCAGCCTCTCCGAAGGGATCAGTAATAACTAGACATGGCGGTTTTGGTGGACGGGCGTCAATATGGTCTGTCTTCGCAGGGAAATTTGACGGATAACAAGAGTTACTTGTTTGTGAAGCTCACGGATTCGGCATTAAAGGCTATAGAAGATCATGTGCGGACTGGGGTGAGTTTTGACCTGTCGTTATCCTTCTATTGCGATGATATATTGTGACGCAGTTTGTGCGGCTGACAGTGACATAAAGACAGCTTCTGTTTTATTTCTGTATTTCTCATTGTTTTTTTGGGAGTACATCACTTTATTTGAATTATAAGAAAAGGATGCACGCTGGATTGTCTGTTTAGTCTATTTGCCGCCTGTATCGTATACATGAAGCCTTCATCAATGTGCAACAGATGGTTGCACATAAATATAATCCAGAGACAATCCAGACATAGATACTTACCTACCTACCTGCTTACCTTGGTATGCACATTTAATTAAAAGGAAATTCATCTTAGTGAATAAGTATTGGAATTTGTCAAATTAAACACCTTCCAATCCACCCCTAGTTGCAGTGCCTGCCCAGGAAGGTGGGTGCCCATGGTGATCGGAACTTGACCATATTAGGCATTTAGATAGGTACCTAGGAAGGTGTCTGGGCAGCTACCTACCTATATTTGATCTGGACCACTCACCTTGACATACTTGTGCAAGATGAGTTATTGGTGGCTTTGCATATTTTAAAATTTAGGCATCTGATGAATCATTTACTGGTTTTAAGGCATTATGATCTGACAAGTTTTTCTTTCTCTAGACTTCCTGACATCAAAAGGACCACCATCATCTTTCTGATCTTTTTGAATGACCTGAAGCCCTAGAATGTTACTTTGACTTTTTGCATGCATTACAGATAATAATATGGAGATGCATGGTAACCTCTGCAATACATTCAATCAATTTTAGCATTGCCAGTTTTTCCATTGATGCATTGGAAGCTGTTCAACTCTAGTGTAAAGGACTGAAGTTTGAGATCATAGTCTCAATTATAGTCTCCATTCATTTTGCACTTGCTTGTTTGCATCTGCAAAAGCTCAAGTAGCAGTTAATATGCTGTAGCTAGTAGTAATTATAAATATGCTGCTTATTGCATGCAACTATTCTACCATTGACTCTGGTCTTTTTGTAAACAAAAATATACTAAGTTATAAAGCTATTGACAGCTGATAATTATTATCAGCTATATTAATAGTTGCCTAACTAATACATTCAGCATCACAATGGGGGGGGTTGCATTTTCCTGTACTATTTTTATCTAATTGAGTGGAGCCATGAGACAAATACAGGTATGTTGTGTGCAATGAGATTAATTCAAATAACTTTTCTTCAAAATTTTCAAACTTAAAACACAACCCAGCTTAACCTAACCTAGTCTAACCTGCTTTTGAAGAGAAGCAATTGCCAAGTATTGTTTGAAAATAGCAAGTTTTCCAATTGAAAAACCTAACTGGACCAAAACATAACCCCTTTGTTTGCTTTATGGAGGTGAAATATATGTAAAACTTACTTGTGAACCCCTTAAAGAAGATTCAAATGACACATGTTTTGCAGAAATGCCTAATTTTTGCAGTGTGGTTCAATTTTATATGTGCCTCATTGTTGACTTCTTTCTCATGTTTGCCAGTTCAACACCTAGGTCTGAATCTCAGAATGCAACCTTGGCTTGCAAAATATTTTGAATGTTCTTGGGAACCTTGATATTAAAGTATTCAAACTGACATGCTGATAACACTTGTATATTTTTTTTTAAAATAAAAGGTATCCAAAAAAATAACAAACAGAAGAGCTTTGAAAAAAGGATGACCATCTTATCACCTTTGCAATACCCTAACACATTCCATTCTGTAGCACATTGAGAAAGTCATGGTTTTCCTCATGTTTTCCATATTTTTCAATTATGTTAAATTATGAACATTTGGGGCTCTTTGATAAGAGATTGAGCCCAAAATTGACATCGAAATTTGTGAACCTAGCTCCATGCAACCATTTTCTGGTAGCATTGTGCAATGAAACAAGGTGCATTGACACCTGCAGTTCCCAATGATGTGGAAGTATTGTTTTATGTTCTAAAGTCTGGGGTGTGACAGTTGGAGCTTCTTTGACCACTAAATGATGATGTAGCCAATGCTAGTTTTTTTTTTTTGGGGGGGGGGACACTTGCTATTGTAGGTCATTTACCTTTAAAATAACATGAAGATTTCCGCTGCCTAAAATAATTTTCCTGTAATGCCTGGCTGAAGCTGGTTAAGAGCAGCCTAAAATTGGATGAAATGGTGTGAATGGAAAATCAAGAAATGAAAAAGGCAAGCATGGATAACATTGAACATTGTATTGTCTGTGGCATTTAATAAACATTTGTATCCAAGTTTCATGTATCCATTCATTCACTTTAAGATTAGACTGCTGAATTATCAGATGTTGGTTCATGTATCTTTGAACCTATGAAATTAGATAAATCAGACTGTTATTGGTGTTGCTTATTAACTCAAATAAGACTAGCTTAATAAACAGATGCCAAATATTTAAACATTATTGTTTTTATTCACTCTGCCATGATGATAAATCAAGAGAACATTACAAGTGGCATAGCTAAATGACTCCCAGCATTGCAATGAACAGAGTTCATGTAGGAGCTGGTACTTCAAACCTGCTAATGTCAAAATTATTTTCATAATTGTGTTGTTGATGGGTGCATTTTGTGCTGAAGATAATTATGCCTGGCAAGCATTTCACATTTTTAACAAATATTTGTAGTAATTGCTGCTTACCATTGTGTCAGTTGCATCACAAAAATAACACTGCATCCAAACCCAATCCATGGGTCCAGTAACAATGACTTTCAGGATGCCAACTCTCTTCACTTGTCGTCTGCATGATATTTTTTTTTGTATGATGCCAGCCACCAAAAATGAAAAGTATTGAAGTTGGAAAGCAAGACAGAAACAAAGTAAGTTAAAACAAAGCAAGGAATAAAGTAAACTATCAACACTGTCCAAGAGAACATGTAGCATAACATTAGATTCATATGGGTGCTGTATGACCAACGCAGTCGATGCGCCCCTGAGCCCAAATAACCAACCAACATTATATTCATAGAATGATATAGGTACCAATTGTTTCAACACATTTTTATCTGTAACTGTTATATGGTTCATGCTCCAAATACAGTGGAACTCCAAATGCAAACGGGCATGGTATGGCAGTGCTGAACCATGACAATGAGCGATTAGGAGAAGGAGACTTGCTTATGCTCACTAGTACATCGTTGCACTTTTGCTCTATGCAGGTGAATCAATTCGTCTTTCATCTCTGTCTTAAGCTTTCAATTATAGCAGTAGAAAGTGTGGGCGGCCACGATGACCATAACTGATAAATAATGTAAAATGTAGTTGACTCATTTTACATCCACATATGCCTATGTGTATGCACATAGCAACTTAATTATCCTTTTCATCTCTGAGTGCTTATCATGTACTGCCTTCCATAGTTCATTATTCTGGAGCAACTTTGTTCATAATCCACACAGTTATGGGAATAGTATTTTTAGGATACTGATATTAAGATGAATCATTAATAATTGATAAGAACCAAGATGATCACCATTTTAGCTCTGCTTGGTATTCTGGTAATCCTGAGCACATACGTGGCGCACTTGGCCTGGGTGGCGAATTAATTGACTCAGACATAGATTGTAGTTATTTATTTTTAAAAAAAAACTATTTTAGTTCCAATACCCATTCAGACATGCCTCTGATATAATGTCTGGTGTGAGTATTTAGTATTTGGTGTTGTTCTTGCATCACTTTCACATCGGCTTTGTATCTTGGTCAACTCATATATCAGTAATGGTTACATGAAATTAGGCTTCTGGATGAAAGGGCACAAATTGCCATATTTAACATGCATGGGTGATCACTATATTGCCATTAGTCCTGTTGATATCTGTCGGTGAACTGTTTTCTCCGTGCCGACGGTTCTTTTTGCGAAACTGCATGAGCATTTGTGCGTGAATATTCGAATATTCAGTGTGCAAACAGTTAGTTCGGTTTGTTTTTGTGGCCTCTTCTGGTTCGGTGCATGTGTATTTTCTCACATAGACTGCAAGTGTGACGGATCATTTCAGTAGTTCTCTCCACCACTGTTGTACTGCAGCGTGGCGCGTGTAGTCGGCAGCTGGTGCGCTGTCCCTGTCCATGAGGGAAGGGGGGTGGGGGAGAGACACCTCACGGACCTGTGCGTCTGCTCAGTAGTATGTCAAAATTCGCTCAGTTAGGCATCAGAATGTGTATAAGAATATCATGCTGGCGGCGCCGTATGGCCTCAGCTGCTGAGTGCGCCGTAAAGCCACAACCCAATCCAACAATATCATGTTGGGTAATCTGCGAAAGACAATAGAAGTGAAATTGCATCCAGCTGCTTCCTTACCTCGACATAGACCCATATTACGGTCTTCATGAATATGTTACCAATTATTTGAAAGTATCTCGGTTTGCATTTATATTTGCATCCTTGGCCCCACGCCTAGAATCGCGGATTTGGACCCACGGCTGTGCCATCTCAGTGCGCGCCGCCTGCAGTGCCATCTCAGCCAGCTGTGGCGCCGACATTGTGTTGTTGCCACTGGGCGACCAGCTGACAGCTGTCCGTGGCGGTGGTGCCGCCGGTGCCGGCGGGTGGCGGGCACCGTCGGCACGCGGCGTTTCTGCCCGCTGGTGTCCGCTGCCGGCCGATTGATTGCGAACTGGGTAGGCGAGACGGCGGCGGCGGCGTTCCCAGACGTGGTGCGCCGGCCACGCCGTGTCGCTGGCCACTGCACCGACGGCGGCAGCGACGGCGGCGGCGTTCCCAGACGTGGTGCGCCGTGTCGCTGGCCACTGTGCCGGTGGCACCAGTGGTGCGGCGCGCGCTGGTGGCCCGGCCCGACCCGACCCCGACCCCGACCCCGACCCGGCCCCACACGCCGCCGCCGCTGGCGACGCCGACCAGTCTTCCAAGGTCTCCGGATAACCGGGTGCAGTGCAACGCCCATGAGTAAACAATTTCCACTCCTGCCCCCTGTTTCACTAAACATTTTACAGCCCTCGATGTTATTAACATAACGTGCTTCCAAAATACAAACATCCACATTTTAAATGCTAATGCTACGCATACAATTTGTGCATTTCAAATTAATATATCCGTACCTCGTAAATTAACGTGGCCACGTTCACATGACAGGAACAGATCAAGATTGCGGTCTTAATTTGTACTATCTTTGCTGAAATTCCCACTCTTGCACTACCTTTCGATCAGTAATTTTTGGCTCTGAACCCCTGGTGCAAAATCTATTTTGGTACGTTGGTGTTGACCCGGGCTCTGCGCCCGGTGCCGTCGGCCGGCCGGTATCTTCCCGGACCCACCGGAAGCGGACCTCCTGCCGTGTGCCCGCTGCCCCGGCGCGCAGGAACGTAGCGGGCGGCGCGGCGCGGCGCGACCCGGACCAGTGTGCTGGGGACGGCGGCGGCCGGCGGCGCCGTTGCGTCAGCGGCCCGGTCCAGTAATGCGGCCGCCCAGGGAGCCGCGACAGGCATAACCGCGGCGGCGGCCGGCCGCCGGTCACCGCAGCCCGCTCGGTGCTAATTGGCTGTCGGCGGATGCGACTTGCGGCTGGCTCGGTTGTCGCCATGCGGACGCGCGCACGTGTCGGCCAGGCTGCGAATGAAAGCCGATCTCCGCGTCGTCTGTCGGTGTGAGGTCCTGGCGTGCACTGCTCGGCTCGTCGCGGCCGGCCTCGCCGATCGCGCACGCCGACCGGTAGCGCGCGAGAAATGGCGCACCAGCGCCGCCGCGGTAATCTGGCGGTTCCACCGCTGGTGTCGACGGCCTGTCCTGCCCACTGCCGATCACAGTTTCCAGGCCGGTAGCCCATGGCAACCGAAACGGCGCCCTTTCATCGGACCGTGTTTATCACGTGATCGTACTGCCGGCGAGCTGCCGCGGAACGTGTCTCGTCATGCTGTGCCTTCGGCGTGCACTGCCGATGTTGTGTGCCCGTCTCTGGACGGCAGTGCCGTTTGTCGGGCGGCGCTGTCGGCTGGTGTGGGCAGCACGGTCGGCGCTCCTGTCCGCCCGGTCTGGTCTGTCGTGCGCCGTTACCGCCGCCGACCGGGTTCTGTGTTCGCGTCGCGCCGCAAACGAGGCCACCGCGACCCCCTCCTCCGCCACAAGGCCGTCACGTGACCTCAGACGACCACACGACGGCCGTTGCACGGTGCCACTCGGGACCTTGGCCTGGTGTCAACATCAGGTGGTTTCAGGCCACCTCATGACCTTAATGACCTCGCGATCTCGTGACCTCGGGCCACCTCATGGCCTTAGGCCACCTCATATCCTTAGTGATCTCATGACGTCAGGCCCTCTTGCAACTCAAGGTCAACCCGTGACCTCGGGTCAACTCGTGACCTCGGGTCAACTCGTGACCTCAGGCCAACTTGTGACTTCAGATCACTTCATTGTATCAGGCCACCTCGTGGTTGAGGCCGTCATGTGAGCTCGGATATATGTATTTATTGATTTATCACCACATGTGCTCCACATAGCAGCCTAAGAAAACCTTAGTCACGAACGTCTGGTGCATACACCTTGCTTCACTGACCACGGATATTGTGGAACTGGAGCTCCAGTCACGAACGTCTGGTGCATACACCTTGCTTCACTGACCACGGATATCGTGGAACTGGAGCTCCAGTCACGAACGTCTGGTTCATACACCTTGCTTCACTGACCACTGATATTGTGGAACTGGAGCTCCAGTCACGAACGTCTGGTTCATACACCTTGCTTCACTGACCACGGATATTGTGGAACTGGAGCTCCAGTCACGAACGTCTGGTTCATACACCTTGCTTCACTGACCACGGATATTGTGGAACTGGAGCTGCAGTCGCGAACGTCTGGTTCATACACCTTGCTTCACTGACCACGGATATCGTGGAACTGGAGCTCCAGTCACAATCGTCTGGTTCATACACCTTGCTTCACTGACCACGGATATCGTGGAACTGGAACTCCAGTCACAATCGTCTGGTTCATACACCTTGCTTCACTGACCACGGATATTGTGGAACTCGCCCCAGACGCGCTTCAATGTCCCCAACATAGGTCATCAGTGCGTTATGTAAAAACGGACATGGCAGACGGTCTGCATCTGAGCTGCCGGTGAAATTGAAGGTCATATTGTTATATATTTTGAATGTTTTACCGTATATCGTTCTTCAGAAACTGGCAACCTTGGTACATTCTATCATAACCTAACCGATGCATCATGGTACGATATTTATTTTCACATATAGCTTTACGTAATCGATGCCCTGAATCAATATAAATATGTGAAACCCTTACAAACAAATACGATCGAGGCTGAATTGGCTTCTTCTGCAAGACGGCGTTCGTTCGTTCGCTCATTCCGCTCACTCCCTGACTCATTCACTCACTTCATTTGAATAAATGCGTGCATCATGAACTTAAATGAACTGGATATTGTTCCAACAGCTATATGCCATGTTCACTGAGATGCGTCAACGTTTTCTCAAGGCAGGGACGGATACAGACATTTTGATTGAGGGAGGGGAACTTGTCTGGAGGACGCATTTATCCGAAGGAGTGCCACTGGTTTTGAGGATTTTTTTTAGGCGGGGGAGGGAAGATTCGCTCGAATTTCATCACATGCCCACAGTTGTCCTCTGGACCCGCCAGTGTCCCGAGATGGGTTTTAGGTATACTTTATTTGTGTTGGCTGTATCTGATTGCTCTCGGAAGCTTCTTGTCTGATGAAGCCGTCTTGCGGTAGCATCTGGAAGCCAATTAGTGACGCGGCTATAGCGCACTGCATGCAACTGTTAGAAAAATAGCATAGCATCTTCAAGTCGGCGCGACCTGAAGCATCAATCCGTCACCACTAGCGTCCCGGCGGCGTCGGCCGTGGGTGATATTTGGTGGTGCGTAGTCGGTGATATTCGTTTTATTTTATATTGGGCTAGATGTCGACAGGCTGATAGATTTGCCGAGGTCTTCTATTTCCCTATTATGATCTAGGTCACGAAGGTGATGTTGATTGGGGCAGAAAGATGTGAAAAGTACTCTTGTTTGGTGTCTATTTCCACCACCAATTTTGAGTTTCAGTGCACTGGTGTTGTGAAGTATTGCGAGAGCCCGCTGTTGTCATGTTGCGTGCGCTGTGCTGTCACTGCCCCGGCTGATGTTATGCTCCTGCCTTTCAGGGACGATCTGCAATCCGTTTCGACAAGAATGACGGGGTGAGTGTTAGTTGATTGGTCAGCACGTGCCCGTGCAATGGCGGATCCAGGATTCAAGGAATATGGCGGCCGATCCGAAATAGTACAGTTTAAATGTCCTGTGCGTTAACGAAAATATTCTCTTTTGGATGCATTGATGCCCAGGAGTTTTTTTTATGATTATATTGTTGCTCTAAGATACATAGAGATTGAAAAAAGCTGTGTTTCCAGTCTCAGAAGTTTGGAAGGGCATTGCTTGTTTGCCGTCTGGCGTGGATCCGCCGTGTGTGTGCGTCACGCCCGGGCCCGACTATGTCCTGGTACGTCTGGCGTGGATCCGCCGTGTGTGCGCGTCACGCCCGGGCCCGACTATGTCCTGGTACGTCTGGCGTGGATCCACCAGTGTGTGTGTGCGCGTCACGCCCGGGCCCGACTATGTCCTGGTACGTCTGGCGTGGATCCACCAGTGTGTGTGTGCGCGTCACGCCCGGGCCCGACTATGTCCTGGTACGTCTGGCGTGGATCCACCAGTGTGTGTGTGCGCGTCACGCCCGGGCCCGACTATGTCCTGGTACGTCTGGCGTGGATCCACCAGTGTGTGTGTGCGCGTCACGCCCGGGCCCGACTATGTCCTGGTACGTCTGGCGTGGATCCACCAGTGTGTGTGTGTGCGTCACGCCTGGGCCCGACTATGTCCTGGTACGTCTGGCGTGGATCCACTAGTGTGTGTGTGTGCGTCACGCCTGGGCCCGACTCTGTCCTGCTGGCACGTCTCTTGTCATCACTGGGAAAACCAGCCTCGGACCACAGAGTGCTTCCCTGTGCCGCTCTGAGGGTGTTCTGGCGGCTGCTGTGAAGTCAGTGCGGGACGTTATCTCGGTGACAGGGCTGGGATGCTCCGGGACAGAGCGCCGAATCGCTGACCCTCCACCACTCTGCACTACTCTGCACCTGCCCACACCGGCTCACAATCGCAGTGAATTATTACCGAGTGGTGCTAATTGACTCGATTCAGGATTTCCACGATGCGCCTTTGCGTTGCTGCACTTGAGCGATTACGTGTTCAAGAGCCAGGGTTGGAAACACGGCCTTGTCCTGGATTTTGTGTCAGCTGGAACATTATCATATCCGGGGAATTGTTGCTGTTTCATAAACATTCCCGAAACTGATTGCAAAGCATGAAACTGAACTACTGATGGTAGTAACAGACGAGGAATTATTTTCACCTGCTTCGAATGCCCCAACCTTTTCCTCTCCAAATTCAGGATCGGAGAGCACCAATCCGACGTTGTTCAGAACAGTCAGAACAGTACTGCTTGCATGTCCCAAGCAGCCGGTGCGCCGGCCGCCACCGGCACGTCCCCAGTATGGGTCAGTGTTCAGCGTCACGGCGGCTGCTCAACCGTACACCGGAATCTCGGCAACAATGGCACCCCGCGAGTGGCCCGTCGTCGACGCGAATTATGCAAGAGCGAGTTAGCTTTTGGACGCATGTAGGAAGTGCCTTTTGCTCTGCCGGCCGCGCAACGAGGGTTCGCGTGACGGAAGCGTCTCGGCTGCGCGGTGTCGGCGTGCCGGCATCACGCCAGATGCTTCCTCGTGACGTCACTGGGAGGGTGTGCAGTGGTGTGGTGATCCAGAAGGCGTGCTGGCAGCCGCGAACAAAAACACGCGTCCAGTGGTGAGCGAAATCAGGCGACAGACATGTAACCACATAATGCTTCGGCATACTTGGATGCATGTCGTGCTGCGCTTCACTTTCCGGCGGCTGTCGGGAAGTTGATAGAAGCGGTCTCGCACCACAGTTTTCCACTTGACTGCCATGAATACAGCCGCTGTTCACTTGCTTTGCCGTCGGCAGTGCTTGGACTTCAGGAACTTCAGACTTCAAGAACCCTTCATCAGGGTTCTTGGACGGCCTGTTGCTTTTCAGCCCTCAGTCAATTGTGTGGGGATGTGGCTGGATCGCCGTGATACCTACAAGGATCACATCACGCGGTCGAGCGCGAGATGCTACAGGGGATTATAGGGGGGGGACGAGTGGTCTAGGGGTAGGATGCTCGTCTCACAATCGAAAGGTTGTGGGTTCGAGTCTCACCTGTCGCTACTCTTCGCCCGCGACCAATCGGCGTGAGAGATTGGCGACGCTACATGACTCAACGGTCGACGCGTCGTAAAACTAATAACCAACCAGGTGATTATAGGTTATGACAGTTGTATTTTGTTCCGGCTTCGCAGAAGATACATATATATATATATATATATTATTGCTCTTGTACTGAGCTCTAATATGAGCAAAGATTGACTGCGCAGGCTGTATTTATGAGAACCAAGTAAGCACACACTTGGTACAGCGCACAACACCGCGCTCCGTGTTGCTCCGAACACATTCGGCACCTACCGACCTGACGGTATTGTTGTTGAGGCTGACGGGCCTTCTTTGTCACTTGGACGCGAAATGTTGGGAATAAACTATGCCTGTAAAGTGTCGCAATACCACATACCACACCTATGATGTCCTGGGATATTCCCCTGCTCTACCGCCCGTGAGACGAACGACGAACTAACCTGCACCACCCTTAGCTCATGCTAATTCAGTTCACAAATGCAGCATTGAGCGGAGGGACACAGCACAACTTCGTATTCCAGCTACGCCGCCAAGCCAATGAATCAAGGCCACCGGTGACCCTTCGTGATGTGTCATCAAGAACACTGTCAAAGACACAGACATTGGGCAGAATCCAGCTCTTAGCATAACATTCAGTGTTGGCAAGTTCCGTCCCGCAGGCGGCTGTAGCCGGTTTTATCCACGGTTAAGACCGGCTGGGCTTCACGGGGGGGGCATCAGCCGTGGCGCCGCCAAGCGGCAAAACCGTGAACTAGCCTGGAGGGCAGAATGCATTGAGGCCTATGGGGAAAAACCACGTTAAGCCCAATATCTCATGAAGTATTTGGGGTAGCGCGGAACTAATGGCAGATTTGGAAAGGGCTTTACGAGACTTACCATATTCACATGGAACAATACATATACAGGGAATACTGGAATAACGCGTGTATGATCTAACGCATGCTTTGACCCTTGGCTTTGACCGTGGCGGGCCGCGGCGGCGTTCAGGCTCGCCCCGCTGCTGACGACTTTCGGTGGCAGGCGGAGCCTATTTTGGCCGCAGAGCCGCAGCGACCGCAGGTTCCGTGAACAGGGCTTCATTTCAGGAAATGAAAGCGTTGTGCTATGTTTTTAGCTAAAATTATTTCTTGAGGTTCCTATACTTTTATAAACTTCAATTTATTGTAATTTTCTGCGAAATATAATTAAATAGCACAAAATACTGAATATTCTCCCACGAACATTGCTGTTTTTTTAAGCAAATGATGCTAGCGCTAGCATTACCTGTCCAATCACTACCTGTCTCCAGTTGTTGGTTTGAAGGTCAGGCCAAGGTTATGCCAGCGTCTGGTGGGCCCACCTTATGAAATAGCCTTGGGCAACACTAGTTTTGTGTTGGATCGTGTCTTCGAGCCTGCCTTTTATGTCTTAGAGCATGCTTATTGATGGGGTAAGAGGTGTACTTGGCAGTAGATTCAAAACCGGCCTTCGGGCATAGGGTAGCAACGAAGCGGTTGGTTGGCAGTCAGACATTTGTGAGACGTACGTATTGGACAAGGTCTCCGACGGTTACAACCATTGCAGTCAGCGTATGTTATCATTAATTTTAGACTGATTCAGTTCAGTCGAGTTGGTTCAAGTAGCTCTGCATTGGTTTTGATAACGCACTTGGAAAACTCCAAGCTGTGCGTTTGAGAGTGGGGACTCGACTTTGTCAGTAGCTGTTTGACACACAAGAAACAAGCATGATGCACGTGAAACCGCACGGACGTTTTTCTCCAACTGTTTGGACTTCTCGGCTGGTTATATCAGACATCGCCTTCGGCACCGATCAAGATGCAGTCACAGGATTATTGACGCCTTGCTGTCGCATCGCTTTCAGCCGTCGGCGAGTGGTTCTTGACATACAAGCCGGCACACCCCGAATGGGCGCAAAATCACCAATGCAGTCGACGCGCCCTAAAGCACAAATCCACCACTACCACGGCCTCCAGTGCTGCTGCTGGACAGGTGCAACTGGCATTCGTCTTGCTCGGCTCCCAGTTGGAAAGACCATAAAGTGCGGGGAGACGGTCGCGCACGAACGAGCTCTGACCGATCCAAATACTGGCAGGCAACACACCGCCGCTAGTCCGGGATTTCCATCGCCTTTGTCGCTTTCTCTCGGTCGCCTCATTGTGTTTCTGTGTTCACGTTGGTTTTTTCTTTGGTGTGTGTGCGTGGAGCCGGGGTTGGATTTGTGCTTTCGAATCCTGAATGTGGAGAGGAAAAATGTATCGAATTCGAATTCAGAGAGGAAAGATAACCATCGTCTTATCTCACCGGAGCATTATGTTTCCTTACCTCGTCTGTTCATCCTGTATTCTGTTCTCACCTTATTATTATATCTTTTTATCACATCTTCATATCAATGCCTCTCATATTTTGTAATTATCTGTCTGTTAAGCGTATGGGTGGAGAAAGCTTCTATGGTGATGCGTGACATTGAATGCATGTGTCCGTTTTTTCTCTTATAATCCCGTTGCCCATCAGGCTGCTCGGTGCAGCGAGATGTGAATTATTTTTTGTCGATTTCATGAGCGACGGATACAAGGGAGGGTGAAACATGCCAGTAGGACGACCCCGTTGATCTCGATCCTGAAACTGAAATGGGAAATGAACAGGCTCGAATTGTGCCGTCACGCACCTAGGACAACCTTGAAGTCGACTTCTCGACTGCAAAACCACTGAATGGCTCAACCGCACGCGAAGTCCGGCTGCTTCGTCTCCGGCTGATCCATGTCCTCGCGCCAGCTGATCCATGTTCCCGCGCCAGCTGATATTGGACCGGTATGTCGTGACACTTTGGCTCTCACTGGAAGGTCTCTGGACCGGTTGGGCCCGATGTGCTCTGCGCTCGCGCCTCGGTCTCCGGCTGTGATCTTGATGCCGGACGGGTTTGCTGCGCTGTGTGCGCTCTCTTTGGGTGCGGTACAGAGAGGTGCCGGGGTGGCACCGGTCGGCCGTGGACGCTGGCCAGCCGGGGGGGGCGCCCTAGCTGGGGGCCGTCTGCCTGCTCCGCTCCGGTTCCGACCTCGGCTGTGTACAACCTTCGCCGCTCGGTCCAGTCAAGGGCGGCCGCGCGTCGGCGGCGGCTGGGCGGTCGGCGAGCGATGGTGACTGGTGTGGGCGGCCGTCTCTAGACAGGCCGCCCGCACCAGATACGCCACGGTGAGCCCATGGCAGGTGCACCACCCCTGTCGCCATGGTGAGCCCATGCCAGATTCAACACCCCTGTCGCCACGGTGAGCCCGTAGCAGATGCACCACCCCTGTCGCTATGGTGAGCCCGTGGCAGTTACACCACCTCTGTCGCTATGGTGAGCCCATGCCATGCACACCACCCCTGTCGCTATGGTGAGCCCATGGCAGGCGCACCACCCTGTCACCACGGTGGGCTCATGGCAGGTGCACCACCCCTGTCGCTATGGTGAGCCCGTGGCAGGTGCACCACCCTTGTCGCCACTGTGAGCTCATGACAGGTGCACCACCCCTGTCGCTATGGTCAGCTCATGCCAGGTGCGCCACCCCTGTCGCTATGGTGAGCCCGTGGCAGGTGCACCACCCTTATCGCCACGGTGGGCTCATGGCAGGTGCACCACCCCTGTCGCTATGGTGAGCCCGTGGCAGGTGCACCACCCCTATCGCCACGGTGGGCTCATGGCAGGTGCACCACCCCTGTCGCTTATGGTGAGCCCATGCCAGGTACACCACCCCTGTCGCTATGGTGAGCCCGTGGCAGGTGCACCACCCCTATCGCCACGGTGGGCTCATGGCAGGTGCACCACCCCTGTCGCTTTGGTGAGCCCATGCCAGGTGCACCATCCCTGTCGCTATGGTGAGCCCGTGGCAGGTGCACCACCCCTATCGCCACGGTGGGCTCATGGCAGGTGCACCACCCCTGTCGCTATGGTGAGCCCATGTCAGGTGCACCACCCCTGTCGCTATGGTGAGCCCGTGGTAGGTGCACCACCCCTATCGCCACGGTGGGCTCATGGCAGGTGCACCACCCCTGTCGCCACGGTGAGCCCGTGGCAGGTGGCGGCGTAGCCGGCAGCGACAGGATCGACCGTCGGTCGTCTGTGACGGAGACACTGGCAGCGGCGAAGTCGGGCGGACGGCATTAGTGGTCGGCAGGCCGACACTGCCGTGGGAAGCGGCACGGCGTCGGGGTGCAGGCCGGCGCCGGCCCTGCCCCGGCTCGCAAATAGCACAGTCGAACCGTGAAGAATGCGAGACGGCGGCCAGACGATGGATCTTCCCGCGGCGGTGGCTGTGCTGCCGCGACACGCAGCACTGTCGCAACTGCCGACGCGCTGTGTCGCCCGTGCAGCTGGGACGCCATCAAGTCAAGTTCGAGTGACCACCCAACTGCCGACGACTGCCATCACGCCACTGCCCGCCCGTCTGCTCCCCCCGCCCCGCCCCGCCCTGCTGACGTGACCGTCAGACCGGCACATGAACGCTCGGTGTCGACCGCAAGCGCCGGTCGGTGCGGATATGGCTTGTCACCACCAGCCGGGCCGGGCGACGGAGTCATCAGCAGCGCTGAGTCTTGGCGCGTGCAGTGCCACGGGGTGGCGATATGTTGTAACCTGGGCCAATGCTGCGTGTGGCGACGGGTTCATGCAGTCCGGTCTGCATTTAGATCTTCCCTGTTGGCTGTTGCGAGTTACACGGTGTGTGATGACTAATTTGGAGCTGGGTGTCTTTGTCGCTTCACAGAACTAACACAAAAAAATGCGTAGGAAGTGTTTCTAAAGCACGGAATAGTTTGACACGATAAATGAGTATTTCTTGATTCAGATTTCATTGGTCACACAGATTTCATTGGTTTCACCTTCAACAAGGACTGATATGTGTTTCTTTATGAGACACCGTGTCAATATTCAATCCCTACGATGCCACAGAGGATGGGCTGCTGGGTTGAATAGTGCAGGAAACAGACATTTGAGCGGGCGACAAAACGTCACTCGGGTCCTGAGTTAGATCATCGGCTCGGTCCAGAGGCGAACAGTTGGACGGACCCAAAAGTGAACCGTTGGACGGACCAGAGGTGTGGACCGTTGGACCGACTCAGGGGAAGACAGTTTGTCGGGAGGGCTTCTGAGACTCGTCAGACCGTCGGGACGGCCCAGAGGTGGACCGTCGGTCGGGTCCAGGGGTGGACCGTCGGTCGGGTCCAGGGGTGGACCGTCGGTCGGATCCAGGGGTGGACCGTCCCTCGGGGGTCCAGAGGTGGACCGTCGGTCGGGTCCAGAGGTGGACCGTCGGCCGGGTCCAGAGGTGGGCCGTCGGTCGGGTCCAGGGGTGGACCGTCGGTCGGGTTCAGAGATGGACCGTCGGTTGGGTCCAGGAGTGGACCGGCCTCTGGTCCAGAGGTGGACCGTCGGTCGGGTCCAGAGGTGGACCGTTGGTCGGGTCCAGAGATGGACCGTCGGTCGGGTCCAGAGGTGGACCGTCGGTCGGGTCCAGAGGTGGACCGTCGGTCGGGTCCAGAGGTGGACCGTCGGTCGGGTCCAGAGGTGGACCGTCGGTCGGGTCCAGAGTTGGACCGTCGGTCGGGTCCAGAGGTGGGCCGTCGGTCGGGTCCAGGGGTGGACCGTCGGTCGGGTCCAGAGATGAACCGTCGGTCGGGTCCAGGAGTGGACCGGCCTCTGGTCCAGAGGTGGACCGTCGGTCGGGTCCAGGAGTGGACCGTCGGTCGGGTCCAGGAGTGGACCGTCGGTCGGGTCCAGAGGTGGACCGTCGGTCGGGTCCAGAGATGGACCGTCGATCGGGTCCCGGGGTGGACCGTCCCTGGGGTCCAGAGGTGGACCGTCGGTTGGGTCCAGGGGTGGACCGTCGGTCGTGCCCAGAGGACCGTCTGACCGGCCAGATGCCTTTGTCATGTTTTCCACGTGCCGACAACGGCGCCTGTTCGGCGGCAGGCCAACTACCTGGTTATTTTCGCTCACAATCAGCTGCAGTGCTACCCGCCCCACCCCTCCCCTCCCCTCCCTGCTACTACCCTGCTGCGGCCGCCCACTGTGGCGGTCGGCAGCTGGGCGTGGCCCCGTGGGGGCCCGAGGAGACCGTTACACACCAAACCGGTCTGTGTCTGTGCGCGTGTCGACAGACCTCTGGCCTCCCGCAACGTCATGGAGTGGCTGTGAGGTGCGAGGTTTGGCTGTATTAACGGATGCAGCGGTGTAACGTCATGAAATGGCTGTGAGGTGCGAGGTTTGGCTGTACCAATGGATGCAGCGGTGTGACGCGTTGCAGACGCGTCAGGCGCCTCGCATACAGAGGTATCCTGTCGCTTGGGCACTGTCGATGCTGGGAGCCAGGCCGGTACGACAGTGCCGGTCACAGTCTGCGCGCCTCGTCTGTGTTCGGCGGTCTCGATGATGGATGGACAGTTGGCAGCGAGCGGCGGCTGCCGGCCGCGGTAAACTCGTCGTCAGGGCGACTGGTCGCGCTCCACGTCCGCTGGAGGGCATGTTGACCCGTCTCTAACCGAAGAAGTGTGTTTCCCGACTCCGCCCGGTTCTGTCCGAGGAGGACACGGCTCAAAGTGGCTCAACCCGCATCTCCCCACCAGTTATTTGGTTTCACCACCGCATCAAGACCAGCATAGCTAAGCAAACGTCTGCTACGACAGTATGCTGAAATTTCTTCTTCGTAGAGTGGATGTTTGGAAGCGAAGACGTGGAAATCCCTGAGGACGTCGAAATACTGTTGCAATATGACGGACACAAGATTATTTTAACATGTGAACATTGCATTTGTTGGCGAGCTTGTGATGCTACAAATGCCAGGAATCTGATGTGGTGAAAGAGTTTGTTACACAGTTCCAAGAAAAGCAATTGAGGAATTCAAAACTCGGTTCGCAGGAGGTAACGAAGTTTCTGTTATTTATTGGCTTCCACGTAAATGTCGGAATTCCATGACATTGCTGTTGGATGACAGGTTAGAGATTCATAACGCTTCAGCTCACAGAGTTCGCCCAGTTGATGGAGACAGGGGTTTGGACACTCTACAATATGTCCGGATGAGTTTAAAGTCGGAGTGACCGTGTGGGACGGCCTCGGCGCCGTTAGTCTCGCCGGTAGTGTCGCCGGTAGTGTCGCCGGTAGCGGCCCGGTGAGTCACCGCTCCGGCCGGTTAGAGTAATGGCTCAGCCGGCATGACTGGCGGTGGTCGCTATCGCCGGCAATCACCGCCATTGTCTGTTAAAATGTTCTCGAAAAGTCCGCTGCACAGATCGGATATCGACGGCGACGGTTCCGATGACGGCGACGGGCGGCTGCGTGTCGACTGGTGAGGCGGTGGGGTGTGACGGCAGCAGCGTCAGCCGGCCCACTGGTGAGGCGGTGGGGTGTGACGCCAGCAGCGTCAGCCGGTCCACTGGTGGGGCGGTGAGGTGTGACGCCAGCAGCGTCAGCCGGCCCACTGGTGGGCCGGTGAGGTGTGACGCCAGCAGCGTCAGCCGGCCCACTGGTGGGGCGGTGAGGTGTGACGGCAGCAGCGTCAGCCGGCCCACTGGTGGGCCGGTGAGGTGTGACGCCAGCAGCGTCAGCCGGCCCACTGGTGGGGCGGTGAGGTGTGACGCCAGCAGTGTCAGCCGGCCCACTTGTGGGGCGGTGAGGTGTGACGGCAGCAGTGTCAGCCGGCCCACTGGTGGGGCGGTGAGGTGTGACGGCAGCAGCGTCAGCCGGCCCACTGGTGGGGCGGTGAGGTGTGACGGCAGCAGCGTCAGCCGGCCCACTGGTGGGGCGGTGAGGTGTGACGGCAGCAGCGTCAGCCGGCCCACTGGTGAGGCGGTGAGGTGTGACGCCAGCAGTGTCAGCCGGCCCACTGGTGGGGCGGTGAGGTGTGACGCCAGCAGCGTCAGCCGGCCCATTGGTGGGGCGGTGAGGTGTGACGGCAGCAGCGTCAGCCGGCCCACTGGCGGCGTGCGTCGCGTCAGCAGCGGCGCTAGCGCCAGGTTTCTCCGGCGTGTGCCGATGGACAGTATCGACGCCGGTCGGCTGCCAGCAAGTGGGTCGGCCCGACTGTGACTGGCGCCCGCGGGCCGCGCTTAGTTGGCCTATTTGGGAACCGGTCGGTTGATGTGGCGGTCGCCCCTGCATTGCGACCGCGAAGGCCCCCTCCGTGTCTGCTGCGCTGCCGTCGGCCTTGCAGTGTCGGCCTGTTGCTGCCGACTCCCGACTGCCGCCGCCGACGTCGGCGGCGGTCTCGTCAGCTGGCGCCTGGTGTCGGGAGCCAAGTCAGACCGGACCGGACCGGACCGGACCGGACCGGACCGGACCGGACCGGACCGGACCGGACCGGACCGGACCGGACCGGACCGGACCAGACCGGACCGACCGACCGGACCGGACCGGACCGGACGGACCGGACCGGACCGGACCGGACCGGACCGGACCGGACCGGACCGGACCGGACCGGACCGGACCGGACCGGACCGGACTGGACTGGACTGGACTGGACTGGACTGGACCGGACCGGACCGGACCGGACCGGGCTGGACTAGACCGGGCTGGACACCGAGCCGGTCGAGATTCGGTGACTGCTGAGACCAGCGCCGGGCCTCAGTGAGAGACTCACTGCCGCGGAGAACTGTGGTCCGAGCGAGACCCGGGCCTGACGAGCCTTCCGCCGGTCCGGGACTGATGCCTGCTCAGAGCCGGGTCGGGTGAGGTGCGAGCGGGCCGAGGTCGGAGTCGGTGGCGTGGCCGCCGTCCGGCCGACCGGTGCGGTAGAACGGTTCTACCCGGCGGCTACGGTCATTGACGATTAAAGCCGGTTCGTGACGGGTCGGGTGTCTGAAACCAAACTGGATACGAAACTTATCTATTTTCCCCGATTATCCTACAAATATAACGAACGTTTAGTATCTGAACAACGTCATGCTCGTTGACATTCCGAACGGTATCAGCAAAACTAAATATAACCAGAGCAGCTGCGCCTGGACGGTAGGCGATGAACGACAACTGTTGGGGAGCCGAAGGACGCCTGGCTGTTGACACGGGCTGATGTTGGTCGGTGTGTGACGGACCTGCCTCGGTGCTCGTGTATTGGCCGGTGGTGCCTCTGCCGACCCATCTCACGACCGGCTCCCAGTGTCGCCGACCCACACCGACCCGTGTTACAGCCAGATCCCAGTGTCGCCAACCCACACCGACCCACACCGACCCGTGTTACAGCCAGATCCCAGTGTCGCCAACCCACACCGACCCGTGTTACAGCCAGATCACAGTGTTGCCGGCCCACACTGACCCGTGTTACAGCCGGATCCCAGTGTCGCCGACCCACACCAACCCGTGTTACAGCCGGATCCAAGTGTCGCCGACCCACCTCAACCCGTGTTACAGCTAGATCCCAGTGTTGCCGACCCACACCCATCCGTGTCACGACCGAATCCCAGTGTCGCCGACCCAAACCGACGTACGGTTTGTGGGCCTCCTCTGCACTGGACAACTGCCACAAAATTGTCACACCGCCCTGCCACATCAGGTCTTTCACACGTCACAGACCGTCCAGTCACGGGCAACCCTGCCACATCAGCCTCGCCACACCTTACAGGCCACTCAGTCACCGGCCACCCTGCCACACCAGACCCGTCCAAATCCACGCCGGGCGGCGGCTGGCCGACACAACAGGCAATGGCTGGCGCTGTTTTCACTGGCATCCAAACGCAACAGTGCGCCCTGCATGTGGTGCCGGACGGGCCAAGACGATGCACCCTCCATGTGATGCCGGACAGATCGGGACGATGCACCCTCCATGTGGTGCCGGACAGGCCGAGACGATGCATCCTCCATGTGATGCCGGACAGATCGGGACGATGCGCCCTCCATGTGGTGCCGGACAGATCAGGACGATGCGTCCTCCATGTGATTCCGGACAGATCGGGACGATGCACCCTCCATGTGGTGCCGGACAGGCCGAGACGATGCACCCTCCGTGTGATGCCGGACAGATCGGGACGATACGCCCTCCATGTGGTGCCGGACAGATCAGGACGATGCGTCCTCCATGTGGTTCCGGACAGATCGGGACGATGCGCCCTCCATGTGGTGCCGGACGGGCCGAGACGATGCACCCTCCATGTGTTGCCGGACAGATGGGGACGATGCGCCCTCCATGTGGTTCCGGACAGATCGGGACGATGCAGCCTCCATGTGGTTTCGGACAGGCCGAGACGATGCGCCCTGTATGTGATGCCGGATGGGCCGAGACGATGTACCCTCTATGTGATGCCGGACAGGTCGGGACGATGCACCCTCCATGTGGTGCCGGACAGGTTGGGACGACAGCGGTGTGGCGTGGCGATTGGGGCCGCCGTTTCGCCGCTTCCGGATCGGCTCACCGTTCCAGGGCACGTGATGTGCGGACGGCTGTGGTGGTTGTGGCGCGCGGCCGTTTGTGCCGGTACGGCAGCGCTGCGCGGGGCTGGTGGGCTGGCCGGCTGACACCAGTCCATGTCCAGACAGGTATGCTCCGCCAGGTATTGGCGTCTGGCCCAGCGGACACGCTCCTGCGCGTGGCGCGGGTGTGTCGCAAGCGTTCGGCGTTACCGGTCCCACCTAGTCGTGGCCAGTTATTTCACACAACGCCGTCGCCTGGTGTGGGGCCCTCCCATTCGACATTACCATGTCATTTGGCTGGAAATGTTAGTAATTACTGGAAATCCAGGGTGGTAGTTGTAGAGTATATTGTGGTCTTCTTTCATTGCGGCATTGGCTGGATCGGATGACTGTTATTTTATGGAAAGCTTGGCCGTTGTCGGCCATCATCTGTAGGCCCTGGCTAAGCGAGGCCCGTGACAGATCTCAGTTGGTGATGCTATGGATCAGGGCTGTGTTACCAGGTGCGTGAATTTGCAAAAAGGGTATGCCTGCCGAAATGAAGGTTGTGAGTGCTAGCAGGCTGAGCATCATCAGCTGTTGGACCTGTAAGCCCAACTAACTGAAACAAAGTTTATTTATGAACGCCACTGATGTCCATTACACTGTCATGCAGTTTATAAAAGCAATCACAGATACAGACATCACTCTAGAAAATGATGCAGCTATAGCTGAAGGATTCAATAAATACTTCACAGAAATTGCACCAAAATTGAGAGAACAGATTCCTCAAAACAACACCAATGCTTTAGAATACATACATACGTATCCAGATATATCAATGGCACTATTAACAGTAGCAGAAAATAATTTAGATACAGTGATTACTTCTTTAAAAAATGTTGAGTCAGGAATTGATGGAATAAATTATAGGTTATTTAAACAATCGTATAGGTCAATATTACCACACTTGACCCATGTCATTAACCTATGCCTGAATAGTGGGACTTTCCCCAAGCCATTTAAAATAGCTGTCGTCAAGCCCATCTACAAAAAAGGTGACCCAGCAACATTTTGTAACTACCGACCAATTAGTATTCTTCCATATATGTCAAAAATATTAGAAAAGATCATCTACAACCAACTCTTGGAACATTTCACACCACACAACATACTTTCTGATAAACAATTTGGTTTCAGAAAAGATATGTCCACATATATGCCTCTTCTCTTAATACAGAACTTCATCACCAAAGGGTTTGAAAATAATGAATATGTTGTCGGAATTTACCTTGATTTGAGGAAGGCATTTGATACTGTTGACAGGGAAATATTATGTGCAAAATTGGAGAAATATGGAGTGAAGGGAAATGCAATTAAAATATTACAATCATATCTATCAGGAAGAACTCAAGCTACCACAATCAATAACAGCACCTCTGCTTTCAGAAAGATTGAAATGGGTGTACCACAGGGCTCAATTATAGGCCCCTTACTCTTTATAATATACATAAATGATCTTGTAAATTTGGATGTAGAATGTCAGACATTTCTATATGCTGATGACACTGCTATTTTTTTCAAAAGCACTGACCCTAAAGAGCTTCAAAACAAAATACAAAATTCCTTGCCAACAATTTCACAATGGCTACATTCAAATCTTTTGTCATTAAATGAAACAAAAACCGTATACCAGTTGTATAACAATCACAAAACGAATATTGATATTGAGATCAAATTTAATGGGATTGCTATTTTGCATCAAAATCCAGTGAAGTACCTTGGTGTATACATAGATGAAAATTTGAAATTTGCATCCCATATCAGCAGTGTCTCAAACATAATAAGTCGTAACATAGGAATGATATCAAAAACAAAATATCTCCTAAGCAAAAATCACCTCTTAAAATTGTATAATGCATTAATTCTCCCATATATAAATTATTGCTGTTTTCTCTGGGGTACAAACTATGCTAATCAGACACACAAATTGTCTTTGCTTCAGAAAAGAATGATGCGCATTATTGAGGGTGTATTTCCCCCTCAGAGTGCAAACCCTATCTTTAAGAAATACAAAATTTTAAAAGTCCAAGACAGCAAAGCTTCAGATGTTACTTATTATGCACAAATGTATTTATAATCAGCTGCCTCATTCTATTAGACCTCTTTTCACCGTATCTCTGAATACCCCATATTCCACTAGGTTACAAGACCACTTCCAACACTGCTATTCAAACAAAAATTATCGTCTCTTCACCATTGAATGTTTTGGACCTAAGCTTTGGAATATTATCATAGCAAAACATTTTCTGCATACAGATATACCAAATTCTAAGACTGTTCTAAAAAATCACATAAAGACATACTTCTTGAACAAATACTAAATGACTCATGCACTCACTCTGTCTGTTGAATATCGGAGATGCACATGTGTGTGTGTGTGTGTGTGTGTGTGTGTGTGTGTGTGTGTGTGTGTGTGTGTGTGTGTGTGTGTGTGTGTGTGTGTGTGTGTGTGTGTGTGTGTGTGTGTGTGTGTGTGTGTGTGCGTGTGCGTGTGCGTGTGCGTGTGCGTGTGCGTGTGCGTGTGCGTGTGCGTGTGCGTGTGCGTGTGCGTGTGCGTGTGCGTGTGCGTGTGCGTGTGCGTGTGCGTGTGCGTGTGCGCGTGCGCGTGCGCGTGCGCGTGCGCCCGCGTCCGCGTCCGCGTCCGCGTCCGCGTCCGCAACCATATATAGAAGCTGAAAAACAACCAACCATAGTTCCTCCCACATTCCACCCAGCAACAAGCTTATGCTTAGCTGGATGGAGTTGTGGGAGGAGCTAAGTAAACAAATGCATTTCAAATTAGGAGTGCCTACTACCATCTCGTCACAAACCAGCTACTAACATTATAGTTTAGGCCTCAACTTCTCTTTGGGATGGATATAGGGCCAGTGATATGCCTCCTTTGGGTATGACTACTTTCAGCATTCTTTATTGCTAGTTTTATTGCTCTAACACTGGGTGCTTTTATGCTCGTTTATTTGTTTTCCATCTCTTAGCTGGGAGTGCCGCGACTTTACTGTTTATTTTATGGTGTTGATGTAAGGTACTTGCAGTCGTTGGGTAAGGGGGGGTGGGGCACTCCTGGTCACCTGATCTTGGGTGGCGGACTTTAAAAAAAAAAAAAAAAATCATGTAGATCATTCAGGTAGATAATGTGGATAATAAGAAGGGAAAGACCGTGATTGACGTTTTCCCCTTGTGTTTGCTTCGGCGTCGGTTGTATGACCTCTTGACCATCCTTGTGCCCTGTTCATATTCCCTCGGTCTTCTGACAATCTATGTCGACGTGAATGATCCACGACGGGTCGGTGCGCTCTAAAGCCCAAATAACATACAAACTGGCAATCTATGGGCATAGTCATAGTCCAGCCATTCTCAGCCCACTCGAGATCAGAACAACAACATTGACATTACTGCAAAATCTTAAACCAAGTGTTTACAATGCTTGAGGATTTTTACTTCTTCTTCTTTTTTTTGGGGGGGGGGGGGCGCTTTAGACATTTTAACGTGGCTCCAGCCACATTCTCTTGTTCCATATATGGTGAAATAAATTTAATGTTTCTTGTGTTCGTTTCATTTGCAAGTCTTGCTTTAAAAAAAAAGTGTGACAATGGTGTATTTGAGCTCATAACCTCATGATATCTTTGATGATCTGCTGCTTTCAACAATTAGTACACGCGATTTTGTGCTGTTTAAGGATACGTATTCAGATTGTTAAATGGAGATGACAAAACTGCTGTATGGAATGTTGAAATGACATTTGGTCATTTGGTTTTTACCATATATACTATAATTCGTTTTATATTTCACAATGTAACGACATAGGATCGGTTGACAGTCCATGAAGTATATCCCAAATACCAGATCAACACCGTATATCCTAAGGGCCGATACAAAGCCCATCGTTCCTAATCGGACTGGGCTTTTGGTCTTGGCATGTGCCGCCTCTACTGGTGTGAAATAATGGTGACATTTGATGGAGTAGGTATTGATGCCGGCCGTTAGGCTAAGTGTGCCACCTCTAATGGTGAGCAATAATGGTGACATTTGATGGATTAGGTATTGATGCCGGCCGTTAGGCTAAGTGTGCCACCTCTAATGGTGACATTTGATGGACTAGGTATTGGTGCCGGCCGTTAGGCTAAGTGTGCCACCTCTGATGGTGAGCACTCATGGTGACATTTGATGGACTAGGTATTGGTGCCGGCCGTTAGGCTAAGTGTGCCACCTCTGATGGTGAGCACTCATGGTGACATTTGATGGACTAGGTATTGGTGCCGGCCGTTAGGCTAAGTGTGCCACCTCTGATGGTGAGCACTAATGGTGACATTTGATGGACTAGGTATTGGTGCCGGCCGTTAGGCTAAGTGTGCCACCTCTGATGGTGAGCACTAATGGTGACATTTGATGGACTAGGTATTGGTGCCGGCCGTTAGGCTAAGTGTGCCACCTCTGATGGTGAGCACTAATGGTGACATTTGATGGACTAGGTATTGGTGCCGGCCGTTAGGCTAAGGGTGCCACCTCTGATGGTGAGCACTAATGGTGACATTTGATGGATTAGGTATTGATGCCGGCCGTTAGGCTAAGTGTGCCACCTCTATTGGTGAGCACTAATGGTGACATTTGATGGACTAGGTATTGGTGCCGGCCGTTAGGCTAAGTGTGCCACCTCTGATGGTGAGCAATAATGGTGACATTTGATGGATTAGGTATTGGTGCCGGACGTCAGGCTAAGTGCCCGGCGTCGATTGACTGGCAGTTGTTTTCCGTGATGGTACCGGGAGCCTGCGACAGATGCAATTGTTTAGACGGTAGCCCTGCTGTGGCTGTGCGCGCACGCGCTCTCATGGTGGAAAGTTGAGCGTAACCCCGTTTTTTTATCTGGTGACCGTCCATCACGGTGAGCGGCGTCGGCCGGGGCCGTGAGTTATCTGGGGTCCGGCTATGTGGGCCGCCGATGAGTGACTGCCGGCGCGTCCGCTGTCTGGTGGGTGAGCCGGTGGAGGGCTGCCGCCGCCGCCGCCGCCGTTCTGCTACAGATGCGGCGGCCAGGTATGGCTCAACGCGACCTTGGCGGCAGTGGCGGCGCCGTCGACAGGGCCCAATTTGGTGCGGCGCCCAACGGCCGGCTGGCCCGTATCGCCGCGCCGCGTAACAGGCGCTGGCCGGCCGCGGCCTGACGTCACGGCCGGCCCGACCGGCCGGCCGTATATAAGACGCGGCTGCGGCGAAGGAGCTCGGCACTGTAGCGGTTGGCCGGGGCTGGTGATGGCGCGAGCTGTGAACGGTCGCGGCGTCGGTCGCCGGCGCGCGGCAGGTTCCGTCGCCCGAGCGCCCGCCCGTGTCCGCCGGTCGCCGGCGCGCGGCGGGTTTCGTCGCCGAGCGCCCGCCCGTGTCCGCTGTCTCGCCGGCCAATCAATGCAGATTAGAGGCGTGCCGACTGGTGCGCGACGGCCGGCTGAGCGCCACTGCTCCGCTCCCTCTCAGTTCGCACACTGTATTTAGACAACACTGCGCCGCGGTAGAGGTGTAGAACCTGGACGGCCACCATAGCAGAGTGGTGGCCGTTACGTCATGGGCGCGGCTGCCGGTCGCCGCTGCTCGCTCCCAGGGCGGACACGCGCCGCGACAGAGAGGCAGAGACGCCCGTCGGCACCGGGTGCCCTTGCTGGCGGCCGGTCGACTGAGGTCGGCGTGACCTTGGTCCAGGCGAATACAATCACCGGAGTGCGCACGGGCGGCGCGCCGCGCTCCGGCCCGCGCTCCGGCCCAGCACGTCTCCACTTCCGGTGCCGCAGCCGCACCACCCGTGCAGGCCCGCAAGACATAACTTTCACCCTCCAGTCCACCAGCACCGGCGTCGGTGGCCGGATCAGCTGACGGCGGCCGGATCAGCTGGCGGCGGCCGGATCAGCTGACGGCGGCCGAATCCGCTGGCGGCGGCCGGATCAGCTGACGTCGGCCGGATCAGCTGGCGGCGGCCGGATCAGCTGGTTGCTCGGGTCAGCGCCGTCGCAGCTTACTCGGCCGGCCGTCCACCGCGCCCCGTTAGGTCGCGGCGGCGCCGACTCCCGCCCCGTGACGTCACACAGCGGCGGTATTTGGCGCCGTTTGTCTTGGCAGGCTGAGTCACCGCACCGTGCGGGGCTCCGACTGCTCTCTGACATGCTTCCCCGCCCCTTACCTGCACCACCATCAAGCCGGTGGTGCACCTCCCCCCCTACTCGCTGACGATCGGATCGTGTTTGGTCATCACTTGCATACAGCTGGGTCGGGGTTGAGTTGCGGCGAGTTTGTGTCAGCAGTTCGGAAGCGTTTGGATCCAGTATCACTGCTGAATCGGAATGTTTGCGTCATTCCATTGGCGTGCCGTCGGACCAGCACTCCCTCCGTGGGTGCCGCTGGGCTGAATGAACGTCACCATATTGGCGTGCCGTCGGACCAGCACTCCCTCCGGGGGTGCCGCTGGGCTGAATGAAACGTCACCATATTGGCGTGCCGTCGGACCAGCACTCCCTCCGGGGGTGCCGCTGGGCTGAATGAAACGTCACCATATTGGCGTGCTGTCGGTCCATCCGTCCTGGGTGCCGCTGGGCTGAATAAAACGTCACTATTTGTTACCCGGCTTGGGAAACTTTTTCGAAAAGCGGATGAAGTCTGAGAACGGCGTTCTTAAGATGTGCATTTCCGCCAGATCAGCTGAACTAATGCAATGAAAGCATTCGCTGATAACAGTCTTGATCGGCCGAGTGTTATATTCAAAATTTGCGAAAATCCCGTTGTCGACCAGACAATTTAGCGATAGTAAGGTAATTGCTAGACGCTAATAGCCATTGCCACCATAATTCTCCACGAGGAAATTTGTCGGTGGTAAGTCTGAAACAGAAAGGGTCAGGAGAGCGAAACGAATTACCTGCAAATATGTGTAATGCATATGAAAACATGACCCTTAGAATACAATGATCGAAGTGAACATATACACGGGGACGGTGGTCTGGGTGATGCTCGTCTCGCAATCGAAGATTGTGGGTTCGAATCTCACCTGTCGCTACTCTGCCCGCGACCAATCGGCGTGGATTGGCGACGCTATATGACTCACGGTGACGTGTCGTAACCCCACGTGACACATACAAGAACATTTTTTTCTTAGTACCTCTGAATATCGTGATTCATCATTTTATTCTAAGCTTTCCGCCCCGTTGTCTTAATAACATAGTTTTAAAACCTGGTTAACAGGAACAAAATCACGTATATTTTAATTCGTGTAACTGACCTTGTGACATGGGGACGAGTAGTCTAGGGGTAAGTTGCTCGTCTCACAATATAAATATTGTGGGTTCGAGTCTCACCTGTCGCTACTCTTCGCCCGCGGTCAATCGGCGTGAGAGATTGGCGACGCTATATGACTCAACGTCGATGTGTCGTAAAAACCAATAACCAATAACCAATGCACGTTGTGACACTCGGTGGCATGCACATGGGGCAGTGTTTCAACCAGCATGGTCATGAACCGGCAAACGTTCGCCACCTAGGCCATCAGCCATGTGCATAACTCGGCCACTGAGGATCATGCCGGCGTCTAATTGATTGACGGGTGATTCGATTTTGTCCTATTGTTGGCTGTGGGCATTGTTTTCCTGGCATTGTTGGATTCGTGTGAACCGCCCATTCTTCGGCTTCGGGCGCTGCTGGTTCGTTGTCGCCGACTTTGTGTCCGCTGACAAGATCCACGGTCCACAGATGCGTGGCAGCCCCCCCCCCCCCCCCGAGTGTGGCACGCAACGCGTGCCGGCCTTGTCGGTGCTAATCACTGGCCGGCGGTGTATAGTTTGCGCGCGGCCAGGTGACCAGGTGACGGCAGTTGCTGCTCGCTGGCACGACACGAGGCGTCACTGAGTGCCTGGGACGGTGACACACCCCGGCGGCCGGCCGGCTATAAACACGCCGCCGGCCGCCGGCCGCCCTGTTGATGGACTCCCGGGCCGGGCGTGCCGCACCAGAGTGCCCTCCCCCCCCCCATCCCCCCCCCCCTCTCCCACGCTGTCGTGAGCTTGGCTGTGGAGCCGGACACGGCCGCTGCAACCGCGGCGCGCGCCCGAGAAGCCCACCGAACAGCCGACCGGTGGTGCAGCCCGGTGCGGCGAAGACCAGCCCAGCTCAGCTCGCCTGACTCTCGCCATATGTCTCGTGCCCCACCGATCATGCCGAGCCAACTGTGATCCTGTATGGCGCATCCACGTGCCTCCGATCGGCCTGCCTACCTTCAGATCTTCAGATACTTCAGAATACTCCATAGACTCATATTCCATCGACAGAATGGTCCTTCCAGTTGGATCGCGTGCCTCTCCGATCAGCCCACGTGCTTAATGCCTGCCCACATTGGCGTGTCTGCGGGACAGCGACCTCGTTCGAATCCTACACCACGTCCTCACGAGGGGCATGACGAACGCTACATTTCCAGCTTTGTTGCATTGGCTTTTGGCACCCTTTCGGTCCACTCCAGGTTCAGACATAGTTCGGCTGTCGAGATGCCATGCTTTACGGCGTCGGTTTGCCACGGTCCAAGTGGACCCATGACCCGAAGAGGTGCACCGGCCGGACCGAAACACCTTCGGGCATCATATCTCGTATGGATGCGTTTCTTGTGTTGCCGCGAGGACCGCGCTGCAGAAGTCGCCGGGAGCCAGAACCCAGTCTGCCGGTGTCAGTGGGATCGGTCGGGCGTGGCCGGTGCTGGATCCCGCCCACGATGGAGAGATGCTCTTCCGAAAAGAGCCAAGGAAACGGCTTATGCGGGGCAGCTTATACGGCCAATAGCTAAGTGACGAGACGAGCGCAACTGCACGTAAGCTCTCCGTTTATCATGAAGTTGAAGGTCAGACGAATCTCGATACCATGTTGCGAATCCCAACAGAGGTGTGTGAATGATGGATTCCTAGCAGTTTGCTGTGATACCAGCCACAGAATAGTGGTTAGATGGTGGCGTTTCTGGTGGAGATGAAGTCAGCCGCGCGCTGCAAGACTGGCATATATATATATATATATATATATATATATATATATATATATATATATATATATACATATGTGTGTATCCTTAAGTTGTTAACCAATCTTTCTGGTCAGATCCTCACATCCCGCCCCGGAGGGCGGAGTCATTATATTCCTCCCTCTAATCTCCAAACTAAGCGTCGCACGAAAACGAAAGAGGTGTCGTCGGAAAACGCTCGACGAGTAGGGATCGAAACCACCCCCGAAATTGTATCTCTTCGAAATAACGTCACTAGGGGTTTTTATGTGGTCACACTTGACGTCATGTTCTTTGGCTCTGGTGAGTTAATTATGGGAAGAAAAAAACCTAATTTTAAATTTTAAGGGCAGGGCGAAGTCGACCATGGTCCCAAAATTTCGAGTTCGTATTCATTTATAGTTTTCTTATGGGTAGAGCGCACCGAGAAGCGTTTTTTTATCAACTAAACTTAGCCCCATAAAAGTTCTTCCTTGAGGAAAACTCTTCTAGTTTAGCCATGCTGGGCAAATATGCAAAACGAATAAATCATGGAAAACGCAAAAGTTCGATAATTCCTGTGGTGCGTTTGTTGCGTCCCTAAAGGTAAGTAAACCCTGAAAGTTTCATTCAAATACCTTTACTCGTTAAAGCGTGACGACTGGTTGAACTCTTTTGGAGGTAACCTCGCTTGACCTTGACTAACTCTGACCGTGGATGACCTGACCTAAACATTTTCACGCATGTCAAATTTGTGGGAAAAGGTATGCCAAATTTCTGCGCGCTGCCACGAGCCGTTTTCACCGTTCTCGGAAAACCTTTAGGGGATGGAAAACATACCCGAAACGGCGCGGGTAAACGTTGGGCTGACACGCTGTTAGCCACTCCTGCGTGTGCCGGCTCGCTGTGGTGGTCACCCGACCCAGTCGCCGCGGCGTGGTGTAGCCACCTGACTCCGGTATACCTGTCCGCCGCCGACGCGTCGTCCAGCAACGGCCATGTCACGCAGCAACAGCCGACAACACGGTGCGTGCCGGCCGGGAGCTGGACGGGCCGCGCTCCGAGCCGCTGCCGTTGGGCAACGACCGTCTGGCCGTGAACAGACGGCTGGGAAAGCTGACCGACTGGCCACTGGACGTGCCAGCCGAGCGACAGGAAATGAAACTCGCGAAATCGTGCGAAACGGTGTCGGCGGGCGGCGCGACGCGTGTGTGCCTGGACGCCGCGCGGCGCGCCGCTCAGCGCGTCCGAATCGGGTCAGGGCTGGCCGGATCGCACCGGTAGACCTGTGACGTCACCGGCTGCGGGCGGGTCCCAGCTGATTGCGGCCCGGCCGCCGACCGGCCGTCCGTCCGGTCATCGGCTGGTGTCCTGTCTGTGGCGGCGCGCCGACACAGCACGCCGCTGCGCCGCCCCACCGAGGTGGTAAACAGTGTTAGCACTGCCCTCCTTGCGCGTCACACGCTGACGCACGCGGGCACGCGGCTCCGGAGGTTCAGCCACTGTGAAATGCCATCAGGCCATAAAGTGTTCAGACTTACATAACAACCACGGGGATCTGGGTTAAAGATAGTATAAGCCTGGACAAAAGATGCCCAACATCCTGACTATGTCCTAAGTTCTAGAGAAACTATCTGCCAACATCCTGCCTATCTTCCTACCTATCTACCCTGGCATGTCTAGCCATTTTCACTCGATTTCGCTATGCACACTCGTGAATGGGGTGTCCGACACACCCCAGTAAATACCATACCAGTAAATACCATCGTTCCAAAGCATCTACCTACCCCAACTTATCTAGCATCATTACTTGATATTGCATAGCACACATTTCCACGCTTATGCTTCATCAATAATTTTCTAACTCCATGTATGCCTGCTGAAGTGGGCCTGCATAGTGTACACCTGATAGCATAAATATCACTCCATCCTCTACTATTTATAACTAAACAACAAATTCTACCTGAAGATATTTGTCCACTCCATTTTTAAACACATTCCATTAGGGACGTCCCCCAACATCAAAAGGTAGCCTATTCGATTCCTCAACCACCCTTTGACTGAAAACATGTCGCATAACTGTCCTACACCTTGACTTGTCCAACCTGAATTGGTGACCCCTATGTGATACACTAAATGATATGGTGATACCGTAAAGGTGTCGGCAATGCGTACAGTTCCGTGGGACATATATTTGTATGGAACTGGATCATGCAAATCAATGGCTATCTTCTCGTTTTACGCTGACTTGGCTTTGATTGATTGATTGGTTTTTGTACAACCACTACGGCTCTCTGCCTCCGTTTGTCACAAATACATGTATTTATGACGGAGCTTGTTACCAATTCGAGTTGCGTCTACTCTGCATACTTTCATTTGTGATTGTACTCCACTGATGTGTGCCTCCCTAGCTCTCTAGGAGCTGGTAGGCATCAAATATGCAGCAGTAAGGCTGCCGACAGAAGGCAAGGGCAGCCAAGCGCAACCAACAGTATGTAAAAAGTAACTGTAAGAAGATGCACACTCCAATACCGGTTGCAATCTCCTGCGTCCGCGGCACGCCACAAGCCTAGCAGTCTTGCCGGCTGCTAAGGCTGCGATCCACCTTCCCATTGTGTTAAAGTCATCTTAGGAATGACAGTTTAATGATATTCTGGGGTATGTCTATTGGCAATGATTCAACACGGATATGTTCAGGATAGTTGTGATATAGGTTGGCGTAATATAACTGCTCATCAAACGCATATCGATTTTCGCTGAGACATTGGCGACGTAAGTGTAGTTTATTTGTGGAGCTGTTCTACGGAGATGGCAGGCGCGCATGCGAACCCGTCACCAAAAGGAACCAGTATGCTTTACCGACGCTTACAATGCGGGCGTTATGTAATAATGACTTTCTATGCTGAAATTCTTCGCACAGCAGTGCATGGTGAACACACCTTGCGATGATCTCATGAACGACGAAATTAAAGAAAGAGGCGTTTGGTATGTGGATATTTTTAGAATCATCATGGGACTTGATATTCATATTGCAATAATTGCCTATGAGCGCGAAATGACCCTGGTAGTCCGCGCACCCCTGAACTCCAATTCATCATTGTCGATAATTGGCTGATTGGCTCATGCTTTGGCACTGACTGGTCAGTGGCTGTAGCTACCGGTACAGGTGGAGTTTCATGGTGTCTTGGAACGAGCAGAACCAGATCAAAGGTAATTTCCTCCCGTCTGTTAGAAAGCATTCTGAAATATACAATACTAGGATATCCAACTGGGTAAACATACCCAGTAAGGGAGTCTCACCTGTCGCTACTCTTCGCCCGCGACCAATCGGCGTGAGAGATTGGCGACGCTATATGACTCAACGGTCGACGTGTCGTAAAACCAATAACCAACCAACATACCCAGTAAGGCATCCTGGCATATAAGCACAGATGTAAAAGCTTACGTATCGCCTTGTCATCAAAATAAGCAACCGTCATATCCGAATACTATCCACCTGTTGAACCCAGCACATGCGAAACCAAAAAAAGCACGTGTTCCTCTCTCCAGCTGACACTCGCATCTGACGAACGTGTTATTAGATGTCGGCATTGGCGCCGCAAACCCACATACCACACAAATACACGTTCCGAGCCTGTCGGGTCGGTGATTGAGAGTAGGCGTGCGGCCGGCGTCGGCGGCGATGTCGCGCTCCATCGCCGTCGAGTGGCGTTCCGCCGCCGTGTCAACTGGGTCACACGTTCTCGGACGGCCAGACAGTGGCGGTCCGCTGACCTGGAAAGGCACGCGCTAGCCGGTGGACCAGCTGGTGAACGGTGGCCGGCTGACTGTCCGACCGTCCGACACCGCCCGACAGTCCGACACCGTCCTTCCAACCTTCCAAACGTCTGTCCGTCTGTCCGTCTGTCCGTCTGTCCGTCTGTCCGTCTGTCCGTCTGTCCGTCCGTCTGTCCGTCTGTCCGTCTGTCCGTCTGTCCGTCTGTCCGTCTGTCCGTCTGTCCGTCCGTCTGTCCGTCCGTCCGTCCGTCCGTCCGTCCGTCCGTCCGTCCGTCCGTCCGTCCGTCCGTCCGTCCGTCCGTCCGTCCGTCCGTCCGTCCGTCCGTCCGTCCGTCCGTCCGTCCGTCCGTCCGTCCGTCCGTCCGTCCGTCCGTCCGTCCGTCCGTCCATCCATCCATCCATCCATCGTTAATTGCTATTCATCCATTTATATGGTTGCCTGCCTGCCCGTACAGTTTTCCCCCGTTTGTTTCGTGGTCACTCCCATGTAGTGTAACGATTGATTGCTCTGTGGGATCTTGGTCAGAATCTGGCTGGCACCGCGTATGTAGACACTGTGACACTACGATTGGCACATGTCATAGCATTCGATTCGATGCGAGGAGAGTTAAGCAATAACGACACGGTCGGCTATATTACCGCCCTATAATTTAAATGATATGCTATGCCATGTGACATGCCAGGCGTTATGAAGTGTTACACACTAATTATTGTATTTGCATTGCCACTTGTTGCTTTTGTTTGAAATGATGTACGCGTTATTTTGATGTACTTGTTTTATTGCATATTTTCTATCGTAATGAAATGATGCGGTGCGTAGTGAAACCAATACATTGTACGATCTAAGTAAATCGGTCTGGCAAGATGGAACTATTTGGATAATCACAAAATGTTGTTCTGGGCAGTGCTGCGGCTCGTTCCCGTTAATGCGTTACGGCGCGACGTGTTCCTTTTGATTCTAGGACAAATGTAGGTAAGGACAGATGTACGTATGGCAGATGTACGTAAGCAAATGTACGTAAGCAAATGCACGTAAGCAAATGCACGTAAGCGCAGATGTACGTATGGCTAATGTACGTAAACGCAAATGTACGTATGGCAAATGTACGTATGCGCAAAAGTACGTAAGCGCAAATGTACGTATGCGCAAAAGTACGTATGCGCAAATGTACGTATGCGCAAAAGTACGTAAGCGCAAATGTACGTAAGCGCAAATGTACGTATGCGCAAATGTACGTATGTGCAAATGTACGTATGTGCAATACGTACGTATGCACAAATGTACGTCCATTTACGCATGTGTACCTTTGGGTTTACGTACATTTGGTTAGGTACATATGCCATACATACGTTTGCGGTAACCGGACAAATGTACGTAAACAAACGTACGTAAGCGCAGATGTGCGTATGGCAATTGTGCGTAAGCGCAGGTGTACGTATGGCTAATGTACGTAAGCGCAAATGTACGTACGAAAAATGTACGTATGCGCAAATGTACGTAAGCGCAAATGTACGTATGCGCAAATGTACGTAAGCGCAAATGTACGTATGCGCAAAAGTACGTATGCGCAAATGTACGTAAGCGCAAAAGTACGTATGATTAAATGTACGTAAGCGCAAATGTACGTGAGCACAAATGTACGTAAGTGTAAATCTACGTATACGCAAGTGTACGTAAGCGCAAATGTACGTGTGCGCAAATGTACGTAAGCGCAAAAGTACGTTTGCGCAAATCTACGTCAATTTACGCATGCGTACCTTTGGGTTTACGTACATTTGGTCAGGTACATATGCCATACATACGTTTGCGGTAACCGGACAAATGTACGTAAGCAAATGTACGTAAGCGCAGATGTACGTATGGCAATTGTGCGTAAGCGCAGGTGTACGTATGGCTAATGTACGTAAGCGCAAATGTACGTACGGAAAATGTATGCATGCGCAAATGTACCTAAGCGCAACAGTACGTAAACATAAAATAATGCAAGAGAAAATGTACGTATGAGCCAATGTACGTACATTTAGGCATACGGGCCTTTGCGTTTAAGCACATTTAGTCAGGTGCACATGCCATGCGTACATTTGCCATTCGTAAATTTGCGCTTAAGTAAATTTGGCATACGTACATCTGCACTTACGTACAATTGCGATACGTACATTTGCGCATACGTACATTTGCGCTTACGTATTTTTGCGCATACGTACATTTGCGCTTACGTACATTTGCGAATACGTACTTTTGCGCATACGTACATTTGCGCATACGTACATTTGCGCTTACGTACATTTGCGCTTACGTACATTTGCGCATACGTACATTTGCGCATACGTACTTTTGCGCATACGTACATTTTCCATACGTACATTTGCCATACGTACATTTGCCATACGTACATTTGCCATACGTACATTTGCCATATGTACATTTGCCATACGTACATTTGCTTAAGTACATTTGCGTACGTACATTTGCGTACGTACATCTGCCATACGTACATTTGCTTTACGTTCATCTGCCATACGTACATTTGCTTTACGTACATTTGTCCGGTTACCGTTCCTTTTGCGTGGTAAGTGTTATGCCCCACAATTTTGGTGCATGACTGATGACTTTCGATGCCAGTCTGACCACGAGCGATGGCGGTGCCCGATTCGGCCGACTCCCGTGTGTTTGTGGTACAACAGGTCTGCGCGGCACGGCCCGACCGACACGCTTTTGCAGCCTTGCTAACTGTGCTGTTTTAACGTTTCGCGTTCTAATTGCATCGTTCGGAGTCAGATGTGCTCTTTTGATTTTGATTGTCACTTTTATTTCGATGATATTTATGAAGCACTCTTAATTTGTGTTCGATGAATGACTTTCTCGGCGGCATTTCCGTTCGCGGGAAACTTTGAACAGCAGTTGTTATAATGCAGCGCTTCGAGCGGTAATTTTTCCACTAAGGTTTAGAGCTGCTGTGTTTAATTTGAGATCTACCAACTTGCATCACATGTCTCTTCAGAAGCACTTTCAATCTTTGATCAAAGGCAGGTGTCTGCGGCGGTATTGCAGTGTGCGGGCAGCTAGCCACACGCCTCACGCCTCACACCGCAGTCGATGCCGGCCGTCCCGAGTGGCAGACTGGTTACTTGTTTGGCACCCCGAGGTCTTGAGTTCAGTCCCAGAGGTCAAGGCAGGTGTCTGCGGCGGTATTGCAGTGTGCGGGCAGCTAGCCACACGCCTCGCACCGCAGCCGATGCCGGCCGTCCCGAGTGGCAGACTGGTTACTTGTTTGGCACCCCGAGGTCTTGAGTTCAGTCCCAGAGGTCAAGGCAGGTGTCGCGGCGGTATTGCAGTGTGTGCGGGCAGCTAGCCACACGCCTCGCACCGCAGTCGATGCCGGCCGTCCCGAGTGGCAGACTGGTTACTTGTTTGGCACCCAGAGGTCTTGAGTTCAGTCCCAGAGGTCAAAGGCAGGTGTCTGCGGCGGTATTGCAGTGTGTGCGGGCAGCTAGCCACACGCCTCGCACCGCAGTCGATGCCGGCCGTCCCGAGTGGCAGACTGGTTACTTGTTTGGCACCCCGAGGTCTTGAGTTCAGTCCCAGAGGTCAAAGGCAGGTGTCTGCGGCGGTATTGCAGTGTGCGGGCAG
Organism: Ashinkailepas kermadecensis; assembly: GCA_034440615.1. Taxonomy (NCBI): domain Eukaryota; kingdom Metazoa; phylum Arthropoda; class Thecostraca; family Neolepadidae; genus Ashinkailepas; species Ashinkailepas kermadecensis. Next base: position 128,819 of record JAOTOM010004274.1, read on the forward strand.
CTAGCCACACGCCTCGCACCGCAGTCGATGCCGGCCGTCCCGAGTGGCAGACTGGTTACTTGTTTGGCACCCCGAGGTCTTGAGTTCAGTCCCAGAGAGGGTGACGCCTTGTTGCAGTGTGCGGGCAGCTAGCCACACGCCTCGCACCGCAGTCGATGCCGGCCGTCCCGAGTGGCAGACTGGTTACTTGTTTGGCACCCCGAGGTCTTGAGTTCAGTCCCAGAGGTCAAAGGCAGGTGTCTGCGGCGGTATTGCAGTGTGCGGGCAGCTAGCCACACGCCTCGCACCGCAGTCGATGCCGGCCGTCCCGAGTGGCAGACTGGTTACTTGTTTGGCACCCCGAGGTCTTGAGTTCAGTCCCAGAGAGGGTGACGCCTTGTTGCAGTGTGCGGGCAGCTAGCCACACGCCTCGCGCCGCAGTCGATGCCGGCCGTCCCGAGTGGCAGACTGGTTACTTGTTTGGCACCCCGAGGTCTTGAGTTCAGTCCCAGAGGTCAAAGGCAGGTGTCTGCGGCGGTATTGCAGTGTGCGGGCAGCTAGCCACACGCCTCGCGCCGCAGTCGATGCCGGCCGTCCCGAGTGGCAGACTGGTTACTTGTTTGGCACCCAGAGGTCTTGAGTTCAGTCCCAGAGAGGGTGACGCCTTGTATTTCTGCCTTTGGTAATACAATTTGATAGCTTACCATGTTGGAAATCACTTTAGCTCTGCGTGTATGCTCCATGGTGCGTTGCTGTGTAAACGCTCAAGGCAATGCGCATCTGGCTGTTATGCGCGGACATTCGACTGCACTACTACGCCTTTAGCACTTGTCCTCGCTCTTCGGGCGTGACAAAAGACCAATGACCAACACCTTGTGCTGGTCATTGGTCTTTAATCCGTTGTGAACGCGATTATTGCTGTCTATTATCGTGATGCACATTCCATCTCAACCGGAGCGGCACGACAACAGGGTAAATGGTTCGAACCTGGGGACCTCTATGTGCCTACGGCCTTGCCCGCTGCGCCGCCGGAGCACCGCCATCGAGGACGTGTTTTGGTGGGCTCGGCGTGTCCCTGTTGTCCCTGTTGTCCCTGGCGTGTCCCTGAGTTGTCTCGCAGACGGTAGTGGCCACGATTGGATTTGTACTTTGTAATCCTGGATGTGGGGAGGATTGTTTTATTGAATGCAGAGAAGGTATTGTTCTTCAAGCGTGTTACGTCAAAATCTCAGTTTGCACTTTCCGGTGAGTCTTGAGCACTTGTTCACAGAGCAGTCAGTTTATTGTCAAACAGCGTCACTCAAGCTTCAAATGAGAAAATGTGGGAACAGTTTTCATCTGGGGACAATTTTCGGGAGATAATAATGACCTGGATGAGAGGAATCCAGGAATAGCATGTTTTCTTCTCACCCTGGTGGTGCCAGTCTACGTCCCGAGTCTGGCTGGTTGACTTATCGCTGCTTGACGCCAGTTCCCAGCTGTGGTCGCGTCTTGACCCCCCGCCTGCCCTGATGGCACGCGAGCACTCAGGACATGTGGCCGACAGCGTGGTGATTGACTGCCCCCCCCCCCCCCACCCCACCCGCCCTCGACACGTCCTGATCCCCCGCGTCGGAAACCGGCCGTGTGGTGCTGTTGATGTCGCCTCGCGCCGCCGGCAGACGGCCGTGTGGTGCTGCTGATGTCGCCGACAGACGGCCGTGTGGTGCTGTTGATGTCGCCGACAGACGGCCGTGTGGTGCTGTTGATGTCGCCGGCAGACGGCCGTGTGGTGCTGTTGATGTCGCCGACAGACGGCCCGCGGTGCTGTTGATGTCGCCGACAGACGGCCGTGTGGTGCTGTTGATGTCGCCGGCAGACGGCCGTGTGGTGCTGTTGATGTCGCCGGCAGACGGCCGTGTGGTGCTGTTGATGTCGCCGGCAGACGGCCGTGTGGTGCTGTTGATGTCGCCGACAGACGGCCGTGTGGTGGTGTTGATGTCGCCGGCAGACGGCCGTGTGGTGCCGTTGATGTCGCCGACAGACGGCCGTGTGATGCTGTTGATGTCGCCGGCAGACGGCCCGCGGTGCTGTTGATGTCGCCGACAGACGGCCGTGTGGTGCTGTTGATGTCGCCGGCAGATGGCCGCGCGGTGCTGTTAGTTGCAGCCATGCCGCCTCGCCATGGCTGAACGCGCCTGACAGCCCCTCCCCAGTCTCGGAAAGAGTGCTCGCACGCCCCAAACTCCCCGCTCGTGTCTAGTCCATCCGACGATTGCATCAGTCTCCGGGGGGGATAGGGTGAGGGAGGACGGTTGGTTCAGCAACTTTCAATCAGAGTTCTCTGGTGGTGAGCTGCACTCAGCAGGGACCATGGCGCGATGCCGCGCTCAGGATCTTACACTAATTTCCTGATCCATTTTTTGAACTCCTATTCAACGCTGGGATGTCACCTTGTCATCTTTGTTTGCTATTACTAAATGGTCTCTCGCGGATTATCTACCGATGCTTTACCGACGCTTCTAATGTATTGGAACACAACTGGAAATGGGATCCTAAAGTTCTTCACCTGTGGCTGCAAGCGTGGCTCAGGGTCGCCTGTTGCAAAGCCTCTCAGCATTTCGTGGTAAGACGCATCAGTCTGTCAGAGTGCCTATACAATGGTGCATATTTAATTAGCGATAAATGAGGATGACAGGGCAAATATCGGTTCAGCACATCGGGTGTGAGCCGGGATGAGGCGATAGCTTGTGGCCAGCCGGCGGGCTGGCAGGGAGGACAGCACAGGACGGGACAGGACGGGCTGGCCGGCCGGGCCGATATCGGTATTGGATCGGGCGGCGGGTGCGTTGACCCGGCGATCACGTCTCGGCACCAGCTCGTCGGCTCCTGACGGTGACGGACGCTCTCTGCGCCTCACGCGGCCACCGCCATGGCCGGTGTCGGCCGCCGGCTGGGGCCAGCCATCCAGCCAGACTGTGCCGTCCGCTGTTGTTGACAACACTCGCTCCTACGCACATTGTCTGCGTCCAGACCTGAAAGTTGTCACATTTCTCCGGGAGTTGTGCCGTATGGTTGCGACCGCTATTCAGGGAATGCTGTGACTAGTGGATTGTATGGTGTTGGTGACGGGCCGTGCCGCGCCGCGTCGGTCAAGCTGTGAGCTTTCGTTACGGCTGTTTTTGTGCTCTGGGTCAATGCTAGTTAGTTGTTGGCTGTGCTGTTGGTATGGTCAGAAGTGAAAGTGCCGGTAGTGGTGCCGCCAGCTGGCGCTGTCATGTCAGCAGCCGTGTACACCTCGACTGAACCCCCCTCCCCCCACCACTCTGTCATACGAGGTTACCAGTCGAGGTCACCGCCACCCGGCCGCCGGTCCCTTCCTCGTCCCGACTGTGGTTAGGCTCCTGGGCGACGGCACGGCCCGCCGTCGTGCTGCCCGGCTCCGTCTGCCGTCACCTGACATGACCTGACCTGACCTGACGTGACTGGTTGGCGTGGGTCGTGGAGGCGGTGAGCTCCGCCGGGGTGCGACTGTCGGAGACACGGTGATGGCCGTAACCTGACCTGACCTGACCTGACTGGTCGGCGTGGGCCGTAGAGGCGGTGAGCTCTGCCGTGGTGTGACTGTCGGAGACATGCTGACGGCCGTGTGTGACTTGACCTGACCTGACCTGACCGGTCGGCGTCGGCCGTAGAGGCGGTGAGCTCTGTCGTGGTGTGACTGTCGGGACGCTGACGGCCGTGTGTGACTTGACCTGACCTGACCTGACTGGTCGGCGTCGGCCGTAGAGGCGGTGGCTCCGCCGGGGTGCGACTGTCGGAACACGGTGACGGCCGTGACCTGACCTGACCTGACCTGACTGGTCGGCGTGGGCCGTAGAGGCGGTGAGCTCTGCCGTGGTGTGACTGTCGGAGACATGCTGACGGCCGTGTGTGACTTGACCTGACCTGACCTGACCGGTCGGCGTCGGCCGTAGAGGCGGTGAGCTCTGCCGTGGTGTGACTGTCGGAGACACGCTGACGGCCGTATCTGGCTTGACCTGACCTGACCTGACCTGACTCCTTTCATCATCCGGTACGACGCTCCACCTCGAAACAGCTGAACGTGCTAGGCAAGAGACCCACCCTGCGAGGCTCGCAAGTTTTGTCCTCTGCCCACTTAGTGCTTAAAGCCGATTAAAATTATGGTTATATTCGACTTGACAAACTAATTTGATCCCCTTTGTTGTGAAAAGCATGTAGCATTTTGTAAGCATGCTTTGATGCCTAAATTACGTAAGTTACATGAGATGTAGTTAGCAAAAATAGAACCAATCAGCGCAGGGTGCTAATTGAGCATTTTCCTCAATTTATACTGTACAATATTTACATTATGTCGGGGGAGGCGAACTTAATTTGTCAAGAGCGCTTCATTTGTCTAAAGTATAACTTCATTTCGCTGAAGGAAAACTTAAGACAAATATCAACTTCTACATATTTAGGTACCGCGACGTCCTCCTAGCCTATCGCGGTGAGGAATCAGACGTGCTTTTGTGAAAATGTCATCTTCCCCGGCGGCCGGTGAGACAGGCTGTGCACAGCCGAGGGTCGGCGACCTGCGTGCGCCCCTGGCGGTACAGAGGCGGCGACCGGCGAGACGGGTCTGCGCAGCCGAGGGTCGGCGGCCTGTATGCGCCCCTGGCGGTACAGAGGCGGCGACCGGCGAGACGGGTCTGCGCAGCCCAGGGTCGGCGGCCTGTATGCGCCCCTGGCGGTACAGAGGCGGCGGCCGGCGAGACAGGTCGTGCGCAGCCGAGGGTCGCCGGCCTGCGTGCGCCCATAGTGCTAGAGGCGCCACCGCCCCATCACTGCTGGAGCGCTCCTTATGAGACCACCGCTGGGGCGTTCCTGATCAGATTAGGATGCAGGAACGCTTTTGATCAGATAAGACCGCTGGAGTGCTCCTGATCATGAGACTCCCAGAATCCATGATCGGATCAGGCCACTGGAGCGCTCCCGATCAGATGAGACTACTTGACGCTCCTGACTTGACGTCAGTAGATGAGACAACTAACAGCTGCTCAGTAGTCGTTTTTTTAGCGCAATAGTTGTTTTCCTGTGAAGAACGATGTGGTGTATGATCTGGTGTTGTGATCTGATTTGATCCAAAGCCAGCGCCAGCCACGGCCACCGCCACCGACACCGACACCGCCACCGCCACATGATATGACGCGCCTGAGATTAACCTATCTTCGTATGCCTATGATAGCCACCAACTGATATGCGATGTGACGAAAGGCCTGAGTATAAATGCGTCGATAAAGTGAAGGGAGGACACAGCAACTGCTACAGAACGGTGTGCGCTCATTGGCTGCGGCGGTGGGCACTCGACACGGCCCGCGCAACAGGACCTAGTCTGGCGGCAGGAAGCCCGGCTGAGCTGCGCTGCAGTGCTGATGACGCGTGTCGTGTGTCACGCTGACGTCGCTGTCGGCGTCGTACTCGGAACTGCGCCCGGGTGCCGTTTGGTTATGCGAGCCCGAGCCGGATCCCGCCTGAGGAGGGGCAGGTGCGTGATCCCACGCGGCGTGCGTACGCAAAGCGTTGGTCAGAGCGGTGCGTCCCCACGGAGGTTGACTGTGTCACGTGCCACTGGCAACCGTTCGCCGCCACATGCTCACCGTCTGCCTGCTGTCCGCAGAAAATCTCCTTCGACAATGGCGCACAGTTCCAGTTCACCATTTCTGCCAACCCGGACCAGGGCAGCTTCGAATGTCTACAGCAGCACGGTTCCAAGTAAGCCCCCCCGCTATCCGTACGTGTTGTATGTACGTCATCGGCCAAGGTCACGTGCGGGCGGCATCGCGGGCCGGGCTGGTCAGCTGGGACGGCTGGGCGGCGGCGGAGGCGTGCCACATCCGGATCCGGCTGTGTGCGGCGGCCACTGACCGACCGACGTGGAGATAGTGGCGCAACGCTGCGTCCGCCGGCCGCCCGCCCGCCAGCCGCGCTCAGCTGGCACACGGCCGTGTTGGCGGACGGCAGCTGAGCCGGACTGCCGGAGCGGCGGCGCCCGTCCCCTATTGCGGCCATTGTGTCCGCTGCCCGTCCCCTCTATCAGCCATTGTGTCCGTTGCCCGTTCCCTGTATCAGGCACTGTATCCGCTGCCCGTCCCCTCTATCAGCCATTGTGTCCGTTGCCCGTTCCCTCTATCAGCCATTGTGTCCGCTGCCCGTCCCCTCTATCAGCCATTGTGTCCGTTGCCCGTTCCCTGTATCAGGCACTGTCCGCTACCCGTCCCCCTCTACCAGCCAGTGTCCGCTGCCCGTCCCCTGTATCATCCACTGTATCCGCTATCCGTCCCCGGTATCAGCCATTGTATTCAATGCCCGTCCCCTGTATCAGCCACTGTATCAGCCACTGTATCCTCTGTTCGACAATGCGGTGGACGCTTGTTTCGAGACTTTGTCGACGCTGTCCTCACCTAGTCGTCCGGTGGACAAGCCTGGTCAAAGATGCCGTGCGATACGTAAGCGCCGTACAGCGGCCGCTCGCCCAACGTGCATGTGGAAGGAGCGGGCCCGCTGTCGTCGCGACAGCGGGGCCGTCGGTGGCCCTTGCCACGGCGCGTGTCGGGCACAGTGGTGCTCGTCGTGACAGCGGGGCCTTCGGTGACGCGTGCCGTGCCACCTGTCTGACACCGTCGTTCTTGCTGGCTAAGAGCGCCGCCCACACACACAAAAAAAGGCCTTTTTATGTGCGGATTCCGATCATCGAGTGGTAATCCTGCCAGCAACGCCGCTGCGGTCGTCACCTGAGCGAGAGCGGTAGAGGGCCCGCGAGATTAAGCGGCGCGTCTCTGGCTGGGACAGAGAAACTGCGGCTGGCCGGTCGGCCGGTCGGTCGGTCGGTCGGTCGGTCGGTGGGTGGTGGCGGACAACACCGCTGTCATTTGGTGGCGCTGGCTGCCGAGCTCCTCAGCGCTGTAGCGAGATACCATCTGACCGGCTCGAGGTTGACTGACCAACTGCTGATCTACAGTGTAAGCTCCCGGCTACGTGCCTGCTCTGGTGTGGAGTCTTGTCGCAGGTCTGATCTGGTCCCACCTGATCTCCGCTCGGATAGCGGATCTGCTCTGGTCTGGGCGGTGGCTGCAGATTTGATCTGGTCTCATCTGGGCATTGGCCTCAGATTTGGCCATCTTACTTAGCGTCACGTATTTTAAATAGACTGGCCGGTCTGGTACACGAGGAAAGCAGCATCAGGTTTGTGTTGGTATCAAGCCATGTCGGAGTTCATGGAAATGAAAAAGCAGACTGCCGCGAAGGCAACATCAGAACTCCCTGTCCCACTTACCATGAAGATGCCGGCAACAGATTTATTCATCATGATGAACTCCCCCCCCGAAAAGACACCACCTTTCCGTAGTAAGGGGATTGGGTGCTCCAATGATCCGGCGGAATAGTCCGAAGGGGAGGAGCCAGACCAGGAGTGTCTCTTTCATCCCTCTGCTTCCCTTCCAATATCCGTCCCTCGTGAACATCCTTGTCCTCCACTTGGCCCAAGAACATCAACTTTCCCAGCTAACAGCAGATAGGATCACTTCCCAGATTCCACCCGTCCGCTCGTTTGTATCGTGGTAGCCGCGCCCCCTTGGTTCGTCACCCGGAGTTAACGGAGTCCTGGAGGTTGAGGTCCCTCGCCACACGGTGCTAGTTGTGACGGGGGCCAACACACCTCTTCGGTTCCGATGTCCCGAAGGGGCGGGCAGGCCCGTAGGGGCCTATACGGGCCACTTGGCAGGTCGCCTCGGGCTGGGGCCTAGGTTTCTTCACAGCGCCTGCCGGCCCGGCCGGCCGGAGTCGAGGGGTGGTGAGCCTCTCTCCCGGTTCCGCAAAGGCGCCTCCTGTCCGCATAGTTTGGCGGATATTTGGCGTCCTGCTGTGACGGCAGCAGGCGTCCCGCCGTGGGGTGGGGACGTCGCGCAGGCACGAAACAAAACATCTGCATGGATTCTTCCGACACACAAATATACCATCACCCTCGTCTTGACGACGACTTGTCGTTCCCGTCTTCACCCTCCCAGTACAGCGCCTCCTCGGTGAGGCCCAATTTACACACTGTCTCGACTAGCCCTTTTGTTAGAGATTCTCGTCCCGTCGTGGCGATGCGACCTGGCAAGACACCTGAATGTGAAGCCGAAGTAGAGCCTGAGTTCGTCGACCAAACTGTCCTGATCTTGTTGTGTTCAGTGCTTAGACTGTCGAACCTCAGCCCTTTCCAACGATGTGAGGGCACCGGGCGATTTGGCACCGTTGGGTAATTTTGGCATCGTAGTGGAATTTGTGGATCCGGAGGAAGCTAGGCGGACGTTAAAATCCACGGTCGTTACGTTTACGTACATCATCGATGGGAGACGCGTACAAAGGAATGTGAAAATAAATCGCGCTAAAAACTACTCCAGAGGTGTCCCTTGTTATGACCTACAAGGTGTGCCATGTGAAGAGGTAGTCCGCGGTCTTGCAGGGGTCGGTGTCTTGTAGGCTATGAGATTGAAAACAAAAAGGGACGGTGTTTCACACGACATGGACAACATTGTACTCTTTTAATTCTAAGACACAGCCTGCCCATACGAGGATCGGGCACGTTAGGGTCAGGGTCCGCGCTTATCGACCAATCCCGATGAAATGCTTCTGTCATAGATACGGACACCAGCCGCCACTGTGACCAAGCCGAGATGTCTGCGATATGCCTCCTCGGAGCATTCTGTGGACGTTTGCACATATGAAACCTTGTGCTGTCCTAACTGCAAGGGTGGCCACTCTGCACGTGACAGAGTGTGCCCAGTTTTCAAACGGGAGCAGAACATCATAAAATTGAAGTGTGACAGGGGCGTATCATTCTGAGAAACTCGGGAAATGACAAAGACGGCCAATGCACCTCGCTCTTATGCGGCAGTGGTGGCCAACTTCGCCCATCCCCTTCAACCAGAGTCATCCCAGGAGCCAACAGACGTGCCACATACTGCGCCAACACCACGAAGCTGTGATCTTCCTGGCCGCAATTATCTGGACAAGATGACAAGATGACAAGATGTCAATTGATTGACTTGCTGAAGGAATGTTGTTTGGCCATCATCCAGGTAAACTCGGGATGAAGTCCCTGCGGCGGTAGCTGGAGCTTCAGCCGACTACGTCTTACCGGCTCGCTCTGCTGCCGCGCAGACACAAACTTCGTGCAGTTCCCCAAGACAGCGTTGTCCTGAGCGGCGCACGGACGCCTGCCAAACTGTTGCTCCCGCAATTCAGGTGATTGAATCGGCCATGGTGGCATCCACTCAACTCCCGCAGAAGTCACGTTGCCACCCCCATCGATCATTTCATCTCTTCGATCGACCAGATCATTGCCGTCACTGAGGATTCCTGTGTGAAGTGGAGCTCCGGACCTGACCGCGCGAGGTCGCGTAGAGCGAAATACGAGTGTGGCAGCTTGGGCGCCAAATGACCCTGGATGTCGACGCGCCCCTAAACCCCAATTCATCATCACGAGTGTGGCAGCAAGCATCGGTGGGAGAGGCGTGGTGGGAAAATCTCCCATGGGTGCGAGGCTCGGTACGTGAAAACGCTCACCGTCGGTGCCGCGCGCACCACCTGGCCCCTCTGGAAATTAATGGGTCCACCTCCACCTCCAGTCCCATTAACAGGCCAACCAATCACACCGCCTACAAGCCGTAAGCGGATGCTTATCTTGCCACCGACCGAAGCGAATCGCAAGTCCCGTCCCCGCGCTGAGTCGCCCGTGATGAGTCCACCGGGATGAGTCTATCCCACCGTCCACCGGGACGTGTGGGATAGACGACCGCCATAACCGGAACAATTGACAAACGCACCACGTCATATTTATAAACGGCTGACTGCGAAGACATGTGTTAGCTGAGAGAGTGTGCGAGGAGTTACACCTCAGCACGACACTGTTTTACCGCAATTTTACTACCGAGTTTTAATGAATATACTAGTTATGGGCCCTATATCACCAGTGCAGTCGATGCGACTTTGAAACCCAAAAAGCAACATCCCGATTGCTTTCGAATATCCCGATTGGTTCTGTATTTTGCTCGCATTCTCTGTCATTGCTTTTGTACACATGTCGTTTTATGTCCTGAAGTACTTCCAGCGTAGTAGTTATAGGCGCAATATAGCCGAGGTGGCTGACTCGCCCAAAAGTCTCAACTACACACACGGCCTCAGATTTGGTCTGGTGGGGGCAGGGGGCGGCCAGCAGAAGTGGTCGGTGTATTATTCCGACGAATGACTGGTCGCTGAAGCCAACTAACTGAAGTAACCAAAGGTCATCTTCGATTGCACCAGTTCAGGTTTTCTTCTATCAATTTTGCTTTGATCGGCAGGGTTGCAGCCACCCATCATCCGTTGCGTCTACTACCATCATTCTATGACACGGATAATCCGCTACAGCTGCTATCATCATCATTATCATCATCATAAACGTCTCCAACAGCTGTAGACGTCATCCTCGTCATTCCTTACAGGTTACCAGTCGGAGATTCCCAAAGTAGAAATTACTAACTTAATACAGGCTTGCACGTGACACGTGTACAGCATTGCTCAAGACCAATTCTCACAAGCGTAGGAACAGTGGTGCCAGGGGGTCATGCACCTCACTTTTCTTGGAGCTTGATCATTGATCTTTTGGCGTTGACTGGAAATAATGACCTTTGCCCCCTCTCCCTACCCCACTTTTGAAGTGGCTCGTATGCCCACGCGAATGTCCACCTAGAAAGACGCTGGATTTTTTTTTGGGGGGTGGGGGGTCGCACGGAGCTGCGATTTTATCTAAACAGAGGAACATCTCATGCGTAAGAAATTGGTTTAAAATATTAACCGGGAATTTATCTAAATAAAGCCGAAGGATTTTCGAAAATTCAAGAAATGTTTTGAAATTATTGCTTTTTCCAAGCCGTGGTTTTGCTCCCACCAACTCTGATTTCTGATTGTGCCGCCGTTTCTAACACCTGAACACTGGTTTACCGTTTGGCTTGCGCCGCAAATCATCGCCATGTTTGGGGCTGCAGCGAGCGGTTCGCTTCAGTCGGCGACGACCGGCTGCCACGGTATGACAGGTCACTGACGGGACCGGCCGACTGTGACATTTGACAGGTCACCGTGTGACCATCGGGCGGCGGTTGACTGTGTCGGCCATGTTCTACCCTCTCGGCGGTCTGACTGACGGTGGACGCTGACTGTCGGCACCGCGGCGCGTCCTGCGCGGCGGGTCATCAAAAGGCCCGTCCGCCTTTTTGTGGCCGCGTCTAACGGCTGCGTGCTGCTGCGTACTGCGCAGTGCCCCTAATTCAGCGGACGGAACGTGCACTGACGGCCGCCGACGCAGGGCAGCCGCCCTCACCTGGCGCTCTGTGGAGGGTGGTGGGCTTATCCGGTGCTGTGTGGAGGACGATGGAGAGGTGTTTCTTTATCGCTGCACCAGCCAGGTAAGCCCACCATCTGGTGGTGGGCTTGCCTGGCTTACCTGGTGATGTGTAAAGGATTGTGGGCGCAGGTGTTGACTGCGAGGCCTACTCGGTGATATGCGGCACGACTGGTGTTTGGCTAACGACCCTGGCTATTGAACGTGTGACTTGCGCGATGCCGTGAAACAGCGTGCAGCCAGCTGACTCCTCAGTTTTGAGCTGCAGCACGTGCATGCACGTTACACGCGAGTCCGTCTGCCGGTCCGCCGGGCAGCTAGTGTTGATTCGGGGCGATGGCTTGACCGCGTCCGGTGTCGCCGATCGGCATGTGACTGTGACGGCAGCAGAACATTCCGATAACGGTGCAGATTGGTATTCTGCAGTGCGGAGCGGTGACGATGCGGACGCTCAGCGGCGGATAACGTCGCCGACGGAATCAGAGCGGGGCGGTGTCGCGGCGCCGGGGCGCACACCACACCCGATCTGCCCGGGGTGGGCCACCTCTCGCGCCATTGTACTTGGACGCTGGTGAGGGAGGGTCGGCGCCGCCCGTTCCGCGAACGGCGCGCGAGGCGAGTCAGGCCACGGAAAGCCCGGCCCGGCCGCGCGCCGTCCCAAGGTCACCGGGGCTATCGCAGAACTGGTTGTGGTCGCTTTAAAAACAGCCGCAGCCGACAGGTTCCTCCACCGGTCGCTGTGTGGATGTGTGGAAAAATACACCGGGATGCTGGGAGAGCCCCACCGCGCAGTCCCCTTCTCACCATTCTCATCCTGCACCCGCCGTCCCTCCATATTTGTTCTTGTTATTGCGGCCGGGCGGCGTGCCGCGCCGCACCGCTGTAGGACGCTGACGGCCGGTCGGCCGTGTTTTGTGTTTGGCTTGGCTGGAGACCGGCGGCGGCCGCTGGCTGGCTGGCGGTGGCGGCGACCACCTCAGCTGGCCATCCATCAGCTGGCGGCGGCAGTGAGAAAGTGGCCGCACATGTAAATACCATCGGCCGGCCGGCCGGCGGTCCCCCGCCGCCGGCGCTTCCCAAATGGTCCGCCGGTGCGGCGGAGCGGCGCCGGTTACTGGGTCCGTCCGCTGTCGGCAGTGGAGCGGCGCCGGTTACTGGGTCCGTCCGCTGTCGGCAGTGGAGCGGCGCCGGTTACTGGGTCCGTCCGCTGTCGGCAGTGGAGCGGCGCCGGTTATTGGGTCCGTCCGCTGTCGGCAGTGGAGCGGTGCCGGTTACTGGGTCCGTCCGCTGTCGGCAGTGGAGCGACGCCGGTTACTGGGTCCGTCCGCTGTCGGCAGTGGGTGGTGCCAGTTACTGGGTCCGTCCACTGTCGGCAGTGGAGCGGCGCCGGTTACTGGGTCCGTCCGCTGTCGGCAGTGGAGCGGCGCCGGTTACTGGGTCCGTCCGCTGTCGGCAGTGGAGCGGCGCCGGTTACTGGGTCCGTCCGCTGTCGGTAGTGGAGCGGCGCCGGTTATTGGGTCCGTCCGCTGTCGGCAGTGGAGCGGCGCCGGTTACTGGGTCCGTCCACTGTCGGCAGTGGAGCGGCGCCGGTTACTGGGTCCGTCCGCTGTCGGCAGTGGAGCGGCGCCGGTTATTGGGTCCGTCCGCTGTCGGCAGTGGAGCGGTGCCGGTTACTGGGTCCGTCCGCTGTCGGCAGTGGAGCGACGCCGGTTACTGGGTCCGTCCGCTGTCGGCAGTGGAGTGGCGCCAGTTACTGGGTCCGTCCACTGTCGGCAGTGGAGCGGCGCCGGTTACTGGGTCCGTCCGCTGTCGGCAGTGGAGCGGCGCCGGTTACTGGGTCCGTCCGCTGTCGGCAGTGGAGCGGTGCCGGTTACTGGGTCCGTCCGCTGTCGGCAGTGGAGCGGCGCCGGTTACTGGGTCCGTCCACTGTCGGCAGTGGAGCGGCGCCGGTTACTGGGTCCGTCCGCTGTCGGCAGTGGAGCGGCGCCGGTTACTGGGTCCGTCCGCTGTCGGCAGTGGAGTGGTGCCAGTTACTGGGTCCGTCCACTGTCGGCAGTGGAGCGGCGCCGGTTACTGGGTCCGTCCGCTGTCGGCAGTGGAGCGGCGCCGGTTACTGGGTCCGTCCGCTGTCGGCAGTGGAGCGGTGCCGGTTACTGGGTCCGTCCGCTGTCGGCAGTGGAGCGGTGCCGGTTACTGGGTCCGTCCGCTGTCCTATCGGCACTGGAACGGTGTCAGTGCACACTGGAATAGTACCAATACGCAGTGGGTATGGTACCGACACGCACTGGAAACTGGTCCGGCGGGCTGTGGGCGCTGGGGTCCGACAGGGTGTGGATCTAAGTCTTGACAGCGGATATTATATAGGGAATCGTGGAGACGGCTGCGGACGCTATGTAAGGGACGTTGGAGACGGCCGTGGACACCATATAATGAGTGGTGGAGACGACCGTTGACACATATAGGGAGCGGTGGAGACGGATGTGGACACCATATAGGGAATGGTAGAGGGGCTGTGGACACTGGTTCCGACAGGTTGTGGACACTGGATCAGACAGGCTGTGGATCTGAGTCCTGTCGGTGGACACTATATACTACAGTGGGAGCGGTGGCGACGACTGTGTCGGCCAGGTGCCGGGGGCAGTGGTACACCGGCTGACTGCCGGTGTCCTGGAGTCTCGCCGCCGGCCGAGGAACCGCCGCTCCAGCAGCTGCCGCCGGCCGGCGTGTTGCACAACGGCACCTTGGGTGGGTGCAGCGTCGGGCCGGCGGCTGGACGACGGTGGCGCGCTCTGCCTAACGCAGCGGCTGTGACCTGTGACCTCGTCCAGCGCTCGCCGGCGGCGTGACACCACCTTGCCGGCCGGCTGTGCACTGGACTGGGCGCGGCCTGCGTGGCGCCGCAGTGACCCGACGTCGGCAACGTCGGCGTCGACCGCCCGCATGACGGCGTTCGCGGAACACCCGCGTACCGGCAGAGCAATGGCCCTTCGATGGCGCGCCCGCTGTGGCCGGCGGCGGGTGCGGTGTCACCGCTGTCGACCGCTGGCGGTGACAACTCTGGCGCTCTCCACCCTGTGCCGGTGGCGTCGATATCGCGGCGGCGCGACAGCCAGACCGACTGTCTGGGACGTCATGATCGGCGGACAGCCGACGGTCGGGTGTGTGGCAACGATCGGTGACCCGGCGACCCGGGCACTGTGTCGGATTGGCATCGCTGACTACTCCCGCCGGCAGGCAGTGAGCGGATGTCCCCCTCGGCGGTTGGGCGCTCACCTCCCGATGAGGGGTCCACCATCAGTCCCGACAACATAACCGCTTTCAACCACAACATACGGCTGCCATGCCTGAACCATTCTTCACCGAACGCCTCTTGGCGATTGGGCGTATTGTGACGGTCAACACCGGTGTGTTGGGAGGGTGTGACCTGTCCTGTCCTGGTGCTATTCAGTCCAGCCCCGTTCCCGCACACTGCTCCGATGTCAACCACTGAGCCAGTGGCTATCTTCAGGTAACTCCATGTGGCAGTCTTCAGGCATATCTCCGGTCATGTGGAGTCTTCAGGAAATTCTCAGAACATGCGGTCTTCAGGGAATTTGGGTTATGAAGGAGTCTTCGGAAAAGTGGAAGACACTAACAGATTGTCGGAAGGAGACATTGATTGCCAGTTGTTAGCTGGAAGACAGTGGTGGATGCAGTGTCAGCACGGGGACAGTGTCCGAACGGAGACGGTGTCGGTCTCTGGAACGTTGTCAGCACGCAGTGTCGGACCCGGCTGACAGCCTGTAGCGCCGGCACCGGCCAGATGAGACAGTATCGGCCCGGATACAGTGTCGGACCCGGCTGACAGCCTGTAGCGCCGGCACCGGCCAGATGAGACAGTATCGGCCCGGATACAGTATCGGACCGGCCTGACAGCCTGTGACGCCAGTACCGGCCAGATGAGACAGTGTCGGCCCAGAGACAGTGTTGGACCGGCCTGACAGCCTGTGACGCCAGTACCGGCCAGATGAGACAGTGTCGGCCCAGAGACAGTGTTGGACCGGCCTGACAGCCTGTAACGCCAGTACCGGCCAGATGAGACAGTGTCGGCCCAGAGACAGTGTTGGACCGGCCTGACAGCCTGTAACGCCAGTACCGGCCAGATGAGACAGTGTCGGCCCAGAGACAGTGTTGGACCTGCCTGACAGCCTGTAACGCCAGTACCGGCCAGATGAGACAGTGTCGGCCCAGAGACAGTGTTGGACGAGCCTGACAGCCTGTAACGCCAGTACCGGCCAGATGAGACGGTGTCGGACCGACCTGGCAGCCTTTAGCACCGGCACCGGCCAGATGACGGCAGCGCCACCAGTCGATGATCGGCTTTCGCCGGCGCGAGTTTTCCTGGGCACCGCGTGACGCGTCCGGCTGGCCGGGATTACCTCGCCGATTCCGTGTTTTCCTGCGATGGCCGGTGTCGGCCGTGTCCGTTGCGCCGTGTGTCCGTGTCCGTGTCCGTGTCTGAGCCGTGGCAGAGCAGGCGGCAGGTGGACGGCACACCGGCGACACACCTGCTCTTGGCGTCGTGTCCGGTGTGCCGAGCACGTGCAGCGACGCCCGGCAATGGGTTAGTCACCTGACGCGGTATAGTTTTGGGACGGCGGCGTGGATGGGGTGGTGAATGATTTGTCAACGACTCTGCACTGAGGGGGCGGGGCGGGGGAGGTGGGGGGGGGGGGGGTCGATGTCGTCCGGTGACGGCTGTTGAGCGCGTTGTGCCTGTGTGCCGCGCTGATGACTGTCGGTGGCCGACTGTTGGTACGGCACCTGTGCGGCGGCGGCCGATGCCCGGCGTCGTATCCGGTGTGCTCAACATCCGGTGTACTGCCGGTCACGCTCTTTCACTGCCGACCCCTCTGCCGTGGTGGTACGTGACGCTTTCGTGGAGCACGGCCTGTATGACGCCACCGTCGTGAGCTTCACCCGGTACGGGTCGTGTCCAGCCCAGTGGCGTAACCAAGGAGAGCTAGAGCGTGAGGGGCAGCCGCTCCCTGGCGGGTCCGAAGGCGGACCTCCAGGCGACCGCCTCGATCGGCACGCAATGGCGGTCCCTCAATATGCGCAGCACTCAATGCCCGGTGCGCGCAGGTCCCTCAATGCGCAGACGCAGAGGTATTCCCGGGCAAATTCCGACGGATCGTAGCAGATGGTGTGGAAGGGGACCCCTCAGATCTGAAGGCGTTGAGGGCTGGGGAAGACCGTGAAAGCAGAGAAGACACGCCTGAGATCTGGAATGCCCATGTCAGCTAGAAAGGGCCGTCTCGGCTAGGCAGAACCTCTACCAGGTGAGGCTTGAGCAGGACCTTCAGGGCCCGTAAGGAACGAACAGGACGTCGAAGAGCCAAAGAGGGCTGGGATGCTCCTGAGGTTTGGAAGGACCCCTGAGGGATGAGCATGGCCCACTAAGAACTAAATAGGAGTGAGGGCTCATCTCAGCTGAAATGCGCCTGGATGAAAGCCAGACAGGGATATTGGGGACAGTGATGTGCCCATATAGGCAGGAGAGTGTCCTGATGGATGAAGAATGCACATGGGAGACAGAGCGGACTAGACTGGGATGCCACTGAGGTTGGGAGAAGCCCTTCAGGGATGAACAGAACCCCTGAGAGCCAAATAGATTCCCTGTGGGCTGCGGATTGTTGTGATAACTGTGGGCCAGCTGCAGAGCTAGAATGCCCTTGACATCAAATGGCTATTATATATATATATATCCTTTTTCGATTTGTACCTTTCCCCTCGTGTGTGGACTGCTTTTTTGGCCGCACGATCTCAAGCGAGCGTTTTTATTTTATTAAAAACACGAATTTTTATGTGTGATGATGCACTGTGTTGATATGAAACTGTGTACCCTCAGCCGAAATATAGGTGTCTTAATTGTTTCGAATTTTCTGACCTAATATAAGCAAAAGGCTATTTGTATTAATATTTGCTACCTCAGCAATGCTCAACAATGCACTCATCATTATATATCTATATATATATTATGCAAAGGAACCCTTTAAAAATGGAGCGTCCGAAATCCGGGAAGTTCTGGGGAATGGGGGGGGCTAAGGAGGAAGGGGACCTCTTGCGGAAAGTATCTATGGAGGACTGCATTTGAACTGAACACGCCAGACAATAGAGGAGGTCGATGTCTATCGAACGGTGTGTTTGTTTTGCCAACTCGGCCTAGTTATCTCGCGGTGTGCTTACCCAAGTTACCCCAGCTGGCTGTCCGATTTTTGTGGGGTTTTCCCAGTTCACTTTCTCAGCACTAGCATCGTTGTGACAATACCATCTGCGTCGGCCAATCGGCTTGCGGGGTTCTCCGACCACAGTGACAAGAACAATTTTTTAACATGCCACAACAGTCGTGATGGGCGCCAAATGACACTGCTGTTGGCGCGCCCTTAAACCCAAATAATCAATCAAGCAACACTGGTGAAACATGTTTTTTTCTTCTTCGATATCCATACCTGGTGGACTAACAATAGATCAAATTTAATACGTGGCATGTGTATTCGGCGGACGCAAATTCACTTCTTGCTGCAGTCATACATTCTTTCCAGTGTCAATTATCCCCCTGGATGTTTTTAGAAAATGGCCAGATTAGACGGTCCCTTTAGCACGCGTTTGGGTGAGGGTCAGCTTAATCCCCCCTTTATATTTTTGTAAGACAGTGGATGCAAATGGCAGCGTGCAGCGCTGCGAAGATTTGCATGTCTAGAAGATTGATCAATGTCTGTGGTAATTGTAGTGTAGTGTAGTGTCTGTGGTCTGTGGAATCAATGTAATGGTAATTGTATCATGATATCACTAAAGGTCATTGAACCAGACAAGGTCAGTCGGGTCATCGTTTCTGAGAGATGCAGTCTTTCGACGTGCTACCAAGAGTCGACTCCAATTCATAGTTACTTACCAAGTAGTGATTCTGATGCCGCTGTTGCATTCTTCAGATATCTTCGTCAGGTCACATGCATGCCAACATGCATTTTACCTTTTCAAAGGCCACTGATCTCAGTTGACCTCGAGTGACCTTTTTGGGGTATTCTGTGAATCTGGGATATTCTTTGGCGCTGATTCGAATTCAGCATACGTATTAAACCCAAAGCACTAAGAAGTTTAAAATTCGGACCATTTTCAGTATGCTGAAAATGGTGTCCTTTTTTGTGAGAATGGAAAATGGCGTCAATCGACGCGCAATGAGTCGGATAACTCGTTTTAAAACGGTTTAATCGCACATCGGGCAGTTGTTAGCTCTTGGTATCAAAATTGTACGAACTCGTCTACAATTTGGCAATCGCCCGGAGCTGGAGAGTCACCAGCTGACACAAACTTAGATGTAATACCATTTGAAAGAACTCGTTCGCCGTAACAGGCTCTTTTTTCAGTCTCTGGGACGTTCGGTTTGTGATGTGGCAGGGGTGTGGCCAAATTGCTATCCCCCACCCGACCGTGTGGCGATCGGACATCCACCAGAGCGCGTGCTAAGTTGGATTGACAATGAGGGCGCCGTTGGGTGGTGTATCAGCAGACTAGAGTCAGCACCTATGGGTCTGTCTCCGGATGGCCGCCCCCACCCCACCCCACCCGGACCAGTTGCTGACTGCGCCACTGACCTAGCCTGCCATGGACTGTTTTCAGTCCCTGCTCTCTTTTCAGTCTTGCATCTTGTTCTGTAGTAACTATGTACTTTTCCATTCATTTTTCTTGAAAGGTTAACTGTTTGCTCATGCCTTGTGAGCATGACTGGCTTTCAATGCCGGGGTCTTTGCTATTCAAACGTAGCAAAGTAAGCACGAACTGTGTCTGCTTCACTTCCACCGAGGAAGTGACCTTCACCTTGGCGTCCACCTCGTACAGTCGTCCTGGCGGTGTTCGCTCTGCACCAACCAGTCTGATTGTTGTATCAGTCGTACACCGGCGCCTGTTGCATGGCTACGCACTTTGTCCTGTTGACACCCGCTCTGCTCCATGTCTGACGCCTCCATCCCATGGCTGACGGCTCTATCCTATGGCTGACGTCTCTGTCCCATGGCTGACTCCTCCGTTCTGTGTCTGGCGCCTATATCGTGTCTGACGCCTCTGTCTTGTGTCTGACGTCTCTATCCCGTGTGTGACGCCTCTGCCCCGTGAGTGCTGTGTATGACGCCTCTTTGCAGTGTGTGATTCCTCTGTCCTATGTGTGACGCCTCTATCGTGTATGACTCCTCTGTCCCGTGTGTGACGCCTCTGCCCCATGGCTGACGCCGCCACCCTATGGCTGACGCCTCTGTCCCATGTGTGACGTCTCTGTGCAGTGTGGGACGCCTCTGTCCCATGTGTGACGTCTCTGTGCAGCGTGTGACGCCTCTGTCTCGTGTGTGACGCCTCTGTCCCATGTGTGACGTCTCTGTCCCATGTGTGACGTCTCTGTGCAGTGTGTGACTCCTCTGTCCAATGTGTGATGTCTCTGTGCAGTGTGTGACGCCTCTGTCCCGTGTGTGACGTCTCTGTGCAGTGTGTGACGCCTCTGTCCCATGTGTGACGTCTCTGTGCAGTGTGTGACTCCTCTGTCCAATGTGTGATGTCTCTGTGCAGTGTGTGACGCCTCTGTCCCGTGTGTGACGTCTCTGTGCAGTGTGTGACGCCTCTGTCCCATGTGTGACGCCTCTGTCCCGTGTGTGACGCCTCTGTCCCGTGTGTGACGCCTCTGTCCCGTGTGTGACGCCTCTGTCCCGTGTGTGACGCCTCTGTCCCGTGTGTGACGCCTCTGTCCCGTGTGTGACGCCTCTGTCCCGTGTGTGACGCCTCTGTCCCGTGTGTGACGCCTCTGTCCCGTGTGTGACGCCTCTGTGCAGTGTGTGACGCCTCTGTCCCGTGTGTGACGCCTCTGTGCAGTGTGTGACGCCTCTGTCCCGTGTGTGACGCCTCTGTCCCGTGTGTGACGCCTCTGTCCCGTGTGTGACGCCTCTGTCCCGTGTGTGACGCCTCTGTCCCGTGTGTGACGCCTCTGTGCAGTGTGTGACGCCTCTGTCCCGTGTGTGACGCCTCTGTGCAGTGTGTGACGCCTCTGTGTGTGACGCCTCTGTCCGATGTGTGACGCCTCTGTCCCGTGTGTGACGCCTCTGTGCAGTGTGTGACGCCTCTGTCCCGTGTGTGACGCCTCTGTGCAGTGTGTGACGCCTCTGTCCCGTGTGTGACGCCTCTGTGCAGTGTGTGACGCCTCTGTCCCGTGTGTGACGCCTCTGTGCAGTGTGTGACGCCTCTGTCCCATGTGTGACGCCTCTGTCCCGTGTGTGACGCCTCTGTGCAGTGTGTGACGCCTCTGTCCCGTGTGTGACGCCTCTTCTGTCCCGTGTGTGACGCCTCTGTCCCGTGTGTGACGCCTCTGTCCAGTGTGTGACGCCTCTGTCCCGTGTGTGACGCCTCTGTCCCGTGTGACGCCTCTGTCCAGTGTGTGACGCCTCTGTCCCGTGTGTGACGCCTCTGTCCCGTGTGTGACGCCTCTGTCCCGTGTGTGACGCCTCTGTCCCGTGTGTGACGCCTCTGTCCCGTGTGTGACGCCTCTGTCCCGTGTGTGACGCCTCTGTCCCGTGTGTGACGCCTCTGTCCCTCTGTCGTGTGACGCCTCTGTCCCGTGTGTGACGCCTCTGTCCCGTGTGTGACGCCTCTGTCCCGTGTGTGACGCCTCTGTCCGTGTGTGACGCCTCTGTGTGTGACGCCTCTGTCCCGTGTGCTGACGCCTTGTCCCGTGTGTGACGCCTCTGTCCCGTGTGTGACGCCTCTGTCCCGTGTGTGACGCCTCTGTCCCGTGTGTGACGCCTCTGTCTGTCCCGTGTGTGACGCCTCTGTCCCGTGTGTGACGCCTCTGTCCCGTGTGTGACGCCTCTGTCCCGTGTGTGACTTGTCCGTGTGACGCCTCTGTCCCGTGTGTGACGCCTCTGTCCCGTGTGTGACGCCTCTGTCCCGTGTGTGACGCCTCTGTCCCGTGTGTGACGCCTCTGTCCCGTGTGTGACGCCTCTGTCCCGTGTGTGACGCCTCTGTCCCGTGTGTGACGCCTCTGTGCCGTGTGTGACGCCTCTGTCCCGTGTGTGACGCCTCTGTGCAGTGTGTGACGCCTCTGTGTGTGACGCCTCTGTCCCGTGTGTGACCCTTGTGTGACGCCTCTGTCCCGTGTGTGACGCCTCTGTCCCGTGTGTGACGCCTCTGTCCCGTCCGTGTGACGCCTCTGTCCCGTGTGTGACGCCTCTGTCCCGTGTGTGACGCCTCTGTCCCGTGTGTGACGCCTCTGTCCCGTGTGTGACGCCTCTCTGTCCCGTGTGTGACGCCTCTGTCCCGTGTGTGACGCCTCTGTCCCGTGTGTGACGCCTCTGTCCCGTGTGTGACGCCTCTGTCCCGTGTGTGACGCCTCTGTGCAGTGTGTGACGCCTCTGTCCCGTGTGTGACGCCTCTGTGCAGTGTGTGACGCCTCTGTCCCGTGTGTGACGCGCTCTGTGCGTCGTGTGACGCCTCTGTCCCGTGTGTGACGCCTCTGTGCAGCGTGTGACGCCTCTGTCCCGTGTGTGACGCCTCTGTCCAATGTGTGATGTCTCTGTGCAGTGTGTGACGCCTCTGTCCCGTGTGTGACGCCTCTGTCCCGTGTGTGACGCCTCTGTCCCGTGTGTGACGCCTCTGTCCCGTGTGTGACGCCTCTGTCCCGTGTGTGACGCCTCTGTCCCGTGTGTGACGCCTCTGTCCCGTGTGTGACGCCTCTGTCCCGTGTGTGACGCCTCTGTCCCGTGTGTGACGCCTCTGTCCCGTGTGTGACGCCTCTGTCCCGTGTGTGACGCCTCTGTCCCGTGTGTGACGCCTCTGTCCCGTGTGTGACGCCTCTGTCCCGTGTGTGACGCCTCTGTCCCGTGTGTGACGCCTCTGTCCCGTGTGTGACGCCTCTGTCCCGTGTGTGACGCCTCTGTCCCGTGTGTGACGCCTCTGTCCCGTGTGTGACGCCTCTGTCCCGTGTGTGACGCCTCTGTCCCGTGTGTGACGCCTCTGTCCCGTGTGTGACGCCTCTGTCCCGTGTGTGACGCCTCTGTCCCGTGTGTGACGCCTCTGTCCCGTGTGTGACGCCTCTGTCCCGTGTGTGACGCCTCTGTCCCGTGTGTGACGCCTCTGTCCCGTGTGTGACGCCTCTGTCCCGTGTGTGACGCCTCTGTCCCGTGTGTGACGCCTCTGTCCCGTGTGTGACGCCTCTGTCCCGTGTGGCGCCTCTGTCCCGTGTGTGACGCCTCTGTCCCGTGTGTGACGCCTCTGTCCCGTGTGTGACGCCTCTGTCCCGTGTGTGACGCGCTCTGTCCCGTGTGTGACGCCTCTGTCCCGTGTGTGACGCCTCTGTCGTGTGTGTGACGCCTCTGTCCCGTGTGTGCTTGTGTGACGCCTCTGTCCCGTGTGTGACGCCTCTGTCCGTGTGTGACGCCTCTGTCCTGTGTGTGACGCCTCTGTCCGTGTGTGACGCCTCTGTGTGTGTGTGACGCCTCTCCTGTGTGTGACGCCTCTGTCCCGTGTGTGACGCCTCTGTCCCGTGTGTGTGTGTGACGCCTCTGTCCCGTGTGTGACGCCTCTGTCCGTGTGTGACGCCTCTGTCCGTGTGTGACGCCTCCCTGTCCCGTGTGTGACGCCTCTGTCCCGTGTGTGACGCCTCTGTCCCGTGTGTGACGCCTCTGTCCGTGTGTGACGCCCCTGTCCCGTGTGTGACGCCCCTGTGTCCCGTGTGTGACGCCTCTGTCCCGTGTGTGACGCCTCTGTCCCGTGTGTGACGCCTCTGTCCCGTGTGTGACGCCTCTGTCCCGTGTGTGACGCCTCTGTCGCGTGTGTGACGCCTCTGTCGTGTGTGACGCCTCTGTCCGTGTGTGACGCCTCTGTCCGTGTGTGACGCCTCGTGTCCCTTGTGTGTGACGCCTCTGTCCGTGTGTGACGCCTCTGTCCCGTGTGTGACGCCTCTGTCCCGTGTGTGACGCCTCTGTGTGTGACGCCTCTGTCCGTGTGTGACGCCTCTGTCCCTGTGTGTGACGCTCCCTGTCCGTGTGTGACGCCTCTGTCGTGTGTGACGCCCTGTGTGTGACGCCTCTGTCCCGTGTGTGACGCCCCTGTGTGTGACGCCCCTGTGTGTGTGACGCCTCTGTCCGTGTGTGACGCCTCTGTCCCTGTGTGTGACGCTCTCTGTGTGTGTGACGCCTCTGTCCCTGTGTGTGTGACGCCTCTGTGTGTGTGACGCCTCTGTCGTTGTGTGTGTGACGCCTCCCTGTGTGTGTGACGCCTCCTGTGTGTGTGACGCCCCCTGTGTGTGTGACGCCTCTGTCGTGTGTGACGCCTCTGTCGTGTGTGACGCCTCCCTGTGTGTGACGCTCCCTGTGTGTGTGACGCCCTGTGTGTGTGACGCCCTGTGTGTGTGACGCTCCTGTGTGTGTGACGCTCCTGTGTGTGTGACGCCTCGTCCTGTGTGTGTGACGCCCCTGTGTTGTGACGCTCCTGTGTGTGTGACGCCTCCTGTGTGTGTGACGCTCCTGTGTGTGTGACGCTCCCTGTGTGTGTGACGCCTGTGTGTGTGCCCCTGTGTGTGTGACGCTCCCTGTGTGTGTGACGCTCCCTGTGTGTGTGACGCTCCCTGTGTGTGTGACGCTCCCTGTGTGTGTGACGCCTCCTGTGTGTGTGACGCCCCTGTGTGTGTGACGCCTTTCCCTGTGTGTGTGACGCCCCTGTGTGTGTGACGCTCCCTGTGTGTGTGACGCTCCTGTGTGTGTGACGCTCCCTGTGTGTGTGACGCTCTCCCTGTGTGTGTGACGCCTCCTGTGTGTGTGACGCTCCCTGTGTGTGTGACGCTCCCTTGTGTGTGACACTCCCTGTCCCTGTGTGTGACGCTCCCTGTGTGTGTGTGACGCCTCCTGTGTGTGTGACGCCCCTGTGTGTGTGACGCTCCCTGTGTGTGTGACGCTCCCTGTGTGTGTGACGCCCCTGTCCCTGTGTGTGTGACGCTCCTGTGTGTGTGTGTGTGACGCTCCCTGTGTGTGTGACGCTCCCTGTGTGTGTGTCACCCTGTGTGTGTGACTCCCTGTGTGTGTGACGCTCCCTGTGTGTGTGACGCTCCCTGTGTGTGTGACGACTCCTGTGTGTGTGACGCTCCCTGTGTGTGACCTCCCTGTGTGTGTGACGCTCCCTGTGTGTGTGACACTCCCTGTGTGTGTGACGCTCCCTGTGTGTGTGACGCCCCTGTGTGTGTGACGCCCCTGTGTGTGTGACGCTCCCTGTGTGTGTGACGCTCCCTGTGTGTGTGACGCTCCCCTGTGTGTGTGACGCCTCCTGTGTGTGTGACCTCCCTGTGTGTGTGACGCTCCTGTGTGTGTGACTTTTGACGCTCCCTGTGTGTGTGACACCTCCTGTGTGTGTGACGCTCCCTGTGTGTGTGACGCTCCCTGTGTGTGTGACGCTCCCTGTGTGTGTGACGCTCCCTGTGTGTGACGCTCCCTGTGTGTGTGACGCTCCCTGTGTGTGTGACACTCCCTGTGTGTGTGACACTCCCTGTGTGTGTGACGCTCCCTGTGTGTGTGACGCTCCCTGTGTGTGTGACGCTCCCTGTGTGTGTGACGCTCCCTGTGTGTGTGACGCTCCCTGTGTGTGTGACGCTCCCCCTGTGTGTGTGTCACGCTCCCTGTGTGTGACGCTCCTGTGTGTGTGACGCTCCCTTGTGTGTGACGCTCCCTGTGTGTGTGACGCTCCTGTGTGTGTGTGACGCTCCCTGTGTGTGTGACGCTCCTCTTGTGTGACACTCCCTTGTGTGTGACGCTCCCTGTGTGTGTGACGCTCCCTGTGTGTGTGACGCTCCCTGTGTGTGTGACGCTCCCTGTGTGTGTGACGCTCCCTGTGTGTGTGCGACCTCCCTGTGTGTGTGACGCTCCCTGTGTGTGTGACGCCTCCTGTGTGTGTGACGCTCCCTGTGTGTGTGACGCTCCCTGTGTGTGTGACACCCCTGTGTGTGTGACGCCCCTGTGTGTGTGACGCTCCTCTGGTTGTGACGCTCCTGTGTGTGACGCTCCCTGTGTGTGTGACACTCCCTGTGTGTGTGACACTCCCTGTGTGTGTGACACTCCCTGTGTGTGTGACGCTCCCTGTGTGTGTGACGCTCCCTGTGTGTGTGACACTCCCTGTGTGTGTGACGCTCCCTGTGTGTGTGACGCTCCCTGTGTGTGTGACGCTCCCTGTGTGTGTGACGCTCCCTGTGTGTGTGACGCTCCCTGTGTGTGTGACGCTCCTCTTGTGTGACGCTCCCTGTGTGTGTGACGCTCCCTGTGTGTGTGACGCTCCCTGTGTGTGTGACGCTCCCTGTGTGTGACGCTCCCTGTGTGTGTGACGCTCCCTGTGTGTGTGACGCCCCTGTGTGTGTGACACTCCCTGTGTGTGTGACGCTCCCTGTGTGTGTGACGCTCCCTGTGTGTGATGACCTCCCTGTGTGTGTGACGCTCCCTGTGTGTGTGACGCCCTGTGTGCTCCCTGTGTGTGTGACGCTCCCTGTGTGTGTGACGCTCCCTGTGTGTGTGACGCCTTCCTGTGTGTGTGACGCTCCCTGTGTGTGTGACGCTCCCTGTGTGTGTGACGCTCCCTGTGTGTGTGACGCCCCTTGTGTGTGACACTCCCTTGTGTGTGACGCCCCTGTGTGTGTGACGCTCCCTGTGTGTGTGACGCTCCTGACTCCCTGTGTGTGTGACACTCCCTGTGTGTGTGACACTCCCTGTGTGTGACGCTCCCTGTGTGGGTGACGCTCCCTGTGTGTGACACTCCCTGTGTGTGTGACGCTCCCTGTGTGTGTGACGCTCCCTGTGTGTGTGACACTCCCTGTGTGTGTGACACTCCCTGTGTGTGTGACGCTCCCTGTGTGTGTGACGCTCCCTGTGTGTGTGACACTCCTTGTGTGTGTGACGCTCCCTGTGTGTGTGGGTGACACTCCCTGTGTGTGTGTGACACCTCTCCCCTGTGTGTGTGACGCTCCCTGTGTGTGATGACCCCCTGTGTGTGTGACGCTCCCTGTGTGTGTGACGCCCTTTGTGACGCTCCCTGTGTGTGTGACGCTCCCTGTGTGTGTGACGCTCCCTGTGTGTGTGACGCTCCCTGTGTGTGTGACGCTCCCTGTGTGTGTGACGCTCCTGTGTGTGTGACGCTCCCTGTGTGTGTGACGCTCCCTGTGTGTGTGACGCTCCCTGTGTGTGTGACGCTCCCTGTGTGTGTGACGCTCCCTGTGTGTGTGACCCCTGTGTGTGCGCTCCCTGTGTGTGTGACGCTCCCTGTGTGTGTGACGCTCCCCCTGTGTGTGTGACGCTCCCTGTGTGTGTGTGTGTGACGCTCCCTGTGTGTGTGACGCTCCCTGTGTGTGTGTGTGACACTCCCTGTGTGTGTGACGCTCCCTGTGTGTGACACTCCCTGTGTGTGTGACACTCCCTGTGTGTGTGACGCTCCCTGTGTGTGTGACGCCCCTGTGTGTGTGACACTCCCTCTGTGTGTGACGCTCCCTGTGTGTGACGCTCCCTGTGTGTGTGACGCTCCCTGTGTGTGTGACGCTCCCTGTGTGTGACACTCCCTGTGTGTGTGACGCTCCCTGTGTGTGTGACGCTCCCTGTGTGTGTGACGCTCCCTGTGTGTGTGTGTGTGTGACGCCTCCCTGTGTGTGTGACTCCCTGTGTGTGTGACGCTCCCTGTGTGTGTGACGCTCCCTGTGTGTGTGTGACGCCTCCTGTGTGTGTGACGCTCCCTGTGTGTGTGACGCTCCCTGTGTGTGTGACGCTCCCTGTGTGTGTGACGCCTCCTGTGTGTGTGACTCCCTGTGTGTGTGACGCTCCCTGTGTGTGTGACGCTCCCTGTGTGTGTGACGCTCCCTGTGTGTGTGACGCTCCCTGTGTGTGTGACGCCCCTGTGTGTGTGACACTCCCTGTGTGTGTGACGCTCCCTGTGTGTGTGACGCTCCCTGTGTGTGTGACGCTCCCTGTGTGTGTGACACTCCCTGTGTGTGTGACGCTCCCTGTGTGTGTGACGCTCCCTGTGTGTGTGACACTCCCTGTGTGTGTGACGCTCCCTGTGTGTGTGACGCTCCCTGTGTGTGTGACGCTTTGTCCCTGTGTGTGTGACGCTCCCTGTGTGTGTGACGCCTCCTGTGTGTGTGACGTCCCGCTCCTGTGTGTGACGCTCCCTGTGTGTGTGACGCTCCCTGTGTGTGTGACGCTCCCCCTGTGTGTGTGACGCTCCCTGTGTGTGTGACGCTCCCTGTGTGTGACCCTGTGTGTGTGACGCTCCCTGTGTGTGTGACGCTCCCTGTGTGTGTGACCTCCTGTGTGTGTGACGCTCCCTGTGTGTGTGACTCTCCCTGTGTGTGTGACGCTCCTTGTGTGTGTGTGTGACGCTCCCTGTGTGTGTGACACTCCCTGTGTGTGTGACACTCCCTGTGTGTGACGCTCCTGTGTGTGTGACGCTCCCTGTGTGTGTGACACTCCCTGTGTGTGTGACGCTCCCTGTGTGTGTGACGCTCCCTGTGTGTGTGACGCTCCCTGTGTGTGACACTCCCTGTGTGTGTGACGCCCCTGTGTGTGTGACGCCCTGTCCCTGTGTGTGTGACGCCCCTGTGTGTGTGACGCTCCCTGTGTGTGTGACCTCCCTGTGTGTGTGACGCCTCCCTGTGTGTGTGACGCTCCCTGTGCTCCCTGTGTGTGTGACGCCTCCTGTGTGTGTGACGCCTCCTGTGTGTGACGCCCCTGTGTGTGTGACGCTCCCTGTGTGTGTGACGCCTTGACACTCCTGTGTGTGTGACGCTCCCTGTGTGTGACGCCTCCCTGTGTGTGTGACGCCCCTGTGTGTGTGACGCTCCCTGTGTGTGTGACGCCTCTGTCCCCTGTGTGTGTGACGCTCCCTGTGTGTGTGACACTCCCTGTGTGTGACACTCCCTGTGTGTGACGCTCCCTGTGTGTGTGACACTCCCTGTGTGTGTGACGCTCCCTGTGTGTGTGACGCTCCCTGTGTGTGACGCTCCCTGTGTGTGACACTCCCTGTGTGTGACGCTCCCTGTGTGTGTGACACTCCCTGTGTGTGACGCTCCCTGTGTGTGACGCTCCCTGTGTGTGTGACACTCCCTGTGTGACACTCCCTGTGTGTGTGACACTCCCTGTGTGTGTGACGCTCCCTGTGTGTGTGACGCCCCTGTGTGTGTGACGCTCCCTGTGTGTGTGACACTCCCTGTGTGTGTGTGACACTCCCTGTGTGTGACGCTCCCTGTGTGTGTGACGCCCCTGTGTGTGTGACGCCCTGTGTGTGTGACGCTCCCTGTGTGTGTGACGCTCCCTGTGTGTGTGACGCTCCCTTGTGTGTGACGCTCCCTGTGTGTGTGACGCCCCTGTGTGTGTGACGCCCCTGTGTGTGTGACGCTCCCTGTGTGTGTGACGCTCCCTGTCCTGTGTGTGACGCTCCCTGTGTGTGTGACGCCTCCCTGTGTGTGTGACGCTCCCTGTGTGTGTGACGCCTCCTGTGTGTGTGACGCTCCCTGTGTGTGTGACACTCCCTGTGTGTGTGAACTCCCTGTGTGTGTGACGCTCCCTGTGTGTGTGACGCTCCCTGTGTGTGTGACGCTCCCTGTGTGTGTGACGCTCCTGTGTGTGTGACGCTCCCTGTGTGTGTGACGCTCCCTGTGTGTGTGACACTCCCTGTGTGTGTGACGCCTCCTGTGTGTGTGACGCTCCCTGTGTGTGTGACGCTCCCTGTGTGTGTGACGCCCCTGTGTGTGTGATGCTCCCTGTGTGTGTGACGCTCCCCTGTGTGTGTGACGCTCCCTGTGTGTGACGCTCCCTGTGTGTGTGACGCCCCTGTGTGTGTGACGCTCCCTGTGTGTGTGACGCTCCCTGTGTGTGTGACGCTCCCTGTGTGTGTGACGCTCCCTGTGTGTGTGACGCCTCTGTGTGTGTGACGCTCCCTGTGTGTGTGACGCTCCCTGTGTGTGTGACGCCTCTGTGTGTGTGACGCCTCCTGTGTGTGTGACGCTCCTGTGTGTGTGACGCCTCCCTGTGTGTGTGACGCCCCTGTGTGTGTGACGCCTCTGTCCTGTGTGTGTGACGCCCCTGTGTGTGTGACGCCCTCTGTGTGTGTGACGCTCCCTGTGTGTGTGACGCTCCCTGTGTGTGTGACGCCCCTGTGTGTGTGACGCCCCTGTGTGTGTGACGCTCCCTGTGTGTGACGCCCCTGTGTGTGTGACGCCCCTGTGTGTGTGACGCCCCTGTGTGTGTGACGCCCCTGTGTGTGACACTCCCTGTGTGTGTGACGCCTCTGTCCTGTGTGTGTGACGCTCCCTGTGTGTGTGACGCTCCCTGTGTGTGTGACTCCCTGTGTGTGTGACGCTCCCTGTGTGTGTGACGCCCCTGTGTGTGTGACGCCTCTGTGTGTGTGACGCCCCTGTGTGTGTGACGCTCCCTGTGTGTGTGACGCTCCTGTCGTGTGTGACGCTCCCTGTGTGTGTGACGCTCCCTGTCGTGTGTGACGCCTCC
Organism: Ashinkailepas kermadecensis; assembly: GCA_034440615.1. Taxonomy (NCBI): domain Eukaryota; kingdom Metazoa; phylum Arthropoda; class Thecostraca; family Neolepadidae; genus Ashinkailepas; species Ashinkailepas kermadecensis. The sequence continues at coordinate 158,742 of JAOTOM010004274.1, forward strand.
CTGTGTGTGACGCTCCCTGTGTGTGTGACGCCCCTGTCCGTGTGTGACGCCCTCTGTCCGTGTGTGACGCTCCCTGTGTGTGATGACCTCCCTGTGTGTGTGACGCCTCCTGTGTGTGTGTGACGCCTCTGTCCCTGTGTGTGTGACGCCCCTGTCGTGTGTGACGCCTCTCCCGTGTGTGACGCTCTCTGTCCGTGTGTGACGCTCCCTGTGTGTGTGACGCCCCTGTCCGTGTGTGACGCTCCCTGTGTGTGTGACGCTCCCTGTGTGTGACGCCCCTGTGTGTGTGACGCTCCTGTGTGTGTGACGCTCCCTGTGTGTGTGACGCCTCTGTCGTGTGTGTGACGCCCCTGTCCGTGTGTGACGCCTCTGTCCGTGTGTGACACTCCCTGTGTGTGACGCCTCTGTCCCGTGTGTGACGCCCTCTGTCCGTGTGTGACGCCTCCCTGTCCCGTGTGTGACGCCTCTGTCCGTGTGTGACGCCCTGTCCGTGTGTGACGCCCTCTGTCCGTGTGTGACGCCTCCCTGTGTGTGACGCTCTCTGTCCGTGTGTGACGCCCTCTGTCCCGTGTGTGACGCCTCTGTCCCGTGTGTGACGCCTCTGTCCCGTGTGTGACGCCGCCCCTGTGTGTGTGACGCTCCCTGTGTGTGATGACCTCTGTGTGTGTGACGCTCCCTGTCCGTGTGTGACGCCTCTGTCCCTGTGTGTGTGACGCCTCTGTCCCGTGTGTGACGCCCCTGTCCGTGTGTGACGCCTCTGTCCCGTGTGTGACGCCCCTGTCCCGTGTGTGACGCCTCTGTCCCGTGTGTGACGCCTCTGTCCCGTGTGTGACGCCTCTGTCCCGTGTGTGACGCCTCTGTCCCGTGTGACGCCTCTGTCCCGTGTGTGACGCCTCTGTCCCGTGTGTGACGCCTCTGTCCCGTGTGTGACGCCTCTGTCCCGTGTGTGACGCCTCTGTCCCGTGTGTGACGCCTGTGACACTTGACGCCTCTGTCCCGTGTGTGACGCCTCTGTCCCGTGTGTGACGCCTCTGTCCCGTGTGTGACGCCTCTGTCCCGTGTGTGACGCCTCTGTCCCGTGTGTGACGCCTCTGTCCCGTGTGTGACGCCTCTGTCCCGTGTGTGACGCCTCTGTCCCGTGTGTGACGCCTCTGTCCCGTGTGTGACGCCTCTGTCCCGTGTGTGACGCCTCTGTCCCGTGTGTGACGCCTCTGTCCCGTGTGTGACGCCTCTGTCCCGTGTGTGACGCCTCTGTCCCATGTGTGACGCCTCTGTCCCGTGTGTGACGCCTCTGTCCCGTGTGTGACGCCTCTTGTCCGTGACGCCTCTGTCCCGTGTGTGACGCCTCTGTCCCGTGTGTGACGCCTTTCCCTGTCGTGTGTGACGCCTCTGTCCCGTGTGTGACGCCTCTGTCCCGTGTGTGACGCCTCCTGTGTGCGTGTGACGCCTCCTGTCCCGTGTGTGACCTCTGCTCCCCTGTGTGTGACGCCTCTGTCCCGTGTGACGCCTCTGTCGTGTGACGCCTCTGTCCCGTGTGTGACGCCTCTGTCCCGTGTGTGACGCCTCTGTCCCGTGTGTGACGCCTCTGTCCCGTGTGTGACGCCTCCCTGTCCCTGTGTGTGACGCCTCTGTCCCTGTGTGTGTGACGCTCCCTTGTCGTGTGACGCCTCTGTCCCGTGTGTGACGCCTCTGTCCCGTGTGTGACGCCTCTGTCCCGTGTGTGACGCCTCTGTCCCGTGTGTGTGTGACGCCCCTGTCCCGTGTGTGACGCCTCTGTCCCGTGTGTGACGCCTCTGTCCCATGTGTGACGCCTCTGTCCCGTGTGTGACGCCTCTGTCCCGTGTGTGACGCCTCTGTGCAGCGTGTGACGCCTCTGTCCCGTGTGTGACGCCTCTGTCCCGTGTGTGACGCCTCTGTCCGTGTGTGACGCCCCCGTGTCTGTCCCGTGTGACGCCTCTGTCCCGTGTGTGACGCCTCTGCTCCCGTTGTGTGACGCCTCTGTCCCGTGTGTGACGCCTCTGTCCCGTGTGTGACGCCTCTGTCCCGTGTGTGACGCCTCTGTCCCGTGTGTGACGCCTCTGTGCGCTCTGTCCCGTGTGTGACGCCTCTGTCCCGTGTGTGACGCCTCTGTCCCGTGTGTGACGCCTCTGTCCCGTGTGTGACGCCTCTGTCCCGTGTGTGACGCCTCTGTCCCGTGTGTGACGCCTCTGTCCCGTGTGTGACGCCTCTGTCCCATGTGTGACGCCTCTGTCCCGTGTGGCGCATCTGCTCCCAACCAATTTCCCTTTTTAACGCGGTGACATGGTTTCTGAAAGGCCTCTAGTGCGCACATAGAGAATGCAACTGGAATAAGGTGACTGTCCCGTGTGTGACCTGACTGTCACCGCTCTGGCCCACAGCCGTCTGGAGTCGCTCGGCAGCATGGCGTACAAGGTGCGGGTGCAGGCCAACGACGACGTGTACGAGACAACTCGACAGCGCGTCGCCAACGTCGAGGAGGCCAGCAAAAAGAGCTGGTACGTTTGAGACATCGTACGTGGAGACACCGACGTGACGCTGTCGCGGCACCAGTGTGACGCTGGTGCAGCACCAGCGTGACGGTGCAGCACCAGTGTGATGTTGGCGCAGCACCAGTGTGACGTTGGCGCAGCACCAGTGTGACGTTGGCGCAGCACCAGCGTGACGGCGCAGCACCAGTGTGATGTTGGCGCAGCACCGCTGTGACGCTGCTGGGGGGACGGGGGTCTGTGTGTGCAGCTCAACGGTGATCTGTCCGAAGCCAACCTGCATGCGGCCGAGTCGTACGGCGACCCTTTCGACCGCTGGTGGACGCATGCAATCACGCTACCGCCAACACCAACACACTAACACAATCACCGCGCTGGAGCGTCTGACAGTGGCGGGACACGTGACCCGGTCGGAGGCGCTGGCTGGTGTGTGCGTCTCGGCGGTGTAGCTCTCCGCTGTGCAGGCACTGTGCTGTGACACTGGCGGCGAATGCTGGCAGGCGGCAGGGTGTCGATCTCAGTGCCTCTACGGCGGGACGGGCTCCAGAAGGGGAGCCGGCCGGGCTGATGGGGAGGTGCCGGCGGCAGGACGGGCTCCAGAAGGGGAGCCGGCCGGGCTGATGGGGAGGTGTCGGCGGCAGGATGGGCTCCAGAAGGGGAGCCGGCCGGGCTGATGGGGAGGTGCCGGCGGCAGGACGGGCTCCAGAAGGGGAGCTGGCCCCCGACAGTGGCCGACAATTCCCGGTGTGCGGTGGTCTCTGCTGTGGCCCTGCTGTGGTCCTGTGAGGGTAAGTGCTGCCGACAGCGAGTCACCGCCCATGCTGTGGCGGCCGGCGAGTCACGGCCCGACTGTGGCGGCCGGCGATGGATGGGCGCCGTGACACCGGGCGTCTCCGGCGGCGACAGTGTCGACACGGCACCAATTACCAGTGGCAGCCGCTGATTGGTGCCCACGGCGCCGTCCGGCCGCCACGGCGCACCTGCAAAAACAGCGTTGGCACCGTTCTCGGGGCGCTCCGAGCGGACCGACTGCCGACTCGTTCGCCCACCTCGGTGGCGTTTCGTGTTCGGCCCGCCGCTCCTGCGGCTCCCGCTATGGGCTCATCAGCGGGGCGCGTCCCGCCAACGGCTGGTGCCGGCACCCGGCCGGCGGGCTGGTGTGGGCCCACCTGTTGCGCCAGAACTGCCGCCGCCGCCGCGCCGTATTGATCGCTGTGTGGTCGACAGTCGCTGTTGGACTGTGCCACACCCTCACCCCACCCCCGCCCGTCTTACCGGCCAGCTGGGACAACTGGTGTCATATCAATCCGCTGATGCACGACCAAACAGTACCAACTTTGATCTGCTGATGCACGACCCAACAGTACCGACTCTGATCCGCTAATGTTCGACCCAGCAGTACCCACTCTGATCCGCTGATACACGACCCAGCAGCGCCCACTCTGATCCTCTGATGCTCGACCCAGCAGCGCCCACTCTGATCCGCTGATGCTCGACCTAGCAGCGCCCACTCTGATCCGCTGATGCTCGACCCAACAGTATCGACTCTGATCCAGTAATGTTTGACGCTGGGAAAATTTGATGACCGCAATTAGAAGTGTATTTGCGTCCTCAAAGCAATATTTGATGTATTTAATTGTGTATATATTCATTCAACGTGGTATGGATGTCAGAAAACAGGGAGATTCAGCACTAGAAATGAAATGACGGCTGCGGCATTTTGACAAGTTTCTGTTGTGGTCGCGGTCGGAAAAGCAGGCAAGGCGTTTAGTTGACGCTAGCGATATGTTATAACGATACTGGTGCTGAGAAAATGATCTGAGGAAATCCGATAGCAATGTGTCTGCCACATGGGGTAACTAAGGAACCAAATTTAAGTGAGAAAGTGAACTGAGGAAATCCGATACAAAAATGTGTCTGCCAGCTGCTGTAACTTCGGGAAGCGGATCGCAAAACTAACTAGGCGTGTTAGAAAATAGCGTGTTGTTCCATAGACATCGACTTACTCTATTGCCCCACGTATTCGGTTCAAATTCCACCCCACACTAGAAACAGTTAATGTAATGAAACGCCAGCGCAGCAGTGTGCAATCGGTTCCAGCAACTGTCCGTTAGATAGCAATGGATTTTCTGTCAACTTGTAAGTTGTCTGTACTTAGCAACAACACAAATCGTGCAGGAAATTGCTTTTTTGGTTGCTTCGTGCCTGGGAAAGGATTTAGAACAAGTTGGATTACTGTTTTCTTGTTTGGGAGCTGTATTCTAGGTACACACCGAGCTGACCTGTTGTGTTTAGGAGCGGGATTCTAGGTACATATCGACCTGACATGCTGGGTTTAGGAGCGGGTTCTAGGCACACATCGAGCTGACATAAAGTCATAAAGTCATACAGTGTTAAGGCTTAATAAGAGCCACAGGGGCCCATCTGGGTTAAGCCTATCTAGAATAGATACTAGAAAAGTACATGTTCTCACCCCAATCAATTCATCATCTCAAGTTCCTAGGGAGCTATATATCCCAGCCTATCTAGCACCATTCACCTGATATTGCATAACACACTCCTCAACAATTACAAACTCCTCCAATCATGCCCATTGTACTACCATAGCCAATCTCATCGGTATCACATCCCGAAGGAAGGTGCTGAATCCACTGCTAGGTACACCCGATATAAAGTTAGAAAGTGTTGAGACTTAATAAGAGACCCAAGGGCCCATCCAGTTTAGTCTGTAAATGGAAGATACCATAAGCCTTGTAAAAAGACCCACCCCGACCATCACCACATCCTAAAGAAACCATCCACCAACATCCCACACACCTATCAATGCCTATCTACCCCAGCTATCCAGCCCTATTCCTTTGATCCCTCTTAACACATGTGGATTGAATACCTTACCAATAATTTTCAAACTGCATCCATGCCTGCTTAAAGGGATCTGTGCTGTGCACACTTACTTAGGATAAATCTCACCCCATCCGCCACAAATTAGAACTTAAAAACAAGATTTTCCTGTCTAAAAAATTGTCCACCCTACTTTTAATTACATTCAGTGAGCAACTCCCCACAACATCAGCAGGCAGCCTATTCCACTGATCAACAACCCTTTGACTGGAGACCTGTTGTCGCTTAGCTGTCCTGCACCTCAACTTGTCTAACCTGGATTGATGACCCCTATGTGATACTCTAAACTGAAGAGCGTCATTCAAATTGACCTGATCTAGTCCTTTAACAATTTTGTACATTTCAATCATATCCCCAAACTCATAACCTGTTGTGTTTAGGAGCGGGATTCTAGGTACATATCGACCTGACATGTTGTGTTTAGGGGCGGGATTCTAGGTACACGTCGAGCTGACCTGTTGTGTTTAGGGGCGGGATGCTGGACACACACCGAGCTGACCTGTTGCGCACATAACCCGGCGATTACATCCGACTGGCAGCGGAGTTTGTTGGCGCACCAGTGTGGCAGAACTGGGTGACTGTATTGATAGGATGGACGGCTGTTGTACCGCCGGAGCTGTAGTGCCTGGCCGGCGCAACCCGCCGCCTGTTTATCGCGCTGGAGCCGGCCGGGCCCGGCCGGCTCCAGCGCGATAATCTGTCCCGTCCTCGCCCGCACATTACCCGGCGCAGACACTTCCACCGGTTGGTTATCCGTCTCCGGCTGCACCTTCCTCCCGTCTCCTCCCCTCACCCTCCCCTTCCCCTTGAAGGTCGTGCTGCGTGGACACGTTCTGGCTGGCCCTGGCCCGGCGACGGCGGCTTTCTGTGAATCTTGACAGGGGCTGGCCTGTCAGACCCCGCCGCCAGGCCTCGCCTGGTCTTGGACTGGCCCCTCAGCTGCCTGAGGAGTGGGTCGCCTTGGAATGTCAGCGCCACCGTTATCAATGGGTGTGAGCGAGTTGCAGCGCAATATGGCCTGCACTGTTGAGTGCGACGTAAAACATCTCCGTGTTCTTCTCCAACCCAAAGCAGCACTTCCATATGTATCATCATCGGTGGAACTTCGGAAACTTGAGCCCAAAATAACACTTCTCAGGTGAATGTTTGCATCGTTAGCAGGGTACATGGCTTTCGCCGGGAGCGAGTTGTACGGCTCTCGCCGGGAGCGAGGTGCACGGCTCTCGCCGGGAGCGAGGTGCACGGCTCTCGCCGGGAGCGAGGTGCACGGCTCTCGCCGGGAGCGAGGTGCACGGGTCCCGCCGGGAGCGAGTGCGTGGTGGAGACGTCATGGAGCGGCTGTAGTTTGGCGGCGTCGCTGTGTGAGCGAAGGTGCGGCCGGGCTGTCTGTCGTGCGGGCCCCGCCGCCAGCCGGTGTCGGACACGCTGACATTTCGCCACGGGCGGCACTGCCTCGCGACGGTGACCTCTGCGGCCGGCCACTGTGCCGGTCAGCAGAACACCCTGCTGGCCGACAGTGCCAGCACAGCTGCCCGCCGCCAGACCCCATCGCACTGCGCACTGTTTATTTCACTTTTTATGTCGTCCAAACAGAGCCGGTGAGGTATGTCATGGCTCGGCGTGTTCGACATGCCCCCTTTGGGCTCCTGGGTGACCGTGCTGGACGTGCCGGGGTCACCTTCGCTGTCGCCAACGGACAAGTTCGGGCGCAAAGTGGCCCAAGTAATTGACGCACCATTGAGCACCAATCCAACACCAACACCACCGAATGGACGAGTATGGACGCAAATTGATCCAAGTATCCGGCGCACCCTAAAACACCAACTCACCACCACGACCACCACCACCACCACCTAACTGTCAAATCCAACCACTGTCAATAATGGTGTCGCATTTGGCTTATACTTAATTGCCAAACCGTACACAGAAAGAGACGCAATGAGCGCTCGTTTGGTTTCGAAGGCTTCGGCCTTGTTATTATGGCATAATTTGTGTAATTTTCTTGTCGCCAGACGTTGGTGGGAACGTTGCAGGCGTATGTTTGTGATTCGTGTGTAGAGTAGAGCCGATCGCGATTGACTCGGCCCAGGTGTGTAACTGTGCACAGTTGCAATAGCTACAGTGCTGACTGGTGTTTCGCTTCACGTGCAAAATGTGGACGCGTTTTGCTAAGCGCTGGTGTAGCTTGCACCAGTTGGCACACTTTGTTAGAACCGCGTTTGATCGCACACATTGTTGGATCACCAGTTGGCACAGTGGACTCATTAATAGAAGTGTGAGATATAAGAGCAAGGAAGTCATGAAAAAAACTACTTAGCATATGTGCGTCCCCACTTGGAATATTCTGTACAAGCATGGAGCCCCTACCTAGAAAAAGATATAGATATGTTAGAAAGAGTGCAGCGCAATGCCACTAGACTCATCAGTGGAATAGTTAACTTAGAATATGGAGAAAGGCTTATGGCATTGGATATGTACTCACTCAAGTATAGGAGATTAAGGGGGGACATGATTGAAATGTGCAATGTTAAAGGGCTAGATCAGGTCAATTTGAATGATGCTCTTCGGTTTAGACTATCACATAGGGGTCATCAATTCAGGTTAGACAAGTTGAGGTGTAGGACAGTTAAGCGACAACAGGTCTTCAGTCAAAGGGTTGTTGATCAGTGGAATAGGCTGCCTGCTGATGTGGAGAGTTCCTCATTGAATGTATTTAAAAGTAGGGTGGACACATTTTTTAGACAGGAAAATCTTGTTTTTCAGTTCTAATTTGTGATGGATTGGGTGAAATTTATGCTAAGTAAGTGTGCACGGCACAGACCCCTTTAAGCAGGCATGGATGCAGTTTGAAAATGATTGGTAAGGCATTCAATCCACATGTGTTAAGAGAGATCAGGGGAATAGGGTTGGATAGCTAGGGTAGATAGGTGTGTGGGATGTTGGTGGATGGTTTCTTTAGGACGTGATGATGGTTAGGGTGGGTCTTTTTACCGGGCTTATGGTATCTTCCATTTACAGACTTAACTGGATGGGCCCTTGTGGCTCTTATTAAGTCTAAACACTGTGTGACTTTATGACTTTATTGTGACGGTGCGAAGAGTGGATGGCGTTTGTCGAGCAGGCGTCACTTAGCAGGTTTGGCCCGGATATTCACGTGTACAGAGGTGGAGTTTCCCGACACTTTTGGAAGGGTTTTAGCCTCGCCATCTTTGCCTTAGCTCCACCAACTGCTTGCTATCTTAACATGGGACTCTATGGGATTGTCCCCACCAACCAAATTTGTTCATTTATTTGCTCCATGCATTGGGCCCCACCAAAAAGTTTCGAGCTGCTCCAGCCGTGTTCGTGTTCGTATGCGTTTGTGAGATGGGAGCCGTCTCCGGCCAGGTTATGTCTGCGTACCTTTTTGGAGCTGCGTGGTGGGCTGGGGCGTGCGTGGATGGGTGTAGCGAGCCATGGTGTCTGTGCGTGTTTCCGTTAGTCTGGACGGCGACGGCCGTGACAGACGCTTTCTCTCGACAGTACCCGGATGATCAAACAGTCGGATCCCTTCATCGGACGGCGCGTCAAGGTGAAAGCGCCGCCGGGCCGCTCTGGGGTGCCGGCGGCGCGCCGACCTGACCCGGTCAGCTCGGCGGCCGTGCGCCGGGCCGAGCCGCCGCCGGCGCCGCCGCCGCACCGGTCGCCGACGCGCCTCAGCCCGCGCCCGCTGCAAACGCTGCAGCCACGGCCGGCGCTGGCCGCCGCGCCGCCCCGTGCCGCCGCCGCCGCCGCCCCCGCCCCCGCTACGGCCGCGTCCTCCGAGCTGATGCGACGGCCCATCAAGTGAGTGTTCAGTGGCAACAGTTGACTGGTGGCCCGCCCCGCTCCTACTGCTCTCAATCCTGCAAATAGCCAATGAAGTTGGTTGTTGTAAACTGACTAGAAACGAAACTTGCGTGGTGTGCAAGTGCGAAGGGTCATTGATGTTACTGAGTTTTGTATATGGCCTAAGGCTATTTGCGTATATGAAGCTAAATGTATTAGTTAAAGTTTATACTACATTTGCCGTGTGTATTGCTTGCAGCATTGGTTTCGGTATCCGCAGCATGTACATAATTTGCCAGTCCTTCCCACCACTGACATGATGCGCCCTGCTGGCCGCCGGCGGGCGTCGCGACTGAGCGGTGCCAGAGGACTACGGTCAAGTGTGGTGTAGGACGGGTACCGCAGCACGGTACCCCACCCCCGCTCGCCCAGTCACGCGGCACTTTAGCGGGGGCGTGCTGTCAACTGGCACGACTTGGACGCCGCTCCGCACCGGCCAACTGCGGCCGGCGGCCTTTCACTTCTCCCCCAGTCATGGCCGCTGACGCCTGCTGTGTGCCGTCGTGTCAGATGACCTGTCCGCCCGGATTGGGCTGCGCCCGCTGTCTAGACGAGCCGGGAGACATGCCTGGACGGTCGCCGGGCAGTTTGTCTGCACGGTCGCCGGGACGTTTGTTGGATGGTCGTCGGGGTCTATCAGACGCCGCCGACAGGTTTGTCTGGCGATCGTCGGGCGGCCTGTCTAGACGGCCGCCGGGAGTTCTGTCTGGTGACGGCCCCCTCCGGGTGGGGGGGGTCCGTCTGCGGACGGCCGCCGGGAGGTCTCTGTTGACGGCCGCAGAGAGGTCGGGAGTCTGTCTGGTGGTCCCCTGGAAGTGTGCGCATCTGGAGCTGGTGAGACGCCCGGGTGTAATTCCGTCTGCAGCCGGTGGACGCGTTGCCAGACGTGTGGTGGCGTCGCCCCGGCGTAACGGGCGACACTGCGGTCAGCTCGGGCGCCGTGCTGTGCTGACGAGTCGTCTCTGTTCCCAGGGAGCGGCTGGCGCACCTGTTGGCGACGCGGCCCTGCAAGAAGATTGAAGTGATGCAGAAACTGTACAAAGGTGCGTGTGGCGAGGCGCGTGGTGACGGAAGGTGTAGCCTGTGGCAACTGATTGCAATAGTCCGGGGCGTACGGTCGTGCGCATCTGCCGTTCTGGAGGTCGGTAGGACCAGATTAGTGCCGCCAGGAGCATGGGCAGTGTGCAGAGGTCGGCTCACGTGGTCAGGACTCGGTAGGAATAAGGAGGGGTTGGCAGGGCTCAGGGTCGTAAATACTGGACACTTTTGGACACTTTTGGACGCATGGACTATTCTTGCACGCTACCACCCGACCGGCCTGCTCGCTCACGTGGCAGGGAGCCGTGCGGCGCCCGGCCAAGGTCGTTCGTTTGACTTCTCCCGCAACGTGAAAGAAGGGCCTATGCGCCCACTTGCCCCCTACGGAGAGGGCGTCCAAAACAGCCGGGTATTACCAACGCTGGCAGGGGTCGGGATGAGGTCATAAGGAGTCGGCAGGAACCGGTAGGGGTCACGTGAGGTCGGAAAGAGTAGGAATGGGTTGGCAGGATCGGTAGACATCGTGAGCGGTCCGTTGAAATCAGAATGGGTCAGCAGGAGTCTTGGTCGGTCGGTAGAAGCGTGCAGGGACTGGCATGAGCCAGCATGCATGAGCAGGAGAATCAGCCGAGTCGACACTGATCGCGCTGCGATCATTCTAATACCATGCCTGTCTGGCACGTGTTGGACGTGTTGCACGTGGCGCGGCTTCGAGCTATACCGGACAACGACCTGTCTGGAAGGCGGCCGGTTGCCTCTCCTGATGCTGCGCCGCTGTGGTGACCTGGGCCGGTTATTGACGCCGACCCAGGTCACAGTGGCGGGCCGCTGTCCGAGCAGGGGGCAGCGCAGCCACAACAGAACGCCCGGGCTGAGATGGCCATCTCAGGCGACACTCAAGGCAGGTTATGCAGCCTTGAACAAACTGAACTTGGATGGCAGGGCGCTGGGGTCGACGGTAAATCGGTTTGAGCAGGTGCAATATATCGTGGCAATCTCTCGTGTGCTCAAGTTGTAGTGGAACTGTTTATTTCAGTAATCCTCAAGCGGGTTTATTTCAGATGGCTCTGGGTATCTGAAATGGCTCTATTCCGCGGAGCGAAATGTTCGCGTTGGTGTCCAAATTATATTTCAGTCCCGTGGCATGCTGTTTCTTGTAGGTGGTGAACTGGCTCAGAGAGGATGTGCTGGTGTCAGCCACTCGTACGTAGAACGCCCAAAGCCAAAGCATAAGGACAGCTCTTATCTCAATAGTCAGTGCTAGAGATGCTAATGTTCTAAGCGGATATTTACTTGAGCCGAAAGCATGTTCCGATGTCCGTACTGGGCGGTTGTCGTAGCGTCACCAATACTGGGCCGTTGACTCGACGTCGCCAGTACTGTGCCGTTGACTTGGGATCACCAGTACTGAGCCGTTGACTCGACGTCACCAGTACTGGGCCGTTGGCGCAGCATCACCAGCACTGGGCCGTTGGCTCAACGTCACCAGTACAGGGCCGTTGGCGCAGTGTCACCATGTCTGTAATCGTGTCAGACCATCTTGCGTCGTGCCAGACTAGCTTGAGTCGAAGGTCTATGATGATTGACGAAGTTCCAGCTGCTATGTTGCTGTTTTAGGCATTTTTGTAGGTTCCATAAATATAATGCCTGCAACTTAGTATTTGAATTGCACATTAAGAACAATGGTAGGCCATATTAAGGACGTAGGTCATGGTTGTTGGGTGCCATTCTTTTTTATAATACGCGTGCGAGCTGCTGAGAACAATGGTCCAGCATTACATGACTTAGCTGTTGGTCAGCCCGTAAGCTGCATTTGTCGATGCAGAATGACCTCGCATTCTCAGAGCGTGGATTCCCTGTACCTTGAGGCGCGACTTCCTTGTACTGCGGTTGTTATTCCATCTGTTTTTTTTCTTATTCGTCTCTTGTTTCTTGGGATGTTCTGATTTGCTGAGGAAGGCGACTGTTTTCTTGGAAGTCGTCTTTGAACCTTTCCGTTCCGACTTGCAGAATGCCGCTTCCGTGAGTCGATGACGCCTGATCTCGTAAACAGGCGGTGCGGCTGATGCGCCTCTGAACCCAGCGGCCAGCGATAGTATGGGCTGAAGTTAGCCGTGGTCTAGCTGTCCGTTAATGTTGCTAATAGGGTGCCTGAATGGTTATTCCGATCCTGACGTCGAACACAACTTGTACTGTGTGTTGTGTCCAAGGCCAGACGGTGCACTGGCCTGACCGTATCAGTTGTTGCGGAGAGGGGGCCGCGGTAGCTCAGTTGGTAGAGCGTCGGACTCTTGATCGCGAGATTGTGGGTTTGAATCTCAACCGACGGCATTTACCGATTCCACCCGCGACCGATCGGCGTGAGAGGTTGGCGACGCTATATAGCCTAGCGGTTGAATGCGTCGTAGAAGAACCCAAGGTTCTTCTTGTTGCGGAGAGCACGTGTTCGATCCGAACAACCGGCGTCCCCTTGTCATTCGCTGTCGTCTGTCTGTCTGTCTGTCTGTCTGTCTGTCGTCTGTCGTCTGTCGTCTGTCGTCTGTCGTCTGTCGTCTGTCGTCTGTCGTCTGTCGTCTGTCGTCTGTCTGTCTGTCTGTCTGTCTGTCTGTCTGTCTGTCTGTCTGTCTGTCTGTCTGTCTGTCTGTCTGTCTGTCTGTCTGTCTGTCTGTCTGTCTGTCTGTCTGTCTGTCTGTCCGTATGTCCTGTCTGACACCTTGCCACCTATTGCAGCTGCCCCACTCGCCTTGTTGTACCGTTGCCAAGTGTTAGTCGAAATCGAAAAAGCCATGTGGCGACAGCTGTGGTTCACTGTGGTTCTTCTCATCACACCTGTCGCTCTGTGCCACCCGCGCGTCCTTGTCTTCATACCACCGGATTGCTCCTACCACCTGTTTGCCCTTGCTACTTTGTTATTGCCACTTGAATGCTCTTATGCTCTTGCTATTTGGCTGCTCTCACTGCCTGTCTGCTCTTGTCATCTGACTACTCTCACTGCCTGTCTGCTCTTGCCATCTGACTGCTCTCACTACTTATCTGCTCTTGCAAACTGACTGCTCTCACTACCTGTCAGCTCTCACTACCTGTCAGCTCTCAGTTCTTGTCTGCTCTTGCCATCTGACTGCTCTCACTACTTGTCTGCTCTTGCCATCCCACTGCTCTCACGGCCTGTCTGCTCTTTCCAACTGACTGCTCTCAATGCCTGTCTGCTCCTGCCATCTGACTGTTCTCACTGTACGCTCGCCCAACCCGATCCAGGTTGCACTACTTGAACCAGCCAATCAGGGGAACACCCCACCCCGTGATCAAATTAACACCCGTAGCGCCACTTTCTCCAGCCCGACCCCACGTATCATCATCTGAACGCCGTTGTCAATGTTGTGTTCCTAGTTCCAAACCGTTACTGTGACCCTCTGATAGCCTACTTCGCCTGTCCGATTGTCCATTTAGCTTATATTTCCACCGTAGCCCGACTCGTTTTCCTCATGGTTCTCCTGCCTGTTGGATCCACCCTTCTGCTGACCTCATACTACTGGCTAATACTGGCTAGCACCACGCGTTTTCCCACTCGATCCGCTTGCCTGCGTCGCCTACGTGCTTGCGTCCAAGACGTGCTCTTGTTATCGTGTAATCATTGTCTCGCCCGCCGTCTCCCATACCAGTTGATTTCACTGGATTACTGCCGAACCGGCCGTGCGACTCCGCCCGGTGTCGTGGCTGGTTGGTCCATCGATGTCCGAAGCACGTTGCCATGACTGGCACAAACCTTTGTCCGGTAGACGGCATCCGGGAGAAGGACAAGAAGAACGTGCACGGCCTGCTGGGTAGCGTGGCCAGCCTGCGCGACAACGTCTACTACCTGAAGCGGCACGTGTGGAACGAGGTGTCGCAGGACTGGCCGTTCTACTCTGAGCAGGACAGGCGCGACTTCGCCGCGCACCGGCCGGACAGCGTGACGCCGCCCAGCAGCGACTCGAGCAGCAGCCGCTCGCCGGCCGGCAAGCGACCGTCGCCGTCTACCGCCGAGCAGGCGGCGGCCGACGCGCCGGCCGACGCGCCGGCGGCCGCGGCGCCCAAGCGGCCGCGCGTCTCGCACTACCGGCGGCCGACGGCGCCGCCGCACGAGCGGCTGTCGGCGGCCGGCGAGCGACGCAACACGGCGCCGCAGTACGACTGGCAGAAGGCCGCGTCGGCGCAGTCGCCGTCGTCGGCACAGTCGCCGTCGTCGACGGGCGTGAGCGACCGCACGCCGACGCCCGACTCGTCGCCCGACAGTCACCACTCGGGCTCGTCCGCACATCGTGACGACGAGCCCGAGTACCTCAGGTGAGGTAGCCACCGGGCTGGGGCCGGCTGTGAGGCCGGAGAAGCCGTTCCCAGCCGACTGCCAGTGCGACGCCGCTGAGGTAGACCAGTCGGAGACTTTCCCCCTTGTCGAGTCGCCCTAAAATCCGAATAACAAGCAAGGAGACTGCTCCACGTGAGGTTCTCAGCCGAGCCGGCGTGGCAGGCTGAAACCTTGCCTGAAGTCTCACTGCAGCTGCCGGCCACCGAGCGGTGTTTGTCGACACGGGGCGTGGGTCGATGCGTTCGTCGTGTCCGGCGTGCCTGTGCTGGGGGCGGCTGGTGGCAGCGGCCAGCATACCTCGCCATATGCCCTCTCACCAGGGCCGGAAGTACTGGGCACTTCTGGGCGTACGCTCCGGAGAACAAAAGTAGTCGTATAGTCCATTCTTGCACGCTACCACCCGACCGACCTGCTCGCTAGCGTGGCAGTGAGCCGTGCGGCGACCGGTCAAGGTCGTTCGGTCGACCTTGCACGCAGCGTGAAAGAACGACCTATGCGCTCACTCGCCCCCTCCGGAGAGGGCGTCCAAACAGCCGGGTATTTCCAACGCTGCTTCTCACCGTCTCGCGGAGAACTGAACCATCGCACACAGAGGTGAAACCTTTCACTCGGTGTCCGAGGGATGGTGACTGGCACCAAGCGTGAACCGTCAGGCGTCCCTATCCACCGTATGACCGAACCACTAGCTACGGAGGTACCCGTCTGGGGGATGGAGACCAGTGGCAGCACCAAGCCGAAGGGTCGCTGGGCCGCTGCAGTTGCCATTCCGGTAAATTATCGATGGCATGGGTGAACGACCATCAGACGTCTGAATTGGATGGTAAATTCAGGGAAGACATACGAGGCCGATGGGTATGGGCCTGCTTGAGCCATTGGCAGCCAAGCTGGACGGAGTTAACGGAGGTGTCGGATATGTGGACGGCCTGATCCAACCTATGTCGCCACTGATCTACTGATCCCACCCACTGATCTGTCCGCCGCCGATCCAGCCAGCCATTCCATCTGATCCCGCCGACCATCCGCCGCTGATCATACGGATCATCCGCCGCTGATCCCACGGACCATCCGCCGCTGATCCCGCCGACCATCCGCCGCTGATCTCACTGACCGTCCGCCGCTGATCACATCGACCGTCCGCCGTTGAGGTCGGCGAAAAGCCAGCTTCACCTTTGGGAACGATAATCGGCGAATATCCGCCGGAGGCTCTGGAAACGGTCGGAGACGACATATGTGGGTGTGCCGATAATTATTCGACCGGTCGTAAAGATAGAATACGTCATCCCTCTGGTGGACACTTAGAAGGCCACTGTCGAGCCAGGGGACCTGATGTGTCATCTGTGAGTGGAAGCTGGAAGAAACTACTGAATTCGATCAATGGTTAATGGTGCGGGACGGGACGAAAGGCCTCCCCGTCCCGTCTCTGCGGCGGCTGTAACATACGTGCCGAATCAAGACCAATTGTACACCGTGCGCTTTTCGGATTCCACGGCTGTCTGTTTTGTGCAGGGTGTGAAGAGCCCGTTTGGTCATGTCACGTGACGGAGCGATACAGGTCCGGTTCACCGCCACGGTGGCGAAGGTGATGGTGACGTCGGATTCAGCCATCGCTGGGCGTCGCACTAGAGCTGGTGTGGGGCGCAGCGATGAAGATGGCAGGGTCAGTGACTGACCTCACGCGGCCGACGTCCGCCCAGTCAGCCGCTGTGTTCAGCTGACGACGGGCCATCCCGGCTGCCACTTCCGCACGCCAGCCGGCAACTCCCGCCTGGCGCCTCACAAATCTGACTTAGTACATGTCTTGTACTCGTTTTGTTGCAACACAAAGCACCAATCGAAAGCTAACTCTTCCCTGAAGTGCCCAGAGTGCATTGTTTGTGTGTAGGGGGAAACAATGAAGGTGCTTGCGTCATATATTTCCAAAGCATCAATGTGTGGAGCTCGGAGTACTGAAGATTTTAAATTTAGCGGGTGTTTGATTTGCTAAGTCTTGGTTCGAATTATGTTGTGCTCCATCACGTTTTTTTTCAAAACAAAATTAGTGACAGTTTTATTAGGAACACAAAAATAAACATGGGTAATAGCGGTCATTGAACTTAGCTGAGCCGAATCTGTTTCCCATTAGTATACATAATGCAGGGTTGAGCCTGGGGAGACGAGGCTGCCGCCTGGCGGAGGGCTAAAGCCCTTCCAGCTCCATTGGCGACGTCCCTGTCGTGACGGTAGATGAGGGATACCCGCCCTGTCCCCTTCCCCTTCACCTCCGGAGAAGAACCTGGGACGCCACCAATGGATATTGGTTGGCGCCCATCTCTCCACCACGTACACTGTCATTAGTTGTTTGATAAATGGCATTCTAAACATATTATTTTCGAAATTCGTCTCCAATTGTAATGGTTCTGCTCTGCTTTGCATGCGTTTCACATACTGACATGGTTAGAAGGATGCAAAAGAGATACTGACTAAACCCCGAAGCATACGGGTCGAGAAGTGACACTGTGAAGCAATCCACGTCTTCACAGCATGTATTATAAATGTATTTCTAACTTCAAATGAAACAAGTAGGAACAAGTTCAGGATGTGGGATGGTTGGGCAGGGTCTTTTTACCAGGCTTATAGTATCTTCCATTTACAGACTTAACTGGATGGGCCCTTGGGTCTCTATTAAGTCTAAACGCCTTATAACTTTATATATGGTGTTCCTAGCAGTGGATTCAGCACCTTCCTTCGGGATGTCATACTGATGAGATTGTCTATGGTAGCACAATGGGTATGATGGGAGGTGTTTGTAATTGTTGAGTGTGTTATGCAATAGCAAGTGAATGGTGCTAGATAGGCTGGGATATATAGCTTCCTAGGAACTTGAGATAAGGGATTGATTGGGGTGAGAGTATGTACATTTCTAGTACCTTTTCTAGATAGGCTTAACCCAGATGGGCCCCTGTGGCTCTTATTAAGCCTTAACACTGTATGACTATGACTTTATAACAGTGAATTGAGGCTTTGTCCCCTATGGATGAAAACATAGGGGGGGGGGGAAGATACGTTGGTTTTTTTTTCCATTGTAATTTTTGGGCCATTTTTGTTATCTTTATTATATTTCTTTCTCTTGACATTCGCCTTAGCCTTTTACGCATATGATTTCCTTGCCTCATGGGTGAAGCAGAAAATGTAATTCCACATACTGCTTATTTAATATGAAGCTCACGCCCTCATCAAATGTTAATAGCAATAGACCTTATATTGACCCACAATGGTCAAGCGCAGCAATGCTATTGCCTGTGAAGCAACGGTACGTGTATTAATGCATACACAGTGGAGCGCGTTGTTCTCAGACACTTTCCCAAATGTTCGTGTTTCTGGACGAATACTGAAAGCATGCTCATTGGATGGCAAGATAATTGGCAATTCCACATTCAACGTACATATTTTCAATCCGAGAGGCATATATTTCGTTGTCAGAGCCTAATATTTGTTTTTGGTTATTTTTGAGAGGCTCGTCGCCCACTGTGTGCCGGCCAGTTGTGGTATCGGCCGGCCACCGACAATCCGGCTGCGGTCGCTGACGTCAGCCGGCATCACCGATTGACATGTCTGTGCCGATTTATCGAACAATCTGCGCACCCCAGCAGCACACCGATGGCTTCTTGCCAGTGTCGCAGATGCGACCGTTGTGACAGTGATGTGTGTAGTTTTCAAGGGCACTCGCCTCGCACGGTTCCAGCTGCTGCTGCTGATAGCTGTTATCTGCTGCGGCCCTGACGGTCGTCAGGAGCGCTGGCTGCTTGTCAATTCTAGTCGCCAAAAGCGGTGACAACATCGAGCGTCCAACAGTAGCTGTTGGTGCGATTAGATAATTGTGGGATGGATATGCGGGGTGGGGTGAAATCTGTGGCGGCACCCGCCGTCGTCTCGTACGGGCGGACGAGGCGTCTCCCCCACCCTCCACCTCCGCCTGACTGTCCTGTGGATTCCCGACACGAAGGAGGGGTGCCCAGGTTTCGCCAAGCACGCTCTGTGTCACCTGTTGGGCCGTGACCGGCATGCGCCGTCTGTGGTGACGTCACAGCCCAGTGTCCTAAAATCCGCCTGATGTCAGGCTGTCAGAGTGGAAAATTATCATTGAAAAGGTTGTGTGCGAGAGTGGAAAATTAAGGTGAAATATGGTAAGTGTAGGTGTAACAGTTTGGAATGATAGGACTGCATTCCTGTACTTCATTCATTCATGTTGATTTCTTCTTTAGCTAGGTATAGCTTACCAGATCAGGTGTGGCGGGAAGTCAAAGCACTTATTAGAGCTGGGTAGAATACAGTTTTTCTTACGACTTGCGCAGGTTGTCTTCACTCTTGTTTAACCAATTGGGATTCAATTGATATAGTCAAACCAAGTAAGAATTAGGAACCCAACTATTAGGTCGTCATCCATTCGTCAGTCCTTTAAGCACACGCCACATGTGGGCCCAGTCAACATTCCGCATATATCTACAGTATCCAGGCCTCGTCCAGCATCAGAATCGACAGGCCATCGCTTACTTCATATTCAGATACAGTCAGCCGTGGCTGGGTCACCGGGACGACAGTTCACTGCCGACCCGCCACCGGTGGGGACCGGGTCACCGGGCTGACCGATCACGGCCGACCCGCCACCGGTGGGTCAACCGCGGCCGGGTCACCGGGCTGACCGATCACGGCCGACCCGCCACCGGTGGGTCAGCCGTGGCTGGGTCACCGGGCCGACAGTACACTGCCGACCCGCCACCGGTGGGTCAACCGCGGCCGGGTCACCGGGCTGACCGATCACGGCCGACCCGCCACCGGTGGGTCAGCCGTGGCTGGGTCACCGGGCCGACAGTACACTGCCGACCCGCCACCGGTGGGTCAACCGCAGCCGGGTCACCGGGCTGACAGTACACTGCCGACCCGCCACCGGTGGGTCAACCGCGGCCGGGTCACCGGGCTGACCGATCACGGCCGACCCGCCACCGGTGGGTCAGCCGTGGCTGGGTCACCGGGCCGACAGTACACTGCCGACCCGCCACCGGTGGGTCAACCGCGGCCGGGTCACCGGGCCGACAGTACACTGCCGACCCGCCACCGGTGGGTCAACCGCGGCCGGGCCGGGCCGGTCACCGGGCCGGTCACCGTACACTGCCGACCCGCCACCGGTGGGTCAACCGCGGCCGGGTCACCGGGCCGACAGTACACTGCCGACCCGCCACCGGTGGGTCAACCGCGGCCGGGTCACCGGGCTGACAGTACACTGCCGACCCGCCACCGGTGGGTCAACCGCGGCCGGGTCACCGGGCCGACAGTACACTGCCGACCCGCCACCGGTGGGTCAACCGCGGCCGGGTCACCGGGCTGACCGATCACGGCCGACCCGCCACCGGTGGGTCAGCCGTGGCTGGGTCACCGGGCCGACAGTACACTGCCGACCCGCCACCGGTGGGGACCGGGTCACCGGGCTGACCGATCACTGCCGACCCGCCACCGGTGACCATCGTCCGCTTCCGGCGCGTTTGGATCGCGGTGTCAACGACCGGCACCGACTGAACTAGGCCGGTCACGTGTCGCCGTGTCTGTCGCGGCCGCTGCCTCGCTGTGACCAGGTGTGGCCGTGTCTGTGGCGGCCGCTGCCCCGGTGTGGCCGTGTCTGGGGCGGGCCGCTGCCCCGCTGTGGCCTGGTGTGGCCGTGTCTGGGGCGGGCCGCTGCCCCGCTGTGGCCTGGTGTGGCCGTGTCTGGGGCGGGCCGCTGCCCCGCTGTGGCCTGGTGTGGCCGTGTCTGAGGCGGGCCGCTGCCCCGCTGTGGCCTGGTGTGGCCGTGTCTGGGGCGGGCCGCTGCCCCGCTGTGGCCTGGTGTGGCCGTGTCTGGGGCGGGCCGCTGCCCCGCTGTGGCCTGGTGTAGCCGTGTCTGGGGCGGGCCGCTGCCCCGCTGTGGCCTGGTGTAGCCGTGTCTGGGGCGGGCCGCTGCCCCGCTGTGGCCTGGTGTGGCCGTGTCTGTCGCGGCCGCTGCCCCGCTGTGGCCTGGTGTGGCCGTGTCTGGGGCGGGCCGCTGCCCCGCTATGGCCTGGTGTAGCCGTGTCTGTCGCGGCCGCTGCCACGCTGTGGCCTGGTGTGGCCGTGTCTGGGACGGGCCGCTGCCCCGCTGTGGCCTGGTGTAGCCGTGTCTGGGGCGGGCCGCTGCCCCGCTGTAACCTGGTGTGGCCGTGTCTGGGGCGGCCGTTGCCCGACTGTGGCCTGGTGTGTGGGGCGAGCCTCCGTGCCGTCGTGTCTGCGGCGGGCCGCTGTCCGGCTATGTCTCGGAGGCATGCTGATCCAGCTGGCATGCGCACCCGATTGTTGCCGATGTTGGGGACGTGCCAGCTGTACCGTCGCGAAGACGGATAGGCCAAATAGCAGCGATCCACATATGGAGAAGGCATGCTGTAGGTGTTCTGATTGTAACATCGATTAACACAGGGTGGTACAGTGCATCAACTTTATCCGGATTTAGCATATTAGTTCATGGCTGCCGTAGTCCATTGTAAGCCGCCAGTTTTGCTGATTGCCTAACGTGTTGCATGAGGAAGAAACCAAGAGACGTTCTAGCGATAATGCGTGTGGGTTTCCAGCGCATTCCAGCCTTGTGACCGTTTGGTATTCCAGCCTGTCTTGTCCAGCAAGGTCATGTCTTGTGTGACGATCAATTGGTATGTTTTTCTTTTGGTGGAAACCTCGATAATTGGGTTCCGACAAAACTTCAGTGCTATGTTGTTTTTGTCGTTTGCCCGTGATGGCCCTGGACCGGCGAGGTCAGACTTAGAACCGGGCTGCTAATCCGTCCCCGACCGACAAAGAGCCGATGTGTCTGTGCCCGGAGCAGTGAGCCGTGCTGGCGCCCGGTCTGCCCGACGGCATGCCATTATTGTGGCGGGCTGGAATGCGGCCCGCCGGCAGGTGTGCCCAGGTCCCCTGCCCCTGTCACGCCTACTGGATGGCGTCTGTAATCGGAGGCGTCATCGGCGACACTGAGGCATGGTGCAGTGGCCGTGTCGCCGGCACGCGTCGGGGCCTGGCGACGCGCCACCCCGGCCAGTGTGCCAGGTCGCGGCCCGCGCCACTGCCGCCGCCGCCGCCGCCGCGGCTTGACCTGTGCAGCCGGAAATGGCGCGGCGGCGGCGGCGGCGACGGCGCGCGTGCACCGCTGGTATGCAGAGGCCGACGGTGGCGGGCCGACTTTCACTGCGCTCGGGGTCCGGGTCGACCGTCATCCTGCCGGCCGCCGCGTTCACACCTGTCGGCAGCGGCGGCGGCCGGTCTCGGTCCGGGACCCAGCTCCGGCGCCGGTCTCGGTCCGGGACCCGGACCCGGACCCGGACCCGGACCCGGACCCGGACCCGGTCGTGGTCCCGTTGCGGTCTGTCCGTCGGGCGGCTCGTCTCGTCGACTGCCTCCCGGGTGGAGCTTCGTATGCTTTTGATGGAGCCTGGACATCACCAGCTTTGCCGTGGCCCGACCAACTTCTCGCTCTCTTAACATGGGGTGTGGTGGGCCCACCAACCAAATTAGCAGCACTCATGCATTTGACTCCACCAATGGTTTTCGAACTGATCCATCCATTCTGCGTCCCACACGCTCCATTTGATCTCCCCGTTCCAGGCGTCTCCACGCTCCCAACATTTCGCCCACGGTCTGCGTTTTGGTCCTGTCCCCAGTATGCCGTTCTCCGAGCGTGATGTTCGGCAGCGGGTGCGGACTGGCCACGGCAGATTGGGGGCCGACCCGATTATTCGGCTATCACTGCCGGTGTCACCTGACCTGACCTCACCTCGCTGCGATGCCTCTTTGGCGGGCCGGCAGTCGGCATGCTGTCCAGACTGGTGTATAGTCGGCGCCGCGACTGTCGCGACAGCGACGCCGCTGGTCCGTCTTCCCAGCTGCCGGTCACGTTGCCCAGCCGCCGGTCACGTTGCCCAGTCCCCGTACACGTTGCCCAGCTGCCGGTCACGTTGCCCAGCTGCCGGTCACGTTGCCCGGCACCACAGTCTTGACTGAAACGATTGTCTATTCGGCGCTGCTGTGAGAAGGCCTGCTTGGACTGCTGTGTCTGGCTCACGTGTGTCGATATATTGGTGTTGGCAGTTGGAAGGTATCGAGCGGTGTTCTAACGCTTCCCACAAGGATTAGTCAGTATGCAAGCTGTGACACTGGCTTGGTTGTGTTGTACCGTCGGATTCCGACCAAAGGTCATCGAATGTTAAGGTGCTGTTGACGCAAGTCGTGTGCAGCATTTCTTTAGGAGCCTCCAGTTCCCGGTTGGCATCACTAGCCAGTACATATCAGTTTACACATGTGAATGCCTTGCAGACATCTGCGCTTGACATCTGTGCGAGTTTGGTTGCATGTGGCGGTGCCTCTGGCCTCAGCACGTGCCGTGTCATTTCCAAATGACTCAGCACGTGTCGTGTCATTTCCAACTGCAGCCGATGGCGTGTGTACCGTATATTAATGCCAGCCGATAGGTGGCCGGGTATGTGACCTGGCGTATGAACTGACGCTTGGCACCATGTGTGAGGTGACACAGTGTGTGTGACAGACGCCAGACGTCGCCTGGCTGCTGACCTGGCACGCGATCTGACCCGGCCGGTGACCGTCTCGCTCCACAGTCAATACGTTCCAATCACGTGCGAGAGCCAGCTGCAGCGGTACAGGGGCGACTTTGAGACCGGCTACCAGGAGTACCAGCGGCTGTGGGAGCTGGTGGGCAGCGTGTACCACAAGTTCGCCGAGCTGGAGCAGCAGCTGCGCGCCGCCAAGCAGGGCTCCGACGAGTGGAAGGTGGGCGCTGGAGGCGTGAGGCGTTCTCCATCCGGAGCGGCGGGACGGAAGCCCGGACGGGATCTGTCTGCGGCGGTGGGATGGTGGATTCGATCTGGGGCGGTGGGATGATGGTGGGCTCTGTCTGAGGCGGTGGGACGGAGGTCCGGGTGGGCTCTGTCTGAGGCGGTGGGACGGAGGTCCCAGACAGAGGCGTGAAACGAGCGAGGCCTGCTGACCAGGCTCAGTACTGACCTGCCAGCAGGGTTCCGCTAATCGCCTGACGACATTGCCAGTCTGCCGATAACTGACGCCCGCCCACCGTGCTGTGCTGCCCCCTCCCCGAGCGGCGGCGCTGCGTGGCCGCCGCCCGGTCCCTACGTTCGCGTGTCTGACGTGGTGGCGATCGGTGGAGACAATAGCGTCCGGCGTGCATTTGGCGGTGACTGGCTGCCGGTGGTGACGTATCAGTCCAACTGTCCGGCCGAGACCCGCTCAGATTGGCTGTATACCTCCGCTGTGGTAGGCGTTGTTCGACGACACGTGGATGCCTGCCGCAGTCACTGGCGACTGTTCGTGTTTGTGTCGCCAAATCGAGCGGGGTCAGACGAACACTTAACAGTCGATTCCCTGGGGCTACCGCCTGGTCATCAGAAAACGACATACGTTACTGGTCGTGCATCGCTAAAGTTGCGCCCGGTATCCCTATCACGGTCTACGTAGAGTCGGTGGACCGTGTTTTATGGCGCGTGACTTCCGTCCGCTGACTACTTATGTGTTTCACACATGTCCACGTTTCACACTGCTATGTGATCACATATATCATATATGCCTTTGTGGGCGCCGTATGTTCCTTTATTCATTCATTCATTAATTCCATTCATTCATTCATTCAACCAACAAACCAACCAACCAATGAATTCATAAATCCATCAATCAATCTATCTATCTGTCAATCAATCAATCATTGAATCCATCCATCCGACTTGGTCCCGTCCTTCGACGTTTCAAGTGCACGCGTGGTATGTGTCCTTCACCTGGTGAGGGATTGCTGTCGCATCATGCGACTGCCAAATCTGTCTGTCATATCATGTGATGTCCTCCAGTCGTTAGGCGTCGAGCACCGGCCAGCCGCGTCACGCCACCACCCTCTGCCGCAGGGCATCGAGGGGAAAATCCGCGACGAGTACGAGTCGTGCAACAACGAGGAGTACCGCGAGGCGCGGCGGCGCTGGTTCTACCTGCAGAACAAGCTGCAGTACGTCAAGTCGCTGGTGCGGCGGTGGCAGTCGGACCGGTAGTGGCGCGGCGCGTCGGCCGCCGCCGCCGCGCACTCGTCACCGCCGCGCCGCACTCGTCACCGCCGCCCGCCGCAGCCGTCGCCGAGCCGGCGTGTCGCCTGCACGTGCCGCGCGATATGTAGCTTTATGGAGGAGAGCGGCGTCGACGGGCGGCTGCGGCGCCCGGCGAGCGGTCGCGCCGGCCGACAGCCTATTTGTGTCCCGTGCCGATGCCACTAACCGAGTTTTAACACTGAGATGATACGATATGCCTGTGTGCCTGCCATCCTGCGAAGACAGACCGTTGACGAGCGGCGTGGCGGGCGCAGGGGCGGCGGCGGACCGCCCCTGCCGGCCGGCACGCCCCCGCCTGACCGTCCCGACCGTCCCGACCATGCGACGTCTGACGTGAGACACTGGTGACTGGCGCACTGTGGCCAGCCGGCGCTCCGAGATTGTAATGGTCATCGAGCCCCCTGTCTAGCTGCGGCCGACGGCGGCCGCCTACCCAATGTGATCCGCATCCGCCCGACCAGGCGACCGAGCTTTCATCCTAGCCGACTGGAGGCCAATCAAAAGTGGGGACGGCAGGGCGAAATTGATGCAGGTGCGGCCGGGCGCGCTCGAGCGACGGCCGTCCGGGCCGGACCTGTCCGCGGGGTGGGTGGGTGGGCGCCCTGCGGCCGCGGCCGCGTGCCAGATATCCAGTGCTGCTAGCTGTAGGTGTACTTACGGGTGTTAGCTTTGTACGTTTGCTCAAGTTTCGGGAGCGGCCGCCGCAGGTAAGGTGGAGTGTGTGTGTGTGTGACTGTCCGGCGGGCAGCCGGTGTGGCCGGCACGAGTGCTCCTGTGTCGCTCCCGCCGCCTCCTTCCGCCCCGTGGCCGCACGTGCGCTCAGTCAGTGCCAGCTCCTAGTCCGTCTAGTCGTCGGGCGGCGGCGCGCGCCGGCCCTCCGGCCGCGTCACCAGTCTCGGCTCACATCTTCCGCTCAACAGTAGCACCCCCGCCGGCCATGCAGCTCTCGTCGGCGGGCACGGCCGGCCGAACGGGCCGGGCCCGGCCGTTGGTTTGGTGCGGACGGCCACGGGGCGGTGGGGGAGGCGAGTCGCCTGCCGCAGCTGTGTAGCTGTGCAGCTGTGCAGCTGTGCAGCTGTGCAGCTGTGCTCAGCTGTTCAGCACCGGCTGCCTTTGTGGCAGGAGCATTCAGATCTGCGCCGGACCGGAAGGAGCGGCGGGAGGCGACGCAGGCGCATAGTGGTGGGCGATTTGGCGCAGCATTGCGCAGCGCGGCGCATTATGGCACGTTACAAGTTGATATTTTTGGGCGGTTGTGAACAAGCTCTCGATTCCTCTTCGCCTCCACTTACAATAGTACGTTTATCTGCTTGTTGTTTTTTTCATATCAATAAATATGCATACTCGTTAGTTGAGTTTTGTTTGTTGCGCGCCGGGCGTCGGCCGCCACGCGAGCTCCCACCACCCGTCCTCCGAGCCAGTGCCGTCTCTAACCACCCGGCCTCCTTCGCTGGGCCGCCGCCGTCCTTCCCGCTGCAGGGTAGATAGAGGAGGCCGACTGTTTAAGAAAAGTACAAAAGCCTGGTGTGTTGTGCCGTCTACTTATGGTGCCGATGAAGCCGCGGAGGCTGGCCACAGATGACCGGCTGACGGTGGGCTGACTGCCCCGACTACCCTGCTGACTACACGGTAGGACTGAGCCGCGAGCTACGGCTGACAGGCTGACCGGCTGACGGTGGGCCGACTGTCCCGCTGACTACACCGTGTGACAGAGCCGATGGCCACGGCTGACCGGCTGACGGTGGGCCGACTGTCCCGCTGACTACACCGTGTGACAGAGCCGATGGCCACGGCTGACCGGCTGACGGTGCCCCGACTGTCCCGCTGACTACACGGTGGGACTGAGCCGCGAGCTACGGCTGACCGGCTGACGGTGCCCCAACTGCCCCGCTTACTATACGGTGGGACAGAGCCGATGGCCATAGCTGACCGGCTGACGGCGGGCCGACTGCCCCGCTGACCCGCTGACCCGCTGACCCGCTGACTACAGGCACCGACTGCCGCCACGTGTCGTGGCCACATATTGTGATACCCCTGTCGACCCGGACCGGACTTTGACCAGCCGCCGCACGCGTTTGTATCTGTATTATACGTACTTCTCTTCTGTAAGTGTTCAGAGCGCAATTGTCACAGTAGCCAAATTGTGGAGCCAAGCGAGGAGCCGAGGGTAGTATAATTTATCAGAGACGTGGTGTAGTTTTCAGCGTCGTGAACGAGCAACGCAATATCGCAAAGGAAAACCACATAAAAACAGCTGTGTCCGCTGGTCGTGTTTTGCGTCTCGTATGGGGATTGGGTTGACCTGCGTGCGTGTGCCACCTGTTGTGTATTCCATTGCAGAGCGCTGTGTGGGCCGGCCGAGCGCCAGGCTCCGGCCTTCCCGGCCCCGATTCCAATCCCGGTCCCGGTCCTGGTCCTGGTCCTGGTCCCGGTCCCGGTCCCGGTCCCGGTCCCGGTCCCGGTCCCGGTCCCGGTCCCGGTCCCAGTCACTGTCCCGGCCCCAGTCACGGTCCCGGCCCAAACCCCGATCCAGCTCCTGGTTCGGTCGCGATATCGCCCGGCTTCTCTCCCTGCCCCTTCCCCTGCCCCTGCCCCTGCCCCTGCCCCTGCCCCTGCCCCTGCCCCCCGCCCCTGTCCCTGCCCGGCCCCGGTGTGCTGGTAGCCAACCGCCGGTGTGCTGGTAGCCAGCCGCCGGTGTGCTGGTAGCCAGCCGCCTGTGTGCTGGTAGCCAGCCGCTGGTGTGCTGGTAGCCAGCCGCTGGTGTGCTGGTAGCCAGCCGCTGGTGTGCTGGTAGCCAGCCGCTGGTGTGCTGGTAGCCATCCGCTTGTGTGCTGATAGACAGCCTCCTGTGTGCTGGTAGCCAGCCGCCTGTGTGCTGGTAGCCAGCCGCCTGAGTGCTGGTAGCCAGCAGCCGGTGTGCTGGTAGCCAGCCGCCTTTGTGCTGGTAGCCAGCCGCCGGTGTGCTGGTAACCAGCCGCCGGTGTACTGGTAGCCAACCGCCGGCACCATCGTCTGATTATAGTGCCATGATGTGTACCGTATAGCGAGAGACAGAGGGGTCACCTCTGCCTGATTGTGGCGGTGTGAGCGCAACAGTGGACGCCGCCCCGGCCGGTGGTGCAGGCTAAGCTCGGGATTCGTCGGAAGGGTTCAGCATGCCCAAGAACCGGACACGCATCACTCGAAAGCTGAGCATGTACTGATTTCTATTATTTTCTATTAAAATCTACTGGCCGCTTTTTAACGCACTTGTTCGGTTTTGCAATCGTTTTGAGTGACCGGATCGACTGCTTGATATACGGTTATACAGCCACCTTATTTGGTATCTATGAACTCCTCGAGTTCCAGGCTGCAATGCTCAGTGGGTTGCCCTGCTTCGAACCGTGAATACGACAGTTCATAAAACTGTGCATTGATATTAGCTTTCACTTTCGGCTTAATGCACAGAAATCTCCCACAACGACAAACTGGCTGATTTGTTCGCCTTTGGGGGGACGTTTTGTCAAATATCTGATGTGTGCTAAAAGTGATAAATTATGACTTAGTTTGCATCAGGCTTGTCAGTTTAGAACGCCTTCAGACTGGGTTGTTCGAGTGTGTTGAAATGTGTACATCTTGCACCTTCTTTGTGTCATCTAGCTGTTGCCCGGGCCCATGTAAAATACCTCACTGGGCCGCGATGCTGGAGAGTGCACACTGAAGGCCACCCAACTGCTTCTCCGCACATCATTGGTGCCTCATATCCGTGCGGTATGCTGATAGGCCGAGGTCGTGCTGGTCCCACAGCACACTGTCGGTGTACATTTCCCGACAGCGCAACCCTCAGGATATTTTGGCAGCCCGAGCAATGGCTAAGTAGTACAAACAAGGTAAAAACAAAGCGCAAAATACACACCTTGCAATACTCTTCGACGTCCCTGACTGATGGACCTCATGAAGTAGACTCGCATATTGGATCAACCGCCTATGTGGAATAGGGCGATGATTTTTATGCCGGAATGTCGCTGCGGATAGTTTCATACACACGTACGGCCGAAGGTATGTAACTTAATATCAATACATGAAGGATCATGATTCTATGAATAATTGCATCCGCTTTGGTGAGAGGTCCACGACAGTGCACCCTCGTGGATATCGGTGCCTAGAATTTGAAATTATATCCCCAAATAGGATGGTTGCGTAACCATGGATTAAGTAGCCTATCCGGTGAATTAAAACAACAAAAAAAACTAGTGACTACGTTTTTTAGGCGATCAACACGCCTTGCTAATGTTAGCCAATCGTAATCAGGACGTGCTCAGGTTTTGAATGGAATGTGTTACGGTCCCGTGAGCATTCCCAGTCTTTCCAATGAACTGTCACTTTCCCCGACCCCGGCCGAGGGGGGGGGGGGACTGACTCGGCTTTCCTCGACCCCGACCGGTGGGGACTGGCTAACCTGTGACTCCGTCCGGGGAACGCGCTGACCCTGCTCGCATCCGGCCGGTGGTGACGGGCTGACCTTTGACCCCGGCCGGTCGGCGCAGGGTAGGACGAGGCATTAGGGACGCTGGCAGCCGCGGCTTTTCGGCCACTGCAGTCGCCAGCCACACATGCAGCCCGCTCATGCTGCCCGTGGTAGCTTTTGGCTCCGATTGCCGAACTTTGATCCTACATCTACATCGTAGGATTCGGCGAAGAGGGAGTTTCTATCTTAAGACAAGAAAATTGTGTTCGATTGCAAATTTTGTCGGAGGGTGAAAGCTCTGCTGGTGTGTTGGTGCTTAGTGCCGCCACCACGTGTGATGACCGCCGTGTCCGGCAAGCATGTGCTCCCGTGCCACTCGCCACGCTTAACCGCTCATGTGTTTCAGTCATGTTTTATCAAATGTCCTCGGCCGTCTGTCCGCGACGAAATTGGTCCGAGCGTTTTGCTAAATTGGCGACTCGGGTCTTCGGTGGACAGTGCCCCAACGCCGTTTCGGTAGCCATGTGTGCCGCAGTGTGGGGGCGGCTGGCCCGGTGCTGCGCGGTCAGCAATGCAAACGCTCGTCCAAAGTCCACAAACCGTCCGTCGGCGGACGGCCTCAACCAAAGTGCATCTCTCTGTCACTGGATGTCGCCACTCTCGACTGCTGTTGGCCGCCGTCCCTGCGGCGCCCGCGGCACGGCGAGAGCGCGGCGCCCAGCGTGTGATTGAAACATTCTACAAAATAAAGCCCATGTACTGCATGCAGGCCGAGTTTGACGCCGGTGCGTGCCGCCTTGATGCGACACCAGACTTGCGACGACAGAGTCGAGTCGACGTCTGAGTCGATATCAGAACTGGCACTCGATACGGTCGGCACAGGCACTATTTCCGCCACTCTGACAGGGCCGCTGCCGTACCCGGTCACCGCTTGACACCAGAGCGTGTTGGCAGCCGAATGAGCCAGCTGCGTGACTGGGGTGTGAGTGCGACTTGGTCGTCCGGTGTGGCTTGAAGCGAGGAAGAATGCTGGCGAGACGGAGCCGAGCACATTTTCATACTAATGCACCGGCAACGCAACAACAAATGTAGGAGAAATGCACAGGTCATGGAACCTGGGGACGGGGAGGGAAGAAGCTGAGATGAGAACTTCCATTGTCGGTCCTGTAAACACGTGGAGCAAGTGGGGGGGGGGTCGAGACGGCCGTGGACGGGGCACATGGGGCGAACGCTATTGCATCAGTGGACAGACAGCTTGATGGAGGTTGTGATTCGGGGCCGTTCCCGGTATTTTGTGCTTTGAAGAATGAGATGCTGATCCAAATGTGTTGCCTGGGAGTTTTATGTACGGTGGAGGTGCCGCTGCAGGGGTACCATCAGGTATTGCCAGTCAGGCCATCGACATCCCACCTGTCTACCGTCAGCCAGTGCCGACCGGTGACTTCCTGTCCCGGGCCAGCCAACATATTATTCCACAAATATCTCCAGGCATCATGGAATCGCAACACCTCGCCCGCACGCATCCAACTCGTACTCTCCAATTGACCCTCAGAACGTCAGAACACCCGTTTAAAGAAGGTAGAGAAGGTCAAACCCCACCCGTGCAAGGTCGGGCCACACAAACGTGACACGTAATTATATTTTCCAACAAATACGCCACCCCATACACTTTGTGGCGCATGTGATGTGCATACTTCCGACGCACACGTTTGACTCGCATACACCCAGCATGTGCTCCGCAACGCCAACCAGTTTTCCAATGCTTTTCCAAAGCTCACAGGACAATATCGCAACGGACACTGCTCGGGTATGCGCGGAACTCCTCAAGCTATTTTCGCTTTCCTACATAGCACGAAAGTGGACGGTCATTTGAAGTTAAACGCAACCGCGTGTCATGTATGTCGTGTGTGTACCTGCCCTTTGCGCCACTTTCTTTTCCATCCGGCGCCTCTCACGTGCACTATCTTGCTTGCCTGAGCGATACCGGATGCTACGCAAGCCAGTTCACCGTAGCTTTTTCTTAGCGCAAGTTATCTTTGGCAGATGACTTTCCTCCACTAAAGACAAAGAACGGATCAGCTGATCGATGACGTCAGCGGCAGGGGCGGCACAAGTCCACCACGGTCGCGGGCCATGCTGCGCCACGGCGGCACAGCCATACTAAGCACCAGACACGCCTGCCATCGTAATGCTAATACGGAAAAGACAGAGAACCACCTCTGGATCCATGCCGTGGTAGATCACTTGAGTGATCACGTGAGGGGATAATGTTTGCAGCAGCTGTACTGCCTGCTTCATCGTTGTGGGGCGGGGGTGGGGCAACAGCTGTGCAGCAACTGCAGCAGCTACCGATAAGTGAGAACGGCGCCGAACATCACGCAGCGTTAAGCTATGCGCTCGGTTTACATAACATGTCAAAATGTTCTGCCGCCTACACTGTAAAAAAAAATTAGAACCCATGGTGCTAAAGGATCCTAATGCAGACACTGTAGCACCAAGAATGTACTTCCACCAGAGCCTTGATCCTATTTTCAGTATCAAAGAAGCACATATGCACTTTGTCAGGAACCTTTGGGTGATACAAGATTATACATAAACCTTCATGAAGAACATGCACGCTCTTCCATCATCCATGCTACATGTAGTATGCAAATGTTGCAACTGAATTCTAGGTTGCATACGTGATACTTCAGAAAGTAGCCTGAGTAGCTCCTAGATACTTACAGCATGCTCATTGTGAAAAATGAATGGCCAATAAGCACTCGGCGGGCACTACAATAAAGCAGCAAGGTACTTAGCTTGGAACTAGTCTTCTGAACCTTCTACTAAACTAAGTATCTGAGCAGTAAACCTCCCGCCATTTTTTCCGCCATTTGTTTCGACTTGGTGTGATATTGGCTGCACGTCCTGGAGGCAAGTTGCATGTTTTCCCACTTTTATCACTGTACTCATACTGTATTGTTAGCACAACAAATGGGTATAGTTCTCCTGTAGCTGATTCAGTGCAAACATAAATTGGGGAAGGTGCAATGTATTGTGTAAGGGATATAATTCATTGATCCGGTTAGGGTGAGAATCGGCGCCAATCCATAGGGGTAGGTTTAGATATAAAGGCATGCTTACAAGAGGTAGAATCCTAGCAGAATTCTGGTAAGTAGTTTCTTTTGCCATAGCTGTACCAGAATTCTGCCTTGTGTAAAGAGCAGTGGGTGTAAAGAAGCACACAGGAGTACAACATGTGGTATTTAAAGTAGACCCTGAGTGCAAATTGGAACACAAATGCATTGACTGGACTTACTAAAGCTTCCCTAACAGCTTTTCTTGTACCATTTCTTTGGGAAATTACACAAGTGAGATGTTCACTTTGTGAAATCATGCCACTTAGCACTGAAATGGTGGGTCATGCAGACTTATTCAGTGGCAGAATGATATCAAGTGGCTGAACACCAGTATGCTTGAGGAAATTTAACATCAGTAGATTTAGGCAATCCACCACCAATATGTTTGGTTAGATTAGGTCTGGTTAGGTTTTATTTTGTACTTTTATGTAATTTTTCATTATATATTGTCCCACCCAAAATGGCATTATTGTGCTTTATGGTGTTTGAGGGCCAAGTTGTATATACATCTATCTCCATAAAGCAAGCAAAGGTGGTAGGTTCAATTGGGTTGGGTTCAGTGGATTCCTTTTTAGGGGGGGGTTGTCAAAAATAAATTGTGGATTGTTTTTCTTCAAAAGCAGGTAAGGGTATCTAAGGTTAGATGGGGTTAAGTCTTTCTTCATTCAGAAATTTTAGAAAAAGATTGTTTCATAGTTTTCAAATTTTGATAATTATTTCTTCAAAGCAAGGTTGGTTGGTTAATTGGGCTTAGGGGCGCATCAACTGCGTTGGTCATACAGCGCCAATTTCAAAGGGAGGCTAGGCTAGGTTGTGCTGTATTTTTCTTCTTTTGCCTTTTGTTATCTTATCTAACACAACATCTTTTTTGTGTCATTTTGCTTTCCCACTGAAAAGTGAGCATTTGTGGAGGAAATGATTGGTCACACCATCATGATCATCATGTTCATAAACGTTGCATTGGAGCACAAAAATCCAAGAATTCACAAAATCCCTTAAAGCACAAATTTACCAACCTGCTTACATAAAGGTGTTCATTTCACAAATAAATTAATATCATATTAATTCAAATCACATCAGAAAACACCAAAAGAAATGGTCTAGGTGTTTCTATCTATTTGCCAAAAATGCATAGGCCAAAGCACATGCATGCTGGATCTGGGTAGGTTGGTGGCTAGGTTTTTTTGTGGGGGGGGCAGGCAGAGATAGGAGGATTTTCAGTGTGCACAGGGTTAAGATCATACACATCTATATTCTTGCTACAAGCGTTAATGATCGCCACCAATTCCGCAGTAAACACAGATGCGTGGGGTGGTAAAGTGAAAGATCTAGTGACCGTTCCATATACGAATGTGCAGCCAGTTCCAGTCATTGTTTTGGACCCATCAGTATAGATTCTGGAGTAACATCGATATGATTCCAGTAATTTCAGTGCTTCTGCCTTAAAAAGCTCTGGAAGTGTGTTTCCCTTCTTGGCCGTCGCTAGGGAAATATCTATATATCTAGCTAGGGAAATATCTATCTAAGCAATAATACCAGTTTCTAGCTCTCCTCACGTCCTTTGGAACGATACGACTGATTTTCTTCTGACGTACAATTCGGGAGTTGGAGGAGTGTTCGAACCCCACCACCCTGGTACGAGGTGGAAGGATCCTACCTCTGGTACGGGGCGAAATATTGTGCTATTGTGATGCCACGAGTTCTTTGGGTTGTAATCCTCAGCTTGTCGCCCCAAAGCCGAATAACTAGCTAACGAACTCAGTCATTTTCCTTTCTGCTTCTTGTTTCATTCTGGACTATCATGCATTCATAATAGCACAGGTGTAAAACACATTGAGCACCGCAAATGATCCCCAGGTAACCTGAACAGGTAATACTCATCTCAGTGTCATGTCAAAATCAATCTTGCCCTACTATCGCCTAACTTTGACATGTCCATGAAGGAAGGTAAGTTGTCCTATAACTGACACTTGATCTGCCTTTTGATGTAATATTGTTTTGGTCCCAAATTTTCGCTCCAAACGGTGCCTTTCTTTGGTCTGTAAAGTAAAAAAAAAACCCACAAGAATGGAAAACAATCTGGGTTTGCGATACTGCTTATGTAATTAATCGTAGATGCAGGTGTGATGAGCACAGTTCCTTCGCATTCCAGGAAATGGTTCGATCCAAGCACACTCACGCGGTCGCTTCGAGACAAACTCATGGCAGGCGCGTCAGCGCTAACGGCTTCTGAGCACAGCCAGATCACTGACAGCATCCACGCTGCCTTCACAGCTGCAGCTGGACAGTAAGCGACATGCCTTGGAATGTACCATGCTGGCTGGCTTGATGTCAAGTTGTCTGTGCCCAAAGCTCCCGAATATTTTCCCAACCTTTAAATTGCAAGTAGTGTTGAAGCCAAAAGCTGAAAATCTGTTTTTTTAATTTAAAAAATTGAAATGTTTTTCATGTACACCTTGTTGGCTCTGATCATTAAGGATAATACATTTCTTCTCCTTCCATCTACTTTAAGTTTAAGTTAGCTGCCATGGCGAAACATTATTATAAATTGTGCCGGTCCAAAGGTTGCTTAAATTCGCCATTGGGCGTCATGGGAGCCGCCATCTTCATTGGTATACGTTGCATCTCCTCGAAAGCAGACATATCTTACACAGAAATGTGGCGTCATACGCTTCAAAGTGAACCAATGATAGACATTCAGTAGCACGGATTTCCGTGTACACGGCCCGCATACGACGTGTGGATCTAATTCGTATGCTGCCCGCTCCATCCAGTTTGTATAATCTACGTAATGTAGCCGAAGCAACTGACGCGCCCACAAATCCCAACTGCACACACAGTTTGTATAATCTGCAGATTTATTGTACTTGAGAGGTGCTATGCATCTTTTTTTCCAGCGAGGCACCCACGAAGCGTGATTACGATATCATGGTGGGAGACATCGTAGATGCGTGCCCTCGCCTTCGGGGGAATCTGCGGACGGCGGATTACCAGGTGAGCTGCTTGATAGAATTTGTGCTAAGTGGAACGCGGTAGCTCAGTCAGTAGGGAGTCAGACTCTTGGTCGTAAGATCGTGGGTTGGAATCCCATAACCGGCGTGAATACTGAGTCCACACGCGACCAGCCGGCGTGAGATGCTGGCGACCCTATATGACCCAGCAGTTGGATTTGTCGTAAAAAAGAACCCAGGTATCCGAGATATAATTTGTGCATTTAACAATATTGCGCATGACCTATAAGAAAGGCTATTGAAACATTGATGTTGACGTCTAAATGGCATTGACATGAACGCTGTAGAGATAAACCTGATAACCGGATAGATCTGTTTGTTTAATTAAGTAAAAGCTACATGACCAATGAAGTCGATGCGCCCTTAAGCCCAAATAACTAACTAATGAAGTAAAAGTGTGAAAACTTTGGGAAATCGGGGTCAATGTTTTCTTGATCGTAATCCCAACTTTTGAATAATTGTCGATGGAGCTGCACTCACCGAGTTGTTTTTTCCGAAGGAAACATCTAGTGATTTGAGGCTACTGTCCTGTGGTTTTCACAGCTATTGATGTCTTATAAAGTGTTATGTGCCTG
Organism: Ashinkailepas kermadecensis; assembly: GCA_034440615.1. Taxonomy (NCBI): domain Eukaryota; kingdom Metazoa; phylum Arthropoda; class Thecostraca; family Neolepadidae; genus Ashinkailepas; species Ashinkailepas kermadecensis. The sequence continues at coordinate 194,700 of JAOTOM010004274.1, forward strand.
TGCTAGTAAGAGGTGTTCATAAGTTACCTACGCTGTTAACCAGGAGCGGAACTTCTACCAAAGTTATTTGGGACCTAATGCATGGAGTCCATTGGGTGACTCATATTGGTTTGGGTGAACTGTAGAGTCATATGTTAATCCGGCCGTCTCGGGGGGTTATTTTACGTCCCCCCCATGGCTTTCCGCCGACAGTGAAGAAACGGCACGCGGCAGCGGAGGAATTTTTTAATTTTTAGTTTCTGATGACATTTCTTTTCCATGTTTGCCCATTGGGGCTAAAGTTAAAGCTTCTGGCTAAAGTAAGCACGAGTGAAATTTGATTTAAAGCAACGTTTCTCGGTGCGCTCCACCCATTAGAAGAATACAAATTCAAGAAAATTGAAAACTAAAGTCTGAAAACTTCCTAAATTAAAAAATGTTGATTTTTGGTTGGGCAAACGTTTTGGTGCCATGATCGATTTCGTCTCCTTTTTCTGATTCCAAAGAATTCCTGTTTTTTAGAATGTACCCCAAAATTAACTCCCCAGAACCAAACCCGTGTCAGTCATAATCCCATAGATCTCCTAGTGACGTCACTTTTTAAGGAGATAAAATGTTTGGGGTGGTTTCGGGCCCTCGTCCGGCACTTTCCGATGACACCATTTTCGTTTTCGTGCAACGCTTAGTTTGGAGATTAGAGGGGGCTGATAATGATCCCCTCCTGAGACGGGGTGTGAGGATCTGAGGTGGCGGGTTGTGAGGATGTGAGGGGCGGGTTAAGCCTAAAAGTATTGGTGAATACACCAACTTTGAAGGTGCACCCGGGCCGCCTCAATACATGCAAAGCTTCATCCTTGCTGTTAAACCTGCTTGACAACGCCATCCGCAACGCCAAAAGCAAAACCTTTGCACTTCAGACACTACCTAATTTTAGGAGGCCCTATGGACTGGAGCAAGGCGTAACACTAGGCTCAATCCTTGCATTTCCGTACACCGGTGCATACATTATGGCCAATGTGATCTATAGCTCATATGTTTGCTTTACTGAGTCATGTCTTGGTTATGCAGGTCGTATTGCGTCGCATGCTGCGCGACAAGTTCAAGAACCGGAGGGCGTCACAGAAGAGGCGCGAGAGTGTCGGACTGGAGAAGACTGAAGGCGGTGAAGGCGAAGGAGCTCCGCCAGCGAAGAAGAGGAGGAAGGTATTGGGGCTGCCCTACTACGAGCCAAGCAACACGCTGGGAAGCGTGGTGCACCAAATGAAGATAAATGAACTGGCACTCGCCGAACAGGAAGAGCAGAAGCATCTAATGATCGACACGTTTCCGTCACGTCGGCAAGTCATTATCAAGGGTGCAACGGCAGAGGAGCTGCCGGTCGACTACCCCCCGCTGTTCACCAAAGATGGGGTAAGTTTTGGTGCACTGGTATGCAACCCCCCCCCCTTCCCCTACAAGTGTGTTGGCGGTTGGATTGACGTTCACGACCTTTCCTCTGCTCATGTTGTACAACTATTGGATGAAGTGTTCAGTATCGGCATGGGTTGTGTGAGGCGCCACATTTTGCCATGTTTATATGCATGCAATGCATCGTAAAGGATAGTGTATATTTTACTCCTTGATATGTCTTAGTGAAACCTAAAGCTGGAACGTGAATTTTGCGCACACCCAATGCGCCCCAGCCACATGAAGTCATGATCAATTAGTCGTGACCCTCTTGCTTGCATAGGACAAGGTGATGCTATTCCGTCTTCGCACTCGTCATACTTATGCTACTCATGGTTACCTATCTACTCAATGATGAGAATAAACCACTGTGTCCCAGGCGTGGTGCAGCGCAAGCAGTTCGTCACATTCTAATTTCATGTCCGATATATTATCTAGAGCGTCGACGTCGTTTCGGGGCTGGCCAGGCTCACTCCCTCGTATCAATCTTAGGTGATAAATCACAGGTCGTTGAATCCGAAAAAAAACTTCACCTTCCTTTCTGAAGTGAAATTTCTACTGGGGACGTTAACATCACGATGCACCATGAAAATCAAGTATAGTACAGCTGACGTAATAGTAATGTTTTGAGCAATTATTGCTTGTGGGCGATGAGTGATCATGTAGTCGACTCGCCTTTACACGCAAATAATCAATCAATCAATCAATGATGTTATTCAAAATATGTTTGCTATTTTACCTGGGAAATCGAAGTAAAAATTTTTTTTTAATGTCTTGAAAACACTTCGCCAATATCGGTACATTGCGGAAGCTCTGAGGAAATTCATGTTTTTTTGTATTTTTTGCCCTGATATGAAAAACTTGGTGTTTCGCCGTTCACTACCGTCGAGCAAATTTGTGGTGTTCAAGGTTTCCACCACACTGCTATTGAAAAAGTATTGGAGGCACTGCAATAGATTCATGACCATCCCTATATTTCACAATATTGGCCATGTGCCGCTCTTGTGGTGTGTAGTAGGAAGTGCTTAAAATGTTATTTTTGCCCTTCTAATATTGGGTTATTCCTACGCCAGTGCAAGGCACGCTGTTGTACGGATATTTCAAGACCAGTTGCTAAGAATGGGCCAAGCATTGGGGACGTCTGCATCAATTTTCTGGTCTTGGAGGCCACAAATTGTTCACTACGCTATGTGAAAAGGAGGAATATCTTTTTGTGGTGAGATTATAAAGCAAGACAGTGTTTAATGTGGTTGCAGTGTTTGTATTGTTAATATTTGGCGAATCTGATGGTCTCACATTAATCGTTTGAACTTCAATTTTAGCGTTCCTAGAGTTCAAACGTTCGAACGATAAGGTGACATTAAGAAACACTACGCGTAACAATGATTCAAAACGTCAGCAAAAATAATTATGGTGCAAAGTTGGTGCTAGATGTTTAATGCTCGATGCTGCTGCATATGCTCAAATCACCAAACCTCTCCATATTGTCAAAATTTTCATGAATATATGAGTTAGGTTTAGCGTTTATATTTACCCTGGAATCGATTGATCCTGAGGTCCCGTAAAGGTCATCCGAGGTCACTTTAGGTCAATGACATATTGGTGATGAAGGCGGACACTCAGCCTTAGTCAGTCTTACTTACCAACTTTTATCCATGTGCAAGCTATGTTCAACAGCTTAATCAAAATTATGCAGAATTACCTGTGCCACCCACAACCCCGTTGTGCCCCTGAATTCTTTCGCGCCCTTTGGCGAAACAGTGAACATAGTATAGACTATAGCATAGGCGAATATAGTATGCATATATCGGACACCCGTGGGCGTCCGATATATGTATACTAATGTGATCTCCAAGCATCGCAAACGTGCATCAAACATTTTCATCGTGACCCCCCCCCCCTCCAAAAAAAAACAATAACACTATCGGGTTAGATGAATTTAGAGTGCCTTACATTGTGATCCATTGGGCTCGTGCAACTTCGAGTCGAACTATTTGGCCTTGACCCTTTTTTGTGGTATGCATGTTGGCCAATTTGACGTGTGCACCACATGAAATTTGATGCGCCGCTATAACGTAATATGTTCAGGGCTGTATATGTTTACACAAATAATTTCAGACAGAAGAGCATTAGCTTGTTTTTGCTTATGATCAGTGCAAATGCTAGATGGATATGAATTTTGACCTGAGCGTAGTTACCGCTGCATTTATGGCAGACTTCCGAGAAAAATTATTGGTTTCAAACCGAACCAGCAGAATTCCCTCCAAGAGAGGATTTGTATGTTCGAATTGAGAATTGAAGCCCTTTGAAAATTGTGTGTAATTATTATTGTTCGTTTTCCCCTTTCTTCTGTTTGCATTATCTTGATTCGGAACGAAAGTTGAGTCCCATCATCTCTTTTGTGGCTTTGAAGATGGTAAAATGACTGTTGCCGTCGAAGATGAACATCAACTGCTTACAGTTTCAGCGTGAGCTGGACATGCTGTCCAGCAAAGAAAACTACCTGACCACGACTGTAAAGAAGATGGAACAGAAGCTGGATATCGTCGCGGCAAAACTGAAAAGCCCCAATGGTAAGTTTTGTTGATACCTTGCCACATTCCACAAGCGTACGCAAACTACCGCCTTTATGTACGTTGGAAGAACTGACGTTCCCACCATCATTTTATGTTAGTGGAGTTGCGTACGACAGCATCAGCAAACAGCATTATGCCAATAAATTCGATTGGCTCGTGTACTGTTTCAAGAAGTAAAAAAGGCTTTGGTTACGTACGAGATCCGTTATGAAATACCAAGGTGCCACAATACCAGGTGCGATTTTGTCTCAAGTTCTTTATATCGTCAGTGCATCAGCTGCATTTTTAATCACTAGTTAATGTTAAACTATGACTTCCTCTTTCGTTCACTGTCTTACAGGTGTAACGTTGATAATCCATTAATGGCAATCTTGATAAGTAATGCAATTTGCTTTGTATGTATGGTTTGTAGGTATGGTGTTCCAACGGCCTGTCACTGTTGTACGAGGACTGCTCTTCGCCAAAGTACAAGTTAGGATTTTAAGGGGTAGTAGGTCAGAGTTTTCTCAATCTGTTCATACCAAGAAGACATTTTTTGCAACAATTATGTGACGGTGAAACCTCTCCCAGTGTTATAATTACGCCGGTGTCACCAGTAATTTAATTCATTTTATAATTCGTTCTGAGGCGATTTCTTTTTCAAAAGGTCGTACAGCTACGCTTGCGGATGATTGCAGTTAACCAACTCTTTTTTTTACTGTGAATGCTCGTATTGGGAATCTACTGTGAAGGAATCGCAGTTGCCGCATTGTGATTTCTCCTTTTAGGGTGAGCCCATGAGCGATCACAAGCGGTTTGAGACCATGTTAATGGTCTCAAACCGCTTGCCATATCAATTGCTTGCTGCAAACGGCTCTAATTTTAGGACGATATATGAGGCAATCATAGTGACATGCATTTTAGTGGGGACTGTTGACTGTTCAGTGTATGTTTACTCAGAGTATAACCGAACATAATTATGATAATATGCATGGTGTTGATGAAAGGGTTATTTTGTACATAATATGTTGAACTGTGTAGCTTTCTCCTCTGTACGCACGCCAAGAGAGCACCCGTGTCACTAACGCTCTTGCCTTTGGACTACTTGCTGCTGATTAGGCGAGCCGATGCATACCCATTCAGGCATAGTCCAGGAACCCATTTATCCAAGGAACGAGCCTGTCAGCGATAGTATGAAAGCTGGTGATTTGTACCCCACTATGAAGCAGCAATGATTGTATATATCCGAATGTCTTTCATGTTTTGAAATTGCGTATGTTGTTACATATGCATGGTTTACACGGTAGGCTTTCATGGCGCAATTATACGTTATGTCGAGTTATTATTCAGCCTTTGAACCCCATCCCCTGAAAAGTGAATGAAATCAACCCATTTCATTAAAACATTAAAGTTTTACGCTCGATCAAGTTTGCAATCATATTTATCTTATGCTGTTTTTGTGCATCTTCAGATCAATCGCTTCATCAAGTGATCCGCCTGCTGGGCGTGCGAATTGAGGATGTCTTCGCTGCTCCAGAGGATAGTGTGGTGCCAAGCATAAACAACTTGGTACTACAAGTGGGCGGTATGCCACTGATGACAGCTGCTGATGAGCTGGAAGCGCCTGTTGCGCTCACACTCACTTTATCAGTGTTTCATCTCGCCTTTCCGAGGAAGGTTTCTTCACTGTTGTTTTTCGTTCAACGATATGGCCTGGACATTGACGATGGAGTACGCCCTTCCATGGAATGTCTCAGGTTCATTCAGCAGCTATGAGAGGTGAAGGACAGCCAGCAGCACTTGTCCCAGGGATAATTTAGTTGTTTAGGGCGGTGAACCATCCTTGGAGGCTGAGATTCAACGTTCAGCATCTGTGATTAAAACAAGTGGTGTGTTTTATTGATCATGGGGTGCATCATCCGGGGTGGGGGTGGGGGCTGATTTAAGGTGTTCTGGAGAAGTGTTTTGTTTTGGAGCTCCACGAGTGATGAATACTCTCTGTGATAACATGTGATTTTCTGTGAAGTGCATTAGGGCTATGTGAACCTTATAATACAGAGTTGTTCACATGACTGCCTCGGCTGTATGTGGTCGTGTTCAAGGAGTTACAGGCGGCCAAGCGTCTGCTGAACTGTGAATCAAGCCGGGAAATGTGACCACATGAAGGGTTGTCACAAATTGTCACATTGTAATCAGGACACTGAGTTTCCCAGTGGTTTCTCTAGAGTTTCAGGGTGTCGTTTTATATAAATATTTGTTTGCAACGTCTCGTTAAACACGCGGCGGCCATTAAACATCAGCACTTGTGTTTTGCTTGCTTGTTTTGCTGTTTGTGTATGAAAATGGTACTAATCGTAGCACTATGGAAGATGCATGAATACTAATTGTATAATCCATTTGGTTCTTCGAGACGATAAGTCGTTTAGAATTATCCAATAGATTCTACAACTAGTATATGTGCATTTGTCGAGGGTTCTACGATAAGTACTATTGTCGTTTTCCTGAGATGCTTGGATTAGCGTCAAGGTACTAGAAAGAGTACCTAAGCATTTCAGTACCTTGGAAGTACTACCATCAGAGCCATTGCTGGTGTTTATTTAGCACTCATGATACTAATTGGGTGCTAGTCTTACCCTAGTACCCTACGGGGGCTGAAATATGTGGTTAGCATGATACGGGTACTAGGATATTAGCACCATGCTAGCATCAAGGTACTAGCTACATGGTACTACAGATAGCGCCATAGGTACTGTGATAAGAATCCAAATTTTACAGGGGCGGCACTGGTAGCACCATCTAGGGTGTTTAAAAAGCACCTTACGGGTGCTGGTTTTTGCTGCACCGATTAGCACCCAAGGGGTTCTATATTTTTTTTGGCAGTGTAGTGCTTGCGTCAACAACATGGGCGACGAGGGCCTGCCGGTAGTACAGCCAGTCCGTAAAACTAGAGGAATAAAGTTACAAGTCAAACTTTCCGGACTGTTCTTCTCTGCTTGCTCTTTTCCACTTTGTCGCAGAATTCACCCACGACGGTGCTCACCTGGGACTTTCAGAATCCCAACCTTGGATAATCCTCGCCCTTGACACTGGCGTCGCCACTAAATTATCCACGGGGGGGGGGGCAATGTTGGAAGGGGCCCCCTGCTCTCCGAAAGGGGCCTCCTATTGTTTTTAGGCTCTTGGTATGGTTCAAGAATGGGAAACAAGATTTCATATTGATGTTTTGTTTGTTCTTAGCATGGTGCATCATTTACGCAAAACGCAATAATCTTTTTTTTCGCTGAGAACTGAGCCATGCCAGGGTATAACTAAGTAAATGTGGATAAATACCCAAGTGCCAAACCAAACCAATGTATTAATGCTTTCTCGACCAGAAGAATCTTCCCGCTGGCCTCTAGATTCCAGCGAGCTGGTGCTAAACATATCTTAAAGATATCTCCCATTGATCAACCCACTTCTATGTCCACCAAGTCTAACTGAATATAGTTAGATTCATCACTACTGTTAGTCATTCCCATCAGTTTGATGTCATAAGAAAGCTTAAACGATAATTGATCAGTCCTAGGACGACAATTTCGCGAAGGTGACAACGATAAGTGGATTGAATTGGTTTTCTTGTCGCCATCTTTGGGATTTATTTATTTTAACAACATTTGGCGCCGGCTGCAAGGCATCTGGCACACAAGCTAAAATAATAAATCCTCAGCGAATAAATTCACGGCAAGAACAAGCATTGAACAACAGTGCATAAATGACAATGCAACAATGCAAGAATGACAATGCATAAATAATGCAAAACCTTCCAATTCCACGCCGTCACGCCCATGGATTTCGCTGTACTGCACCTTTTTGTAAATGACGTCGTTGAGAAGGTATTGAAGCTGGGAAACTCTAATCATGCAGGCTGTAATCACAGAAGACAAGTTTGTAGGAAAAAATGCATTTAAAAACATCATTCCTCCCAATTTGTGTGGGGCATCGGTGTTGTTTTGTATGCTTGTGAGTGGGAGTTTGCCCTCTGAATGTTGGCTTTACCCCATGTTTCTGAAAATTATTGGGAAACCAGTGGCGTACCTATATTTGCGTCAAGGGGAGGGTCGGAAACGTATTTGGAGGGTTCCACCTACCCCCTTAAAAAAGTCCTCGGATTTCGACCACTATTTTGCCAAAGGGGACCTTTTTCAATACAATAATTAGTGATCAACTGAATTGTCCTATGGAGGGGCCTAATCTACCACTATCGTTTCTGATTCGTCGGATTTAAACCCTAACTCCCCCACTTGTTATAATATTTTCTTTTGGTATCCCTTGATAAGTCACCTCACACTGCTGAAATTACACCTATACAAATCACTTTAAAAATGTACAATTTCCCAATTTCAGACATTCCAGTTCATAGCGCCCGGTCGCCACGACGCCAACGTTCGTGCACATGCACACCCATCTTGCGCATTCGACGCATTCGCCACACTTCGTGCGATGCTACGGTTTCTGCTAGGCCTTCTACGTTTTGCTAATTGCTGCCACATGATAGACTTGCGCCACATTTGACGTGATGGAATGCTTCGTATGGACGTTCGATGCGAAAATTCGATTAATTAAATTCGATCATTAGTTCCCTACTTCCAACATTTTATGGTGGTTAAGAAATGCGGATACCCGCTGAACTTTGATACACCTCATATTCTTGATTAAATATGCTCCCAGATAGCTACCGAACCGAGACCCTGCCCCAGTGTTCTTTTTTGGATCCGTTTCGTCTTTCCTCATCTACGGATGTGTCTTAGGGCTTCAATCCATTTTAGTTAGGAGCCCAACACATTTTCGAAACCCCTGCTTGTTTTAGGGTTTAATTGCTTTTTTGGGCACCGATGATTTTTTTTTAGGTGTCGGGGCGCTTTCAAAGATCCCGATGTGTTTATTTAGTGCTCGGTCTTTTTGTTCGTTTTTGGACCATGCTGCTCTTTGCGACCCCAGCCTCTTGTTCAGGCCCTTGTGCGGTCGCATGGCCTCTGTGTGCCTTGAGAGCTCCCGGTGTATTTTTGGAGCTCCCAGTATGTTTATTTAAGGCTGCAACGCATGTTTTAAGGCCCTGTCGCTTTTTGTGAGACTGTGCGCTTCGGAGGGCCAGTTGCACTTTTGGCCCCAGTTGTGCTCTTAGGGTCCCGCTGTGTTTATTTGGGGCTTCTGACGCACATTTGTGGGGCCCCAGTACAATTTTGGGGCTTCGGTGTGATTTGTCTGGGTCCCAGCGCGACTTATCGCGCCCAGGCGCGTGGTTCAGGGTACCCAACGCCAGTATTCTGGGCTCACCGCGATTTTTGTGGATCTCTTCTGAATTTTCTTTAATGTCTGAATCCCGGCCTGGATTTTCGAGCCCTTGGCACCATGTTTTTGTATCTCACCTCGATTTGTTTAAGCTCCGGGTTTTTTTTTTGGGGGGGGGGGGCGTACGCGATTTGTGAAGGCATCTGATGATATGTTCGGTGCTCCAGAGCCATTTTCCTGACCTGGACAGTTATTTTTTGGAATCCCTCCTTATTTGGGAAGGCTCCGGCTTGATTTTTTGGAGGATACCGATACGATTTTTTGGGTCACACTGTGCTTATGTGGGGCCCTAGAGGCCAATTTTTGGGAGCCCGACGTGAATGTTTGATGCCCAGACCAAATTTTTGGGACTACCGATGGGAATTGTGGGTCCCGGACGCGATATTTGGGGAACCGGCTCGAGTTTGCGGGGCGCGTTGTACTTAGCTGTGACCCCAACGCGATCTTGGCGGTTCCTGTTGCAGATTTTCGGGCCTCGGAGAGAGTTTTCTGGGCCCGCCGTATTTATCGGGTCAGCACTCTGCACGAATTCTGGTGCACCGACGAGAACTTGTGTGGCCCCAGCGCGACTTTTTGGACCCCGGCACGATTCTTTGGAGCTTATCCCTCTTAGGAGGGAGGGGACATTTGCCCCTTTGATATGCCACTGCGGCCACCGAAGGAGTTTTTTTTCTTCAGACGATGGCACCTTTCGGAGTGTAAAGGCCCTCCGGGTAATTTTTGTCCGGACCTGTTCTTAATTTGCCGGTGCTGGGGTCGATTCGATCGAGTCTCGGTGTGAACTTTTTGGACATCGAGTTATATCTTTTTAAAGGTCCTTTGTGATATTTTTGGGTCCCGGTACGATTCTTCGGTCTCCCGGTGCGTTTTTTTTATCGATGCCCTGACACGTTTTTTTCCAGTGCCCAACAGTTTTTTGGGGGACTGACCCGATTTTTGAGGCCGTAGAGTGACATTCCGGTTGATAATTGATTTGTTAGGGCAGCTGCAACTTTTGGGGCTTGGCGCGACCTTTTGGGCCCCCAGTGTGATTTTCAAGGGCTGCGACGTGACTTTTTCGAGTCCAATGTAATCTTTTGTATCCCGACATCATTTGCTTGGATCCCTAGCGCGAGTTTTAGCGACCTCGACACTCTTTGGGGTCCAATACGTTTTGGAGGCTTTTGGCGCCATTGTTGGGGTCCCATAGTGATTATCCATGTCCGGATTGTTTTTCGTTTCCCCGGCTTCATTTGTGTCCCAATGAGACTGTTGGGGAACGGTACGGCCTGTCGTGCCCCTAGCGTGATTTTCATGGTCCGGGCGTGACTTTTTGGTACCCCCAGGCTCAGCGTGGTTTTCAGGGGCCCCGGCCGGATATTTTTGGGCCCATACCGTGATTTTCAAATACCTCGGCACGACTCATACCATTTATTAGGGGCTTCTTCTTGCAAATTATAGGCCTCCTCTCGCGTCTTAGGGGTCTCGTCTCATTTCCTGGAGCCTCTTTACCGGTTTTTGATGTCTCCTCGTGTGTCTTACCCTACTCCATATTCAATGGCCCTCCTCTCCCGTCTTGGAGGGCCTCCTACATCCTGGGGCCCCTTTAGCATGGCATGGGGCTTCCTCGCATGCTCCAGGGGCATTCTTTGCCAAAGGGGCCTCCTGCCACGCCTCGTGGACCTCCTTTGTCCTGGCAAAACCTTACCCGTCTTGAGGGGATCTTCAATTTTGGGAACCTCACCTCCTTCCACACCTGCTACCAACTCCCATCTTAAGGGCTTCCTCTCATTTCCTGGGAACTCCTTCCGGTTTTCGGGGTCTCATTCGGCCCTGGAGACCTCCTACTCCGTCTTGAGGGACTCCTCTCGAGTCTGGCAGGGACCTCCTTTTCTCTTCTAGAGGCCTTCTTTTTCAAATTAGGGGCCTCCTCTTACGTCTTGGGGGCCTCCTGCTCTGCGTTTCGATTCGATCTTTGCCCATTTTAAGGGTGGACTCTTATCTCCTGGTGGACTCCTCTTCTCCTGGTGGACTCCTCTCCCAGGTGCCTCATCTTCCAAATTACACGCAACCTTTCCTATCTCAGTTGCCTTGTCATTTCCTGGGGACCTTCTTTCCCGTCTTGGAGCCTTCTTTCTCGGCTGGGAGCCATTCCTCTTACCTAATGGTCTTTCTCTCCTATTTTAGGGGCCTCCTCTTTCATCATGGGGTCTCATTTCCAATCCTGTGTCGTACTCTTCCGAATTAGGTGCCTCCTGCCACGTTTCTGGATCATCCTTTTCTATCTTGATGGAACCTTACCCATTTTGGGGCCTGCTTTTGCGTCTCCGAAAACCCATTTCATATCCACTGCCTTTCTCTTCCGTCTTAGGGCCTCCTCTCATTTTTTTGGGCCTCCCTTCCCGCATTTGGGCCTCCTTTGCAATACTGGAGGCCTCCTCTGCAATCCTGGGGGCCTCCTTTGCAATCCAGGGGGCCTCCTTTGTAATCCTGGGGCCTCCTTTGCAATCCTGGGGGCCTCCTTTGCAATCCTGGGGGGGCCTCATTTGCAATCCTGGTGGCCTCCGTGCCAATGGTTGACACTCTCTTGATTTCTGGGGTCTCCTATCCTCTTCTAGGTGACTCATTTTTCAAATTAGGGGCCACCTCTCACGTCTTGGAGGCCTCCTCTCCTTTGTTTGGAGCCTCATTATCCTCTTAGCAGGGTGCTTTTGCGTCATAGTCCCAAATCTTCTCTCCTAGGGTCCTCCTCTTCCAAAACATGGGCCTCATCTGGCTGGTCTCAGTGGCCTTCTGTCATTCCTGCGGAGACCTTCTTACCCATATTGTGGCTCCCCCTTGCGTCCGGAGAAATATCTCCTATCATTCTTTATTTTCTATTGTAGGGGCCTCCTCTTCCATCTTGGGGGCGTCGTTTTCCAACTTAAGAATATCCTGCCACCCATCGGAAGCCTTCTTGGCTAACCTGGGTGGCTTCTTTCCCGTCTCGGTGGCATCCTTTTCGTCCTGGGGGCCTCCTCCCAATCTCTGTCCTAGGTCTCTTACAGGGACCTGACTAGATTTCCCGGGGGGCCTCGTTGCCAGTCTTGGGGCCTCCTTGACAGCATGATCTTCTGTCTCGTCGGCCTCCTTGCTCACCTTTTTTCCTGTGCACTTCCGGATAGGGGCCTCCTCAAATCTTATGGGGGTGGCGTCCCCCAAGTCTCACGGCAGGGGGGGGGCTGCCCCCCTCCTCCCGGTGGCGACGCCCCTGGCAACATGGGATTGTTGGAAAAGTTATAGGTTGGATTGAAGCATGGGTGAGGGGAAGGAAACAAAGGGTAGTGTTAAATGGATGTAAATCTGATTGGAAGGATGTTCTGAGTGGAGTACCACAGGGCTGTATTCTAGGGCCACTTCCCTTTATCATCTTTGTGAATAACATTGAGGTAGGGCTGATGAATAGGGAATAGGGCTGGATAGCTAGGGTAGATAGGCATTGATGGGTGTGTGGGATGTTGGTGGATAGTTTCTTTAGGATGTGGTGATGGTTGGGATGGGTCTTTTTACCGGGCTTATGGTGTCTTCCATTTACATACTTAACTGGATGGGCCCTTGTGGCTCTTATTAAGTTTAAACACTTTTGACTTGATGACTTCCTGACATTTTATGCGAGAGCAAAGCACAATACATGTACGTATGAAAATATTCAACGTAATTTGTGGAAATCCAATGCTTAAGCATGACCATATCGCAGTAAAATGCCCCCCCCCCCAAATTCTACGAGTTTCATCTTGCCCCAATCGGATCAGCCAATTGGGGCTATTCTAGTATGTTCACATTTATGTTAATTATAGTATGTTCACACTAGGGGAATATTGAGCTCCACGCGCCACAGCGAACGACTGCCAACTTGCCGGCGGTATGCCGACAATGACAACTCTGATGTTGGCCGGCAGTATTCCGACATTGATAATGTCAGTCTGTTGTCGGCTTGATGGCGGGCCGACGCCGGCACTCTGCTGGTAGTTGGCACACCCAAGCAAAACGAAGACTACATCGGCACCATCGGCATGAACAAAGACTACATCGGCACCATCGGCATGAACAAAGACTACATCGGCACCATCGGCATGAACAAAGACTACATCGGCACCATCGGTATGCCGCTCGGACGCGCTTCGTCTGCTGCCCTCTCCCACTGTCTGCTGTCCTCTGCCACCGTCTGCTGTCCTCTGCCACTGTCTGCTCTCCCCTGCCACCGTCTGCTGTCCTCTGCCACCGCCTGCTGTCCTCTACCACCGTCTGCTGTCCTCTGCCACCGTCTGCTGTCCTCTGTCAAAGTCAGCTGTCCTCTGCCACCGTCTGCTGTCTCCTGTCACTGTCTGCTGTCCTCTGCCATAGTCAGTTGTCCTCTGCCATCGTCTGATATTATCTGTCACTGTCTGCTGTCCTCTGCCATAATCAGCTGTCCCCTGCCACCGTATGCTGTCTTCTGCCATAATCAACTGTCCTCTGTCATAGTCAACTGTCTTCTGCCACCATCGGCTGTCCTCTGCCATCGTCTGATGCCCCTGTCACCGTCTGTTGTCCTCTGCCATAGTTAGCTGTCCCCTGCCACTGTCTGCTGTCCTCTACTACCGTCTGCTGTCCCCTGCCACCGTCTCCTGTCCTCTGCCACCGTCTGCTGTCATCTGTCATCGTCTGCTGTCCTTTGCCACCGTATGCTGTCCTCTGCCACCATCTGCTGTCATCTGCCACCGTCTGCTGTCCCCTGTAATGGCTTGCTGTCCTCTGCCACCGTCTGCTGTCCCCTGCCACCATCTGCTGTCCCCCTGTCATAGTCCTCTGCCACCATCTGCTGTCCTCTCCCAGCCGGATGACATTCGGGTCGTGGTGGTTGGATGCGCGGTGAGGCGTCCGTCCGCTGTTGACGTGCTAACTGACACCCTCCCACGGTGTCGATCCGCTCTTAACCCGCGCGTCTCTCCGGTCACATCCTCACTCTCGGAGGGGAGGCTCATAAAAGACACCCCATCTAACTTTAAAACTAAGCACTGTTCGAAAACGAGAGGTGTACCATCGGAAAGCCCTCAACGAATAGGGTTCGAAAATGGTTTTCTAAATTGGAAACCAAAATGTAGATTTTTAAACAATCAATTTTGTTCTTTAAAAAAATACACACGGGTAGGTGGTGTAATGCGACTTTGACGCTATCTGGGCCCTGAAAACTCGAAATAAACCATACAATAATTGTATCTACATATCCTTAGCCCACATTGTGTACTTTCTCGTGACCTGACTTCAGGCCACTTGGTGGAGGCAAAAAAAAGCATATAAAGAACTTTTGATTATCTGGCATGCATACCAAGGTAAGAATGATGTGAGGGAGAATGCATATTACACAAGTAGAAAACTGGCCCAAAATTGGCTGTGACCTCATGTCGCTGACCTGACCTCAAAGAGAGCTCCAAGATATATGTTGAAGAAACTACCCACCTGTACTCACGTAGCAAGGTTTCATTTCAATATATCTTCATGTTTATGAGTTATCGATCCTTAAACATTTTTGGAGGTGGTACTCTTGGACCTGAACAAGGTCAATACACTTGCATGACCTAGGGTTGAAATTTCAACTTAGACGCAAAAATGATCAAGGAATATGTATTAAAAATGTTGCAGGTTGTGCGCCGTTGTTTTCGCTTTATCCCGCAAAAACCTTATGGGGGTGTTAAAAAAAACCTCCAAGAGACTAGGCCGAGCGTGCGAACCGGGCCCTCTCATGGCGTGTCCACTGTTAACGTGCGAACTGGTACCCCCCACGCAGCGTCGGTCCGCTGTTAACGTGCCAACTGCACCCTTCCATGGCGTAGGTCCGCCGAGTGCTATTTAGGCCTCTCCCATTGCCCAGCAGCTATGAACTGTCGGACAGACTAAAGCAGACCACCGATAAAGAAGCATCCCCCGTATGGATATCCTGATGGTTTATAATATGGAATTATGCGCTAAGCCAGTACCATGGAAACTTTCTTAAAGTTGGGGAAGGGGAGGGGGGGGCAAAGGTTCATTTTGAAGTCGATTCTGTTCATGCAGCTTCCATGGTGTCCCATGTAAAACTCGTCAAAAAGTTGGGGAGGAGAGGTTGTCTGCGTTGTCTGCCCGCAAAGGTCCCGTGCCCTTCCGCCAAAACCTTGCACTATTTGTTTTCAACAACGTATAGCAGCATCGCCGGAACCTCGCTATCACGGATAAGAAATAGATCGCAATCAATACAACGGGCCGTTAGTGGATGCAATTTATAAGCATTTCTAACCAGTCAACAGTTCGAACGCACGACTTGAAAAATAACACCGGACTCGGTACACACACACAGGTATGGCACAACGTGTCGACAGTAAGGTAAATACACGACTGGCCTCGTGCGTCACGGCGGCGCCAGCCCACTCCACGCGCCACCTTCCCGCCAGTCGGACACGCACAGGGGCGCACGATGTCCGCGCGGGCTCGAGCGACCCCAGCGGCACACAGAGCACGGCGCCCGGCTGGAAGACCTAACGCGCCGTCGCAGCGCGCGGCGAACGAAGCTGGCGACGCGAGTTATAGCTGCCGCGACCCAACGGCCGGCGCGGCGCCGTCGACACCCTACCAAGCCCGTATGTACACAGGGACGCCAGCCGGCGGCGGCGGACGGACACCAGCGGCGCTGGCGCCGGCGCCGCTCCATAAATACGAGTAGTGCGGAACGGTATCACGTGGGCGCGTCTCTACCGAAAACAACGCGGCCGGCCCGCCGGCCGGCCACTCGCGTCGCCGCTGTGTGTTTGGTGCCGGCCGACAGCGCACGCTCGCGGTCACACTCACACACACGCGACGGCCGTCAGCGGCGGCGGCAGCAGCGGCAGCGGCAGCGGCAGCGGCGGCGGTGCCGGCCGACAGCCACGCTCGCGGTCACACTCACACACACGCGACGGCCGTCAGCGGCGGCGGCAGCAGCGGCAGCGGCGGCGGCGGTGGCGTCAGAGCGCCGCCAGGACCAGCAGGCCGGGCAGCAGTGCGGCTGAGATCAGGCAGTGAGGCGGGCCGCTCAGTGGCCGGGCGGCGTCCGGCTGGCTCGCTAGTTCACCGTCCGGCCGACAGGCGGCGGCCCCGTCTCAGCCGGCGTCTCGACACGTGCGGCAACAGTCGCTCCGGATCTTCTGCATCGAGCAGAGCGACAGCTTGCGCGCCCGCGTGCAGTAGTTGGCCGTGTCGTGGCATCCTCCTGCGGCGAAGTGCAGTGTGACGGCGGCTTGGTCACAGCTGTGCCTTATACAAACAGCTAGCGCACACTTTGTGGTGCCCCAACTTCACGAACATATAGGATTCTTACTTCACGACACTTAATGGACTTCGCTTCACTCACACGTTACGAAGTGGGGCAGGGGGGGGGGGAGTCGACTGAAATTCAACGTCAGAAGACAATATCCGGTACAGCCTCCAGTTCAATGAAAAGTGTAAAGTTCCCTACCCTTGGAACAGGGGAGCAGTGAACAATGGTAGTCCAGTGCAGATGTCAAGATTGAGCCACGCGTTGGCGTATGTTTCATAATAATCACCCAATCGTCATCAGCACTGGCAAGGGTGCCGATCATTGATTGTCATGCTGGAGAACTAAGACATGCACGTGACTGGGTTTGGGTGCAGCAGGGTTGCATTTTCACGTGCACGGCCAGCGCACTGAGTCAAGCGAAGAGAACACTCTCCTGTCTGGAGCAGCGCGCGCGTGCCCAGACTGCCGCCGGCGGTGTTCACGTACCATCAGCCGTCTGGTCATGCGATAGGTAGGGTGGAATCTCTTCCGAAGACGTGTGCACTGGAAAACAGACACAACTCCATGTAGCGAGAGCTGCGCGACGCAACAGGGTGCCAGAGAGCACGTGCTCCGAGCTCTGACGCACACAAGGGTATACGGAGGCGGTGTACGGGAGCGTCGGGGCGATGCGACAGGAGGGAGAACGGCCGGGAACGGTGCAGCGTTTCTGAGACGGCGCACGGCACCGTGGAGCAAGTGAGGCGTGCAGGACACAGCACGTGCCCGGGCTTAGCCACGTCGACCGTCCACGGAGCAGTGGTCTACACACTGGCGGCAGGGTGTGAAGTGGTCAGCGGTGGGAGCAGTGGTCTACACACTGGCGGCAGGGTGTGAAGTGGTCAGCGGTGGGAGCAGTGGTCTACACACTGGCGGCAGGGTGTGGAGTGGTCAGCGGTGGGAGCAGTGGTCTACACACTGGCGGCAGGGTGTGAAGTGGTCAGCGGTGGGAGCAGTGGTCTACACACTGGCGGCAGGGTGTGGAGTGGTCAGCGGTGGGAGCAGTGGTCTACACACTGGCGGCAGGGTGTGAAGTGGTCAGCGGTGGGAGCAGTGGTCTACACACTGGCGGCAGGGTGTGAAGTGGTCAGCGGTGGGAGCAGTGGTCTACACACTGGCGGCAGGGTGTGAAGTGGTCAGCGGTGGGAGCAGTGGTCTACACACTGGCGGCAGGGTGTGAAGTGGTCAGCGGTGGGAGCAGTGGTCTACACACTGGCGGCAGGGTGTGAAGTGGTCAGCGGTGGGAGCAGTGGTCTACACACTGGCGGCAGGGTGTGAAGTGGTCAGCGGTGGGAGCAGTGGTCTACACACTGGCGGCAGGGTGTGAAGTGGTCAGCGGTGGGAGCAGTGGTCTACACACTGGCGGCAGGGTGTGAAGTGGTCAGCGGTGGGAGCAGTGGTCTACACACTGGCGGCAGGGTGTGGAGTGGTCAGCGGTGGGAGCAGTGGTCTACACACTGGCGGCAGGGTGTGAAGTGGTCAGCGGTGGGAGCAGTGGTCTACACTGGCGGCAGGTGTGAAGTGGTCAGCGGTGGGCACACTGGCGGCAGGGTGTGAAGTGGTCAGCGGTGGGAGCAGTGGTCTACACAATGGCGGCAGGGTGTGAAGTGGTCAGAGGTGGGAGCAGTGGTCTACACACTGGCGGCAGGGTGTGAAGTGGTCAGCGGTGGGAGCAGTGGTCTACACACTGGCGGCAGGGTGTGAAGTGGTCAGCGGTGGGAGCAGTGGTCTACACACTGGCGGCAGGGTGTGAAGTGGTCAGCGGTGGGAGCAGTGGTCTACACACTGGCGGCAGGGTGTGAAGTGGTCAGCGGTGGGAGCAGTGGTCTACACACTGGCGGCAGGGTGTGAAGTGGTCAGCGGTGGGAGCAGTGGTCTACACACTGGCGGCAGGGTGTGAAGTGGTCAGCGGTGGGAGCAGTGGTCTACACACTGGCGGCAGGGTGTGAAGTGGTCAGCGGTGGGAGCAGTGGTCTACACACTGGCGGCAGGGTGTGAAGTGGTCAGCGGTGGGAGCAGTGGTCTACACACTGGCGGCAGGGTGTGAAGTGGTCAGCGGTGGGAGCAGTGGTCTACACACTGGCGGCAGGGTGTGAAGTGGTCAGCGGTGGGAGCAGTGGTCTACACACTGGCGGCAGGGTGTGAAGTGGTCAGCGGTGGGAGCAGTGGTCTACACACTGGCGGCAGGGTGTGAGGTGGTCAGCGGTGGGAGCAGTGGTCTACACACTGGCGGCAGGGTGTGAAGTGGTCAGCGGTGGCCCCGGGTGCACCACCAGACGGACGCTCACCCCAACATGCTGCCGGCCGTCTAAATTCGGCAAGCTCGAGCACGAACATCACCGGGAAGTCGATCTCGTCCCGGTAGCACCAGGAGGCGGACACGCAGCGAGACCACCGGAGATGGAGCGGCCGGCGTCTCCCACCGATCCACCTACAAGGTGGACACGAGAAGCGGCGGGCGGCTTTCGTCACCGCGTGTCCCCCAGTGAGAGAGAGAGAGAGAGCCGCGCTGACGAGGCGGCGGCGAGGGGGGGGGGGTGCGACTCACGTGGCGGGCACGGCGGCGCCATGCACGGCTTGATGACGACTGGCCGCGGCTGGTCGCGGCATGTGTTGCCGGCCGGCTTGCGCGTGCCGTACCACACGCAGCGCAGGATGCGCGAGCGGTAACCGGCCGTACCGCAGCGCGCCGAGCACGCCGACCACGGCTCCACTCGCCACCAGCCCTTGCACAGGTCGTTGTAGCACTCGCGCCGCGAGACGGGTCGCTCGCGGCGGCGGCACAGCGAGTTGTTCACGGCCGTGCCGTTCGGCAGCCGACAGCTCACCCGCCTTCTCTGCATGGCTGTCGGCGGCGGGCACAGCGGTCACTGGACAGCTGAGTGTCGGGGCACGGGCACAGCGGGCACTGGACGGCTGAGTGTCGGGGCACGGGCACAGCGGGCACTGGACAGCTGAGTGTCGGGGCACGGGCACAGCGGGCACTGGACAGCTGAGTGTCGGGGCGGGCAACGGGCACTGGACAGCTGGTGCGGGGGGCACTGGACAGCTGAGTGTCGGGGCACGGGCACAGCGGGCACTGGACAGCTGAGTGTCGGGGCACGGGCACAGCGGTCACTGGACAGCTGAGTGTCGGGGCACGGGCACAGCGGGCACTGGACAGCTGAGTGTCGGGGCACGGGCACAGCGGGCACTGGACAGCTGAGTGTCGGGGCACGGGCACAGCGGGCACTGGACAGCTGAGTGTCGGGGCACGGGCACAGCGGGCACTGGACAGCTGAGTGTCGGGGCACGGGCACAGCGGGCACTGGACAGCTGAGTGTCGGGGCACGGGCACAGCGGGCACTGGACAGCTGAGTGTCGGGGCACGGGCACAGCGGTCACTGGACAGCTGAGTGTTCTGGACAAGGGAAACGCTCACTGAACCGGCAATCAACTGCTATGGAACTGATGCGGACGACTGCATGTCCAGTACGGTATCGAAACATCCCTGTTAAAAAGGTGGGCTGATAGAACCTGATCATTAAACATTGGAAGAACAACAATCAACTCTACACAAAACCCATGTATGCTTGCTTACGCCGTGATATCGCTTTCGCCGCTGCCGTACCCTCTCTGCGTCGTAGCTGACGCTTTCAATCCGTACGGTATTATACCAAACCACACTAAATTAACTTCATCGACGAGGTCAATGCTGCCCAAATCCATTCCACAATCATCACCCCATCCCTTGCCAGCAATCGATCCCTGGGACCTTATGGTGCCACAAGCAACATGTTCATACCACACATCCTGTCGTAACCTACAAGTCTCCTTTCTGACACCGCACCTCTACTCACAGCCACCGTCTTACGGCGTTCCCTCCATGGCCACAGCACCCCCACACACATGCGCCGTCTGATGATTTTCCTTTCCTCGCCACCGTATCCCACCCACAGACACCGTCTGACTGCGTTCCTTCCCCCACCCACAAACACCGGCTGACAGCGTCCCCCGCGACAGCACTCCCACCCACAGACATGGTATGGCGGCGTCCCCCCCCCCACTACAGCACCCCGACCACAGAGACGACGTCTGACGGCGCTTGCTGCCCCGCCACAGCCACCGTCTGACGTTGCACCCCTGGCGACGTACCGTAGTTCCACTGAACACATCTGGACTTGTTGCAGTGTCTCCAGTGGCCGCTACGCCAGCGCGGACACGGCTGTTGGCCGCACGGTCGCACGCGGAGCGGACTCTCCAGACCGGCGTCGTGGCAGAGCGCCGCCTCCACCGTCTGGGTGGCGTTCTTGAGGCGCACCACACACTGCGAGGCGCGCAGCTGAAACCCGTGGCCGCCGCACGTTTGCGAACACGGAGACCAGTCGGTGATAACCCACTCGAAGCGCACCTCGGACGGGTCACCTGCGGGCGGCGGTGCAGGTCAGGGGCAGAGGTCGTGGGATGAAGTCGTAGAGCGGATGTCAGAGAACGGGCTCATAGAACGAGGTCGTGGGGCGGATGTCAGGGAATGAGGTCGTGGGACGGATGTCATGGGACGGATGTCTGGGACGGATGTCCGTCATGGGACGGAAGTCAAGGGACGGATGTAAGGGGACGAGAGCAGGAGACGGAGTTCTGCCGACCATACTAAGTTAGGTGACAGGGGCTTGACAGCGGGCATCACTGGCTGGAGGCTGTGGAAAAGGGAGGCGGTTGACAACAGGGTGGAATTGTTCCTCGAAATCATGGATTTCAAGGGGAAGATTTGTGGGCTATCACATTGTGAATGAACAATGAATGAATGAATGAACAAGGCTTTTGTCTTCTGTTATTGACATCAGAAGCTTTCTGCTCTACTTTATAGTGAGTCCTGCGTGAATTACTTGATGGAAGCGCAATGGGTTTACGGCCGTTGTCAAACAGCTTGATTACACCTTGTAGTGAGAGAAATGAGAGGATATCTGTATGGGAAGTTAGTTAGTTATTGTGGATTAGGAGCGCATCGATTGCATAGGTCGTATAACGCCCATAACTGTATGGGAAGGATAATATTCTGGGTGACGACATACAGGACAGGGTTCTTTTTCCAACATTGCTTAACAGGTATATGAGACGCTTTCCGAATGAAATACAGTAAAGGTATAGAACGAAATAATGGAATACCTGACATTTTCGCATCATGATATTCAGCTTCGCATATTGAATTCAATGGATGCAAATATATATATGTGTGTATATATATATATATATATATATATATATATATAATATATATCCCAAAGTCGAACATCAATTCAGAAAATAATCTAATATCCGGTGAAAAAAACGCTGAATCATTGCCAGGGCACAACTGGAGGTACGAAGCTGGACATGCTCTGTCACACCATTGGTGAAGTCTGACCAGCGCTCACCTTTCCCGAGCACCCCAATCTCCCCCTCGTCAGCACCCGACCCTGCTGAGGTCCGCAAACGCGTCTCTGTGGCTGACTCCGACCCCTGACCAAGGGTGCGCGTCGCCTGGTCAACGTTGTCTGGCTGCGACCACTCCAGATCGAGGTCAGCACCGGCCGGCTGCGTTTGCTCGCCGGCAGCGCCGGCCGAAGGTGTGCTGGGCGTCGTCTGGTCGTCGGTGGCGCCTCCCTCGGCCGCCTCGGGAACCCGCTCCGTGGCCGTGGCGGCGGCGGTGGTGGAAGAAGTGGTGCTGCTGGTGGTGGTGGTGGTGCGTCCGAACCGGTACCGGTTGCGGCCTCGGTTGTTGTCCAGTACAAGGCCCTGGAACGGGGAGCGACGAGATGGGTGACTTCGTCCTGGAACGGAGACGGCTCGGTGCATCGGAGCCAAGCCCGGAACAACACCATCTGTCGGATTGCCTTCGCGCTCTGACATACTGATCCCGACACACACACACACACACACACACACACACACATATATATATATATATATATATATATATATATATATATATATATATATATATATATATATATATATGTGTGTGTGTGTGCTATCGGGCACAGCATATTTATATGTTGCGCGACGATTTACTCCAGGGCAGTAAGCAGTAAGCAACCGAAGGAGATGTCGCGAAGAACGCTGGTGACTCAGACACCGATCGATAGGGGTATTTTCGGACTCGACGGGACAGTGGGCTCGCAGTTAGTTGTAAGCTCAGAATATCTAGAATCCGCCGAGAGCTGATGCCAAGCATGTTTCGAGGAGGGCGTTCGACAAACTCCCGCAAATGTCGGGAGTCTCGACCCATGGCTTCCAGTGAAGCCGCTATAATGAGCGGGCTGAACGCTGCGACTGAATCCAAAGCTTTCAACGAACGCGCCGTCCCCACTCGAGCGAGGCCACTGAGGCAGTTCCGAACAAAAGTCAGCGCCGTAATTAAATCCACTGAAGCTGCTGAAGCCGGTGCTGCCGTCCAAACCGGTCTCGTCGCGAAGCGAGTGCCACACACGAAATCAATGAAGCCGCTGAAGCCGACGATGTCGATGAAGCAAGAGCGACTGCTGAAGCCAGTGTCGTCACTGAAGCCAGTGCCTTTACTGAAGCTAGTGCTACCGCTGGAGCGAGGGCAATTACCAAAACAATATTATCAGCTAAGCCAGTGAAGCCAGTGAAGCCAGCCCCCCCCCCGACCCAGTGTAGGTCAGGATTGGGAACGCTTCTGTGTGTGCACCCTTCTGAATGGGCGCAAAATGACCAAGGCAGTCGACGCGCCCTAAAGCACAAATTCACCACCACCACCACCTTCTGTGTGAATGACTGCGACTGGGTCAGACTCCAGAGGGCCAGACTACAGGTATGCGATCAGCATCCAACAACCACACATCTGCCTTTGCTATCGTTCCACCTGGTGATTCCTAAGATAAATGACAAGCAGATCACACGACACCACTTGAGAAGTCACGCGACAATACGTCAGAGATCACACGAACAAGAGAGGTAGCACAACGTGACATCAGAGGTAACATGAGGCCTCATGGTATTCGTATAAGAGAGGTAGCACGATGTGACATCGGAGGTCACATGAGGCCTCATGGCGTCCGTATGACGACTTCCGTGTGCACAGCACAGACCGCCGTTTTAAGTAAACAATTATTATTTGAGCTAACGTGCACTCGCAGTTGGCTGCTATGCATGTCAGGGCTGGGACCGCAAACAGGGTGAAATATTAAATGAATCGGCTGGCTTGATCTTCCCCAAATAGGCTGAAGCTCGTGTGGTAAAACCTGCGTTATTTCCGGTGGACAGCCAACATGTTATCCGGCATCACATACTTTTTCTATTTAGTCGGGCAAAATTCCGACACTTGTGGACTGAAGAGATTGCAGTTGAAGAGATTACAATGCGAATTACAAGTGAAGTACCATGCATTCATCACCTCACTGAATCAGCCGACTCATCAAGATGCTCGGCGGCTGGCTCGTTTTACATTAGATATCACTGTTCATACTGACGTATATCCGAGCATTTCTACGATTAGGTAACACCACGGACCAATTAATGCCCGATATGTTAGGTCAACACACCAAGCGACACCTCCCTCAACTATGTTCACGCAGCCAATCATTCGGTAAACAAGAACGTGAGAAACTTGGAAAGAAAACATTTTGTCGTGTTCTGTTCTGTCGTGACACTGTTCACTTTCATGAAGATGAAAAGATGCATAACACAATCTATAATTATAGACAGAAACAGGCTGATGAACAGTGTCTTCGCCAGACTCTACCCATGCACAACCCTTGTATTGACACTCAATGTTGGCATGCGAAACAAACGCACTGTGCCACCTACTATGACAGTCAATAATCATGCTGCTAACAACCAACAATTGGCATTCTCATCGAACTTGAAAAATTCCAAACAATTGTCAATGCACATGGATGAAATCCTGGTTGATAATATGTGCACATAGGTGTGCATTGTAGGAACATTATATATATATATATATATTTATATATATATATATATATGTATATATATATATATATATATATATATATATATATATATATATATATATATATATATATATATATATATATATATATATATATATATATATATATATATATATATATATAAATATATATATTATATTGATGTAGAAAACATCAGCTTATGCAGACTATCATCAAGGCCATCGATATAGTACGTGCAAGAGGCGAAAATAATCTTTGCATATCAGACCCAGGATCCAACGGCAGAACAATGAAACACAACGAAATAGTCATCTTAGCAAGTCAGGAGGATATTCCACAATAGGGCAATGCAATACAACTGAACAAAATTTCATCGAGGTGAGATGTTTTCGCATATGAAGTCCATGCAAACCGATCCAGTAGCATGCCAAGGTCTGAGGCGTGATAGATAAGATATAGATATTCGCTCCCAACGATAAAAAAACAACCGCCAAGTGAACTAAGAGCCGCGTGTGAATCATGTCCAACTGCAGCTAGGTACAGACCACAGCTTTAACTAGATACGTTGGATTCGAGCTAACGTTCTTCAGCATTCAGCTGTAGACTCGGCCGCGAAATACTTGCTTCGGCTTCAGAGGGGAGGTTATATTACATGGATCAAACTGACCATACCATTCCCTGTCCCCAATATGAGTTCGATACACATGGTCGCATCTTAACGCATCTCACGATATGGACTTCAGATAATATGGCGACGGATATTTTAGGTGGAGAGGTAATTTCTGTTGGACCTACCGCGGAAACGCCGACAAGTTTCTGTCTCAAGGTCCCTCCCCTCGTAAGCATTTTTCTGCCGATATTGTGACCTAGTTTTAACCAACTTTTTCCGACGCCTTTCACCAATGCTATGTCCTCACATCCCCATAGTCTTTAGGCCGAATTATCTATGGAGGTTGGCATTATGCGAGTGTTATATTGAGGCTGCGTTGACCTCACGAAGGCAACAATAGCCGCCAACCAAGCCGCTTTGCTGAGGGCAAACTGACAGCTGACATTTGTATTCCAGGCGCATCATTAGTGGTTGCGTGCGCGCGCGCCGACATCACAAATCGGGCCGTTCCGGCTGACCCGGCACGCGACAGATACGCCAGCGCACTGCCCGGAACTTCCACCGCGCGATTTCACACTGGCTTTCCCATCTGCCAGAGCGGTGGCGGTGTCGACGTCTGTGTGGCGAGTGCAGCAGGGCTGTGCAGAACACCGCATGCTGGAGGTCAACACCAAACACCGTCGAGCGCGGCGGCACCCACCTTCAGACCCGACACCAGCCGCTGAAAATGCGGCTCGAGACGCGACGCCGACGACGCGACCGGCTCCCTGACCGTGAGGCCAAGGTCGCGCGAGGTCGC
The DNA here is from genome assembly GCA_034440615.1 of Ashinkailepas kermadecensis. Taxonomy (NCBI): domain Eukaryota; kingdom Metazoa; phylum Arthropoda; class Thecostraca; family Neolepadidae; genus Ashinkailepas; species Ashinkailepas kermadecensis. Next base: position 220,639 of record JAOTOM010004274.1, read on the forward strand.
CCGCTCTCGCTGCGGCACGGGCCACACAACAGGTGCCAACGCCTGTCCTCTCCACGTGACAATAGGGACATGGCAGAGACGGCGGCTTTAACACGGCTAGTGCAAAGCCGACACATATAAAACGTTCTCCGTTACAGCGAATGTTCCATTGCATTCCCTGGGAGGAACACACTTTAAGTGTGATGAAATTAGTTGCATGGCACATGACTGACACACACAAAATACTTTCATTGCGGGTTCACACATCCTGCTGTGTGCGTCGCCACGATCGGGGACGGGGAAACGCGTCCCCCAAAAGTTCGTACGGTTTAACATGACGTGTATGGCGTTGTACGGAAAATTGACAAAAAACCCTCTCGTCGCGCCACTGAAAATCCGTGGCGACGTGTATGCATCCTGCAAATGCGCTGGATGCAACCAAAGAAAGCTTGCAAATTAGCCTCAGAATGCCTACTTAAACCACGCGAAATTATTGAACAAAGATATGCGGTATCGGCCCTGTCCGTCAAGCTTCTGAGTCAGTGTTGAGCCAAACCTGCCAGCAGCTTCCCCAAACGGAACAGCGCAGCAGGAGGGGCGGAGAGGGGGGAGGAAGCGGTGTGAGCGGCTCCCGGTGACCGAGTTCAGAAGGCACACGCGGCCGTACGTGTGGGACCGACAAGGCCGGGGCAGCCAGAGTCCCAGCCGCAGGCCAGCATGAGCGAAGTGCGTGTGTGTGTGGTGAGCGAACGTCTGACGCAAGGACCGTGTGCTTGTGTGTGTACCGCTGACCGAGTCATGCCGGCCAGACGGGCAGAGTGGCACCTCACCTCAGACTGGCCGGCCGGTGGCCGTTGTTCGTCCGACGCGTACTTGCCGCTCACGTCGTGCAGCGACCCGTTCACTCCGGCGTCAGACGGTGCACCCTGCCGAACAGATGGCGCCACCGTCACCGCAGGCGCGCCGATCGTCGCCACCGTGCATCTTGTCACCGCTCAAATACATCGGAAGCAGCACTCATGGCTAAGCCCCCAGAAGTAATGGTGCTGAAGCTAACTCTATGGCGAACTAGATACAGTGTTTAAAATTGCGTAACGTACAGACTTTATCGTTGCAACGATGGACTATAATAGCGTACACATTAAAGGAAACTAACCACCTTGCCGAAATTCTGCAATCATACTAATTAGGGGTATTGGCACCTGAAAATGATGAATATGACATTGGTTTTGCGAAATATTATGCCCATACTTCAAAAAACGGGATTTGGGAATTTCTTTTTCTTTTTATCATAGGCCTCTAAAGGTTGGCCAAGAGAGGAATATAAATTATATAATATAATATATAACATATATATAATTATATATATCTTATATATATATATATATATATATATATATTATATATATATATATATATATATATATATATATATATATATAATGTATATATATAATTATATAATATAAATATAATATAAAATAACACATTTCAGAACGCCAAAGGAATTTTCACAACGCCCACCGAGTCTGTCCATGTCCCAAAACCGATGATAAAAGGCCTTATAACTTCGGCTGGAAGATGTTTTGGACCGAACGGAGTATGAGGTAAGTGATTTATCGACGTGGTCTTCAAAACTGCTATCCCAGTTAAAATCCCATTATAAAGGTGGTTAGTTTCCTTTAACACATATCGAATATTGCCACAGCCAGCATGTTTTTAGGCCACGCTTAGAGTAAGCTGCCGGCGCAGCGGCGGTCTCGCCGGCGTACTGCAGACAAGAATATCTTGTCGTAATAACCTCTTCAGCGAGAACCGTCTGGACAGTGAGCATAGCAGATCCTACCTTCTCCGGCGAGAACCGTCTGAACTGTGCATAGCAGATCTTACCTTCTCCGGCGAGAACCGTTTGAACTGTGTGTAGCAGATCCTACCTTTCCGGCAAGAACCGTCTGAACTGTGCATAGCAGATCTTACCTTCTCCGGCGAGAACCATCTAAACTGTGTGCAGCAGTTCCTACCTTCTCCGTCGAGAACCGTCTGAACTGTGCATAGCAGATCTTACCTTCTCCGGCGAGAACCGTTTGAACTGTGCATAGCAGATCTTACCTTCTCCGGCGAGAAACGTCTGAACTGTGTGTAGCAGATCCTACCTTCTCCGTCGAGAACTATTTGAGCTGCGTGTATAACAGATCCTACCTTCTCCGGCGAGAACCGTCCAGAGTGTACGTCGTCGATGACATTGGATAGCTCTTCGCCGCTGTTTTTCCAGTTCCAGGTGCGGGGCGGCGCCGTCGCTGCCGCCTCTGAGGGAACAAACAACGCACATTGGTCACATCCATCACCGGGTGTGGCCGGAATCGGACAAGATCGCTTCACGGCTGGCGGGCTTGGAGCCGACGTTGTGTGGCGGTTGGTGGCAGGGGAGGTCCATACACGCGCTCACGTCACATAGCTGTTGGTGTCGGACTGAACAACCTCTGTCCAGCACGTGTTCTCCGGTGTACTGGCAAGGCCATTCAGTATATGAGGAAGTTAGCTGCGCTGGGCGGCAGCTTGGCGCGCTTAGCTCCGGCCAGTTCAGATCACAGTCCTTGACGCGCTTGGCTTACTCCCGCCATACAGTTCAGATCACAATCCTTGGCGTGCATAACTCACTCCTGCCATACAGTTCAGATCACAATCCTGGGCGCGCTTAACTCACTCTCGCCATACAGTTCAGATCACAGTCCTTGGCGCGCTTAGCTCACTCCCGCCATACAGTTCAGATCACAATCCTTGGCGCGCTTAACTCACTCCTGCCATACAGTTCAGATCACAGTCCTTGGAGCGCTTAGCTCACTCCCGCCATACAGTACAGATCAGTCCTTGGCGCGCGTAACTCACTCCTGCCATACAGTTCAGATCAGTCCTTGGCGCGCTTAGCTCGCTCCCGCCATACAGTTCAGATCACAGTCCTTGGCGCGCTTAGCTCACTCTCGCCATACAGTTCAGATCACAGTCCTTGGCGCGCTTAGCTTACTCCCGCCATACAGTTCTGATCACAGTCCTTGCAAGGATACGGTAGCGAGCGAGTGATACTAGATATGCAGGTTAGAGGTGTAGGCTGGTGCCCTCCATGTCCAGGAAAATGGAGCAACAGCGGATAAGACAGGGACGGCTGCCATCCCATCAGCGGATAGACAGGGACGGCTGCCATCCCATCAGCGGATAAGACAGGGACGGCTGCCATCCCATCAGCTTTGAAAGTTGTTTTGGAACATACCTTAAGCCTGTGTCAATGTATGGCAACAAATACTATTTCCCAGCGGCTCTAACGGCGCCACATTGAGGATGTTATTGCACCATTAATCCATTGAAATCATCAGGGACAGGGTCAGCATTCATAATTCACTCACTACATCTCCTACATACGCCCAGCACACAATCTGGAAAATGCTCCAAGCCGACCGAAGACTCTTCACCTGCCCATACAACAGATTAGCCCAGCGTCGCTTGCGGCGATCCGATGCGCTCATGACCAGCTTTAGGATGCGATTTCAGCTGCACAGCACGACTGTCCGCGGCCGTCGCCCCGATGGACGACGGTCAGACGCGTCCGGCGCGTCCGCCAACTTCCGCACGTCAGCGTCCAATAACGGCCACCGGCACCGACAGCCAACACCTTCTGAAGCGGCCGCCCGGTCGACTGGTGGAACAACTTTAATGGTGGCGCGATCAACTTCCTCAATGGTGGGCGGCCAACTTCCTCAATGTTGGGGTGGACAACTTCCTCAATGTTGGGGTGGACAACTTTCTCAATGTCGGGGCGGCCAGCTTCTTCACTGATGGGGGGGGAATTCTTAAGGTATGTATGTATATATATATATATATATATATATATATATATATATATATATATATATATATATATGTTAGGGTGGTCCAAAAACATAGTGAAAATAAAAATGTTGTGTAATGTTGCGGGCATGATGTCGATCTTGTTTCACTTCCTGTTAGACATGTCCATGCAAAATTTCGTGCCGATCGGACTATGTTTACAACTCCCCTAAAGTCTACTTTTTTTTTCTTCCCACAGGTGCATGATGACTTCTACTAGGGAGCGCGCATGGTGGCTTATTGGGCACCCTGAATGTGAGCTAACACGTGCCAGGCTGCCCTCTAAAGGGCAGGTGCTCCGCAAGATTTACTTCCATCATGGAATCGAGAAGAAGAGCAAACCCGTGGCCGCCAAGGAGGTGATAGAGGCAGTCCTCTTGATCTGGGGGAGGGCCGGGATCCCGACCTCCGCTCTCCGAACTGCCAAGGAGAAGCTCCTCTGCCTGGTGGCCAAGTACGAGTCCCTCCAAAAACATCGGAAACGGGCATCTGAGACCGCCCGTATGAAAGAGGAAATGTTCAAGGGGGACCTGGAGGACCTCTTCGACGTGGCGAGCAGTGATGCCCTCGATCGGATGACCGTGGAGGAAGACAAAGCCTTTCTTCACAGCCAGCGGGAGGACCGAGCGACCTCGTCCATAGCGGGCTTAGACTGCGTCACAGTTGAGGCCCAAGAGAGGAAGAAGAAGAGGGAGCGGGCAGAAGAGATGAGGAAGGATCGCTCGAAGAAGGAGAAGGAAGCCATGACCTCCGTCGTACCGTCTGACTGCCTGACCTCGTATTCGTCCTCCGCCGCCGGGGAAACAGACGACAGTGATGTAGACTTCACCGGTCCCAGTCACCCGAAACGGAGTAAAGTCGAGGGAGCAAAATCCACAGCCTTGCTCTCTGCGGACATCACCTCCACCTTGGATCGGTTCAAGGTCTCGGACCGGGTGGCGATGGGGACGATGGGAGCATTTGCATCGGCATCCGGACAGGACCTGGGGAGTCTCTCTTTGTCTCGCAGCACCATCCGACGCCACAGAATCAGGAATCGGGAGGCCATCGCCAAGTCGGAAACGATAAACATTCCGGATGGGATTCCTGTCCTTGTCCACTGGGACGGGAAGTTACTTCCTGACCTGTCGGGCAAGGACCAGGTCGACCGAATCGCCATCCTGGTCACGGCTGGGGGGAGGGAACATCTCCTGGGAGTCCCAAAGATACCCCGCAGCACAGGCACGGCTCAGGGAGAGACTGTCCTCAAGGCGATCTCGGAGGCTCAGTTGCAGACCAGAATTCAGGGCTTGGTGTTCGACACGACGGCATCAAACACGGGGCTGTATGAAGGAGCCTGCGTGAAGATCCAGGAAGGCCTTGGACGCGAGCTCCTCTGGGTGGCCTGCCGACACCACGTGCTGGAGGTCGTCATGGGGGACGTGTTCAAGAGCTCCTACGGACCCTCCCGAGGACCGAACATCCCTCTCTTCGTTCGATTTAGGGATCGTTGGAGCTTAATTGACCAGTCTTCTTGGAGCTCTGCCATGGAAAAAGATAGCCTCCATGCTCTTCTGACCGGGGAGCTCTCAGAGCACAGGGAGCGAGCCCTCCACGAGCTGAAGAGTGCTCTGGAGAGCGGCACTCACCCGAGGGAGGACTACGAAGAACTCCTCTGGCTCTCGTACCTGTTCTTGGGAGGAGACCTCGGGAAAGACTACAGGTTCCGGGCCCCAGGTGCCTTCCACCAAGCCAGGTGGATGGTCAAGGGAATTTACGCTCTGAAGGTCTTCCTCTTCCGAGGTCAAGTAAAGTTGACCGCTCACGAGCTGCAGGCCATGGAGGACATTTCCCTCTTCGTGGCCCTCCTGTACGCCACAAAGTGGAATGAGGCCATGGTCCCTCAACGAGCTCCCTTCAACGACCTCCTGTTCATGCGAGACCTCTCTCGAGGGATCCCCAAACCAAGGGTGGCGGACGTGGCGCTTAAAGCCTTCCGTCGTCATCTTTGGTACGTCTCGGAGGACCTTGTGGCTCTGTCCTTCATGGACGAGAGAATCAGCAATGAGGAGAAGGAGGCCATGGTCAGGAACCTGTTCAGACGTGAGAGAAAAGCCTCAAGCGACTGGACGGGAAGAGGTTCTCCCCGGACATTGACCTGAAGGACCTCGTGACCTCCAGGACTAGGAGGACCCTGGATAGCCTTCTTCCTGGACGGGAGGAAGAAGTGGGAACCCTCTTGGAGAAGAGTCCCGAGACATGGGAGACTGAGGCCACTTTCCTGGACATGAAGGGGAACGTCTCGCAGATGAAGGTAGTCAACGACGCGGCGGAGAAAGGTATCGCCTTGGCCACCTCCTTCAACTCGATCATCACCAAGGACGAGGTCCAGCAACAGTACCTCCTGAAAGTGGTGGCCAAGCACAGGAAGGAGAAGCCTTCCACCTCCAAAGCAGCATATATGGAGTAAAAGGATAGTGTATTACCTTTATTTTCATTATTTACATTCATTATTAATTTTACATTATTTAGTTGCCAGTGTTGCTTTCACTGCACAAGTGTTCAAACGGAAAGGAATAACAGTACTTATTGATCAAACAACAACAATGTTTTGCTTATATTAGCCTTGAGATGAAGATGTTGTCTAAATAAAAATATTGTATATGTTACAACTTTCTTTTAGTTACCTTACCAAATTAATGACATCCAAAATTACCATCATTATTTTCAGTGAACCCTGAACAAAGTATAATCTTGTATGTAAAAGCAGGTAGTATGGATATACCAATACTGGGGATGACACGGACATCTTTATTCTTTGTGAGCTTTTTTTCCTTTTTTGAAGTTTTTTGTTGTTTACTTCTTCTTCGGGGGGACCTCTAAATATTCTCCGATTGGAGCGATAATTCACTCGATTACGTGTATCACCAATTGGAACAAGAACAACTTCATGCCAAGACAAATTTCCAAAATTCTGTTTTTTGGACCACCCTAATATATGTGCATGCATACATGGATGTATATGTGAATCGAAACCACTAAAACCATGTCAGCTTTGAGGTATATGTCTGCTGTTGCCAGCCACTATGATAGCTCAACACATTACTCGCACCGCAAAATATACTTTTCCAGTTTCGTCTTTCTTCCACTTACGCTGTTCTGTGAAATGACGACACCTAAGCTGATCAAGGTATTTAAATGGCCATAAGCGCAGCTGCTGCGCCGTCTAGGCGGTCTAAGGGATCGACTTCTGCTGATCGTGTTCGAGACTGAGCGCGTTTGCCGCGCGGTGATCGGTGACGCTGCTTTCTGACTGTCTGCACTGTGCAGAGTCCGTTTCTTTGTATGGTGTATCCAGGTGATCTTTGGGCTGAGCGGCTGAAATGCCCACGGTTTGCGGTGGGCTACCGTTCAGCTCCGTCCCATGGCCTTCGTGTGGGCTGAGGGGTGGCGCTGTGAGTCGGAGCGGCTGCTCCGTGAACTGAGCCAAAGCGCCGGCCGCTCAGCTCTCTTCGCCGTTCAAGAGCCCGTGGAGGTCTGTGATCAACGGCGTTGGTGTGGTAGGCACGCGAGGTCTGCCTTGTTGCCCGTACATATCGACGACTTCCTCAGGTTAGATTGCTGACAACTGTTGTGAGATGTTGGCTAAAAGGACAGCTTCAAACTAGGTCGTGATTTAGCTGGCGATCTGCCAGCCAGGTCAGAAGGTCAAGGTCAAGGTCGCAGACTGCCCCTGTGTCCAGTTGCATGCATGTGTGGGGAAAAGTCAAGGTCAGGGTCAAGGTCGCCAACTGCCCCTGCTATTGCAGCTGGGCTGAGTCCAGTTGTATGCGTGTCGGAAATTTTGTGAGTGAGATGGTGAATTGCTACGAGTTAGCACAGCTTGCCGTTTGGCCATATGTGCGACACATCGAATTGCATATACTACCGCTAAGCGTAGCAAGCTTAGGGGTAGTATATGGCATCATCATCATCATCATCATGGCAAAATGTTCTTAGTGGAGTACCCCAGGGGTCGGTACTGGGGCCACTATTGTTCATTATATATGTGAATAGCATTGAATGTGGCCTAAGCAGTAAGGTTTTGAAATTTGCGGATGATTTGAAGATCTTTAGGGCAATAACAGGGCACAATGAGCAGGTTTTGCTGCAGAAAGACTTAGACGAGCTAGTGAAGTGGTCCGAAAAATGGCAAATGAAGTTTAATTTTGATAAGTGCAAAGTCATGCATGTAGGTAGGCAGCATATGAAGGCTCCATGCTTGATGGGTGGCCAAGTACTATCTGTGACTCAGTAGGAGAAGGACTTAGGTGTTATTTTGAACACAAAATTGGGGGCATCAGAACAGACCAAAGAAGCCAGGAAGAAGGCACTAAGAATGCTTGGGGCAATACAGAAGAATGTGTCATACAAAAGTGAGGAGGTCATCAGGAAGCTTTACTGTGCATAATACTGTGTCCAAGCTTGGTCCCCTAGTTATGAGAAAGATTGTTGGCTTTTAGAGAGAGTACAAAAGAGGGCAACAAAAATGGTTAATGGTATAGGCAACCTGGCATATGAGGAAAGATTGAAGAAATTGAATATGTTTTCACTTAGATATAGAAGGCTGAGAGGAGATCTCATCGAGGTTTTTAAATTTGTTCATGGTCAGGAACAGGGATATCTCAGGGAAATGTTTGAATTTAACAGAAATGATGCAATTAGAGGTCATCAATTCAAAATTAAAGTTAATCACAGCAGGACAAGGTTAAGACAGTCTTTCTTCACCAACAGGGTAGTAGAACACTGGAACCAGCTGCCAGGAACCATTGTCAGTAGCAACACACTGAACATCTTTAAAAACGGCATAGACAATCATTATAAGAATAGGGGGCTTGTTTTTCTGTATTCCAGGGAGGGTTGATCGACAGGGAGGAGTTGGGAGTTGAGAGGAGTTTGAAATTGTTGAGTGTGTTATGCAATAGCAAGTGAGTCTCTTATTAAGTCTAAACGCTTTATAACTTTATATAGGGTGTACCTAGCAGTGGATTCAGCACCTTCCTTCGGGATGTGATACTGATGAGATTGTCTATGGTAGCACAATGGGTATGATGGGAGGAGTTTGTAATTGTTGAGTGTATTATGCAATAGCAAGTGAGTCTCTTATTAAGTCTGAACGCTTTATGAATTTGTGTGGGGTGTGCCTAGCAGTGGATTCGGCACCTTCCTTCGGGATGTGATGCTGATGAGATTGTCTATGGTGGCACGATGGGTGTGATGGGAGGAGCTTGTGATTGTTGAGGGTGTTATGCGGTAGCAAGTGAGTGGTGCTAGATAGGCTGGGATATATAGCTTCCTAGGAACTTGGGATAAGGGATTGGTTGGGGCGGGAGTATGTACATTCCTAGTACCTTTTCTAGATAGGCTTAGCCCAGATGGGCCCCTGTGGCTCTTATTAAGCCGTAATACTTTATGACTTTATAAGCAAAGTCGCTATTTGGCCTTCAAGCAGTGTTATTACACTCCCAAGGTCCGCGCACATGCCATTACGCTCCTGATGGCAGCGGGGGCGGTCGGAAGCGGTTCATACTCGAATGAAATGACTTGACTCAGTTCCCTGGTATTAATGAGCTTCAACGCAAGGGGCCTCAAGAAGCAGTTAAAAGAAGGTCACTATTTAGGCACACACAGGTTAAGTATCCGATCCAAGTGGTAATATGACAGGAGACACACTCAACGGTCGACACAGAGATACGTCGGAACATGGAATGGGGAGGATAAACTTTCTCGCTCGTGGCAAAGTTCGCCCCGGGTAGAAGCCCGGGGCGTAAGTGTGCTTGTGCCTTAGCAGTTCTCAAGTAATTAAGGAATGTACATTTTGATAGCGCAGGGGGACGACCACATTGATGTTACATATGCATCAATTTACTTTAAGCGTATTTGAAATATAGGCAGGGTTGCTATCCATAGAACCCTAGAAAGCAAAAAGACTGTTTCGTAGACTGCGTATAACTGACATATTGTAATCCCATTGTTTTGTGCGGTGATCTGAATGTACATTTGTCCCAGAATGACACACGTAACTGTCGATACCGTGTGCCGCAGGCCTGTGCGAATGTGCATGCCATAATGGAATAATGTCACCCAGTGGATGCTTGGCGTGAGTGCAATCCTAATCTAAAACGGTTCACAGCCATTCCAGCTGTCAGCCATTCCAGCAGTCGATAATTGACTATTTCCTAGTGAGCAAGGTATTCATAAAAGCGCAGAAAATAATTGCAGTTGGGATGAAACGTGGGCATGCAAAATAGCTCGAGAGTAGAACTAGACAGCTGGAAAGCAAGCTGTCCGCAACGGTGTATTGTGCATCATTGGTGCTATGTTATAATATCGTGAAACAGGAGCTCGATGAATTTAAAATAAGGCTGGACAGCATGCAATGATGTGCTCAAAGGTAACCTAGCTGGAACAGGGCGAAAGGCAAACAAAATATTTTTGTCTTTGAAAATAAGTGTTCTATGGACAGGGCCACGCATCTAATAGAAAATAGCGGAAAAGAATGATTTCAGGCGGTCAAGAAATACTCCGTGTTCGCAAAATATACTTCGAAAATCTGCATACGTCTAAGCAGCCACCATAGCATTTCTATCGGTTAACACAGGGGCAGGATATTCTCTGACTAAACCATAGAGGATGGAAGGTCTGTGAAGAACCAATTACTTTAAATAAATGCAAGACTGGTCAGACAAATTTAGTTGCAATAAATCGCCCTTTATGTATAATTTTAATAAGGAATTCACTACATTATTTTGGGATTGAATTGGCGAAATCATCGAATGGTGTGCAAATAATGCATTTCAGAATGCCAAGTTCTTCATGACGCAACGCAAGGATGTTCTGATGCTTATACCGAAAGATGGAGATAGAAAACAGCTAAAACATGAGCGGTCTGTTTGTCTACTCGATTTGGTTTATAAGATAATAACGTTTGAGCCCTTAATGCAAATATTAATAGCGCCAAAATACAGTATTCCTTGCCAATGTGAGCCAGACGTTTTATCCTATTTTACTTCCAACCCTGGTAGGCAAGGAAATAGTTCATCTCTTCTCACACTTATATCTCCTAAAAGAGTTCGAGTATGTGTCAGGTCTGGAGATAAACACCCAGAAGTCCAAGCTGATGTGGATTGGTAGTTTGGAGCATCGAACAGATGCCATATGTGGGATACTTGCGTCCAAAATAGTTTAAATATCGGGATTTGGCTCAGCGCATCGGTGGACTTCGAAACCAATATCTTGAATCAAGCAATGAGCAGCATTGAGAGTGCAATTGGGATGTGGAGCCCGCGTCACCTACGCATAAAAAGGGACGGATAACTGTCACAAAAGCCGCCCGATACATAAAGGGACGGATAACTGTCACAAAAGCCGCCCGATACATAAAGGGGCGGATAACTGTCACAAAAGCCGCCCGATACATAAAGGGGCGGATAACTGTCACAAAAGCCGCCCGATACATAAAGGGACGGATAACTGTCACAAAAGCCGCCCGATACATAAAGGGACGGATAACTGTCACAAAAGCCGCCCGATACATAAAGGGACGGATAACTGTCACAAAAGCCGCTCGATACATAAAGGGACGGATAACTGTCACAAAAGCCGCCCGATACATAAAGGGACGGATAACTGTCACAAAAGCCGCCCGATACATAAAGGGACGGATAACTGTCACAAAAGCCGCCCGATACATAAAGGGGCGGATAACTGTCACAAAAGCCGCCCGATACATAAAGGGACGGATAACTGTCACAAAAGCCGCCCGATACATAAAGGGGCGGATAACTGTCACAAAAGCCGCCCGATACATAAAGGGACGGATAACTGTCACAAAAGCCGCCCGATACATAAAGGGACGGATAACTATCACAAAAGCCGCCCGATACATAAAGGGACGGATAACTGTCACAAAAGCCGCCCGATACATAAAGGGACGGATAACTGTCACAAAAGCCGCTCGATACATAAAGGGACGGATAACTGTCACAAAAGCCGCCCGATACATAAAGGGACGGATAACTGTCACAAAAGCCGCTCGATACATAAAGGGACGGATAACTGTCACAAAAGCCGCTCGATACATAAAGGGACGGATAACTGTCACAAAAGCCGCTCGATACATAAAGGGACGGATAACTGTCACAAAAGCCGCTCGATACATACAGGGACGGATAACTGTCACAAAAGCCGCTCGATACATAAAGGGACGGATAACTGTCACAAAAGCCACCCGATACATAAAGGGACGGATAACTGTCACAAAAGCCGCCAGATATACAAAATGGTCCACGCCATACCATGCGTGTTACGAGTTATACCTACGGGTTCAGAAGCACAGATAATTCTCGTACGCTTCTTAATTATGACGTTTATGTGGAGGGGAAAGCCACCTCAGGTAGCGACCAAAGCAAAAACAATATGTCAGGATGTGAGGAACGGAGCCCTGGGAGCAATAGACGTACGGCTGCTGTACAGGAGCTTACGAATAGGCAGTGTGGAACATACGTCAAGACAAGATAGAATATGGTCCAAAAATGCGCATGAAAGATGCTTACTACTCAAGCGAGATGATTTATTAAAGACTCATTTCACACGACTGGACCTCGAGGCGTTTAGATGAACGCTTTTCTACATAGATAGATTGCTGGATTTTCGTGCGGTGAATAAACTGACTGAACCTGCAGGAGCATCGCAAATATGGCGAGAAATGTTGTGGCCTAGCTCTCACATCAGTGCCGATACCCGTCCCATATTTAAAAACAAATACACTACTGAGGGATACAATATGTCGCAGACGTAGTGGAGAACAACTGTGATATATTTACTTTCGACAGATTCCGGCAAAGCTTTCCTACATGCAGGACAAATGCTATGAGAGTGTTCGGGATTGTCAGTACCATACCGGTGCAGTGGAAAAGCAACATGAGGGATTCACGCGGGAGGCCGATAGCTCCCAGTGAAAGGGTGAAATGCGCTGAGGATATACGTCCAGGAAAAAACCTGCCGATTACCGAATTAAGAGCAAAAGGCTGCCATCGACTGCAAATAAATAAATGAATATCAACGGCCTTTTACGGGTGAGAATACAAAGGGATGGACTCAACACTTTGGCATAGCGTTTAGCTCTTACACCAAATCGACAAAGTTACAATCGTTCCAATTCCAGTTAGTTCATCGCTGCATTCCAACAATGAGATTGTTGCATGCTCGTCGACTTGTGAACAGCCCCATTTGTCAACATTGTGAATCCATTGCCATGACAAAATCATTGCTTCTACTCTCAAGAATATTTGTGCGACGCTTTTAGGATGGAGTATTTATATTCACAAACAAAACTACATACCCAGATAGATCGATTGCAGCTTACATAACACATTGTTCGGTGTATTTGGGGGACTAGCAGTCATCAATTTGGCAACATTGCTTGCAAAACATTACTTACACATATGCAAAACACAGGGACAAGAGATATTGTTTCATGCTTTCCAAGAATACTTTAACAGTGTCTGAGCCACTGAAAGGACGGCTGCTGTAAACTGTGATGATGCATTGGAAGCGTTCAGAGCCTAATGGAGACTGGGTGGACAACGATTGGCCCGAAAGCAATGATGTGCGTGATGTGTGCAATGCTGTGCGGTGTTGAGAGGGTATGGTGGCCTGCAAGATGCTAAGTTAATCCGCTTGCGTTGTGCTTGTTAGATACTGGATGGACGTGCTTAAGCGTAATGGTTTTGTGTAGGCCGATTACGTGCGATTATTTGAAAATTTGTTCAACGCGGTCGGGGAATCCCGACTGGTGTTTGTAGCGGTATGTAGCGTATGTAGCGGTATGTAGCGGTATGTAGCGGTATGTAGCGGTATGTAGCGGTATGTAGTGTATGTAGTGTATGTAGTGTATGTAGCGTATGTAGTGTATGTAGTGTATGTAGTGTATGTAGTGTATGTAGCGTATGTAGTGTATGTAGCGTATGTAGCGTATGTAGCGTATGTAGTGTATGTAGCGGTATGTAGCGTATGAAAATACATAAAAATGGCCACAATTATAGCTGCCTCCGGGCACAGTCTTCCTATTCCCACACCGCGACTGCTACGCCACAATCAACGATCTAGCTATAGCGAGGCAAATCTAACCATTTTCGCACTTACCAAGTTTCTTCCTTCTCCGCTCTTTCTTCCTTCGTCTCTCCTCGCGCAGTTTCTTCTTACGCTCCTTCCTGAGCCGACGTTCTTTGATCCAGGGCAGTTCACCGATGGGGCTGGACTCGATGGACAGGTACAGTGACGCCGTGGCGCTCCCAGCTGCGGCATGAGGACAGGTACAGTGACGCCGTGGCACTCCCAGCTGCGGCATGAGGACAGGTACAGTGACGCCGTGGCACTCCCAGCTGCGGCATGAGGACAGGTACAGTGACGCCGTGACACTCCCAGCTGCGGCATGAGAACAGGTACAGTGACGCCGTGACACTCCCAGCTGCGGCATGAGGACAGGCACACTGACGCCGCGGCACTCCCAGCTGCGGCATGAGGACAGGTACAGTGACGCCGTGACACTCCCAGCTGCGGCATGAGGACAGGTACAGTGACGCCGTGACACTCCCAGCTGCGGCATGAGGACAGGTACAGTGACGCCGTGACACTCCCAGCTGCGGCATGAGGACAGGTACAGTGACGCCGTGGCACTTCCAGCTGCGGCATGAGGACAGGTAAAGTGACGCCGTGACACTCCCAGCTGCGGCATGAGGACAGAGCTGTGTCAGCTGTGAGCGGCCATGACAGAACGCACCTACACAAACCTGCCAGGGACGGGCAGGGGCATGGCTGATGTCGACTATTCCTGCCTTTTCGGCCTTCACCGAAGCGATGGCCTCCAGCGCATTCTTAAACCGCGTTGTTGGAGGACAGTTTGGTTGGGTTAAACAGCGAGTTGGGTACTGGTCAGCTACCTGAACCAACACCGTGGGCACACACGGATATCTGATGCACGCACCCACCGACGTGTGATACCGCCGATCTGTGACACCCGATGATATTTGACACTGGCCGGTGAGTGATGCCTGCCGATCTGTGATCGACATGTGATACTCGCCGGTGTGTAATGTTCATTAATATGCAGGATTCACTAAAGTGCGATACTCCAGATAAACATGGCCATCAACACTTGATGCCCACCGACGTGTGATGTCCATCACCGTGTGATGCTCACCGACATGTGATGCACACCGACATGTGATACCCATCACCGTGTGATACCCAACATATGATGTCCATCACCGTGTGATACCCACCGACATGTGATACCCACCGACATGTGATGTCCATCACCGTGTGATACCCACCGACATGTGATACACATCACCATGTGATACCCACCGACATGTGATACCCATCACCGTGTGATACCCACCGACATGTGATACACATCACCATGTGATACCCACCGACATGTGATACCCATCACCGTGTGATACCCAACATGTGATGTCCATCACCGTGTGATACCCACCGACATGTGATGCCCATCACCGTGTGATACCCATCGACATGTGATACCCATCACCGTGTGATACCCATCGACATGTGATACCCATCACCGTGTAATACCCACCGACATGTGATACCCATCACCGTGCGATACCCACTGACATGTGATGCCCATCACCGTGTGATACCCAACATGTGATGTCCATCACCGTGTTATACCCACCGACATGTTATACCCATCATCATGTGATACCCAACATGTGATGTCCATCACCGTGTGATACCCACCGACATGTGATACCCATCACCGTGTGATACCCACCGACATGTGATATCCATCACCGTGTGATACCCATCGACATGTGATACCCATCACCGTGTAATACCCACCGATATGTGATACCCATCACCGTGTGATACCCACCGACATGTGATACCCATCACCGGTATGTGATACCCATCACCGTGTGATACCCAACATATGATGTCCATCACCATGTGATACCCACCGACATGTGATACCCATCACCGTGTGATACCCAACATGTGATGTCCATCACCGTGTGATACCCACCGACATGTGATACCCATCACCATGTGATACCCACCGACATGTGATACCCATCACCGTGTGATGCCCACCGATATGTGATACCCATCACCGTGTGATACCCAACATGTGATGTCCATCACCGTGTGATACCCACCGACATGTGATACCCATCACCATGTGATACCCACCGACATGTGATACCAAACATGTGATGTCCATCACCGTGTGATACCCACCGACATGTGATACCCATCGACATGTGATGCCCATCACCGTGTAATACCCACCGACATGTGATACCCATCACCGTGTGCTACCCACCTACATGTGATAGCCATCACCGTGTGATACCCATCACCGTGCAATACCCATCACCGGGTAATACCCACCGATGCAGGTGTATCTGCCGGCGTCGCGGATCTCCACCTCACGCACGGACACCTGGCCGTTCGGCTTGAGTCGATACTTCCGTCCGCCTACCAGACGCACGCTGTTCTTTGTCCATACGATCTTTCTCCTGCCGACACAAAGGTGCTCAGACATCTCCCGGACGCCTACGTGCTACCTCCACGCAGATACACACACGCATACGTGCATTAATGTATGAATGCATACCACGTATGACCAAGCACGTGGTACAGCTTTCTGCGAACCTTCATCTAGAAACGGAACCACGTGGACCCCCGCTTCACATGCACTGTGCAAGTGAAGTCATGTCACGTGTCGCTCAACTCTCATCGACTTCCAACCTCAACCCAGATCCATTTTGCGTCACTCCTGTTACAGTCAGCACCGTCATCGGGTCGAGTCTCTCGCTCTTCGGATTACAAAATACCGCTTCCACGGGCTCGGCTCAGTGGCAGTGACCCGCTCTCCGGATATACAATATACCGCGTCCAGTGACCTGCACAGTGGCAGTGACCCGCTCTCCGGATATACAATATACCGCTTCCAGTGACCGGCTCGGTGGCAGTGACCCGCTCTCCGGATATACAACATACCGCTTCCATTGAGCGGCTCGGTGGCGGTGACCCACTTTCCGGATATACAACATACCGCTTCCAGTGAATGACCCACTTTCCGGATATACAATATACCGTCTCCAGTGAACGGCTCGGTTGCGGTGACTCGCTCTCCGGATATACAACATACCGCTTCCAGTGACTGGTTTTGTGACAGTGACCCACTCTCCGGATATACAACATACCGCTTCCAGTGACCGGCTCGGTGGCGGACCTTGATACGTCCAGAGGGCACAGCCTACAAGGCGGCGTAAATGGCCTTTGTGGTCCGAAGCGCCTCTATGCTCACTCTTCCCCTTCCTCAGCCTACGTCACACCATGGCTCGGCAAAGTACCCACGGAAAATCCAAGTACTCTCACCACATCTGACTGCTAATTTCCATATAAACATTCCGCGGAAAATTCAGCCGACCGTAGTCAAGCATGTTATATTATTAAAACACTGCGTTCTCAAGTCTTAGATGGAATGAACGATTTTTCATCAAGATGTGTAATTAAGATATGCAATATGCTTTCCGAACCAATTGAAATCGTACGATGGGAATGAATTCGCCGAAGGAAGTCATTACCGGCTGAATTTAGGCTTCAGGAAGTCCAGAAATCCGGCTATTCGCCAGACAACTTCAGTTGTAGGAGGACGTGTAGGTAAACCAATTCAACCACGATTATAATATGGAAGAAAGGAAAATAAATTGTTAATTTGCCTGCAGGGAAACGGTAGGAAATTGTCATCGGGACCCGTAGGGATCCGGTCGGTAATTGCCATCGGCACCTGCAGGGATACCGTCGGTGGTCGGAAATTGCAATTGGTGCCTGTGGGGATATGGTCGGTAATTATCATCGGCGCCTGTAAGGGTATGGTCGGTAATTGCCATCGGTGTCTGCAGGGATAGGGTCGGCAGTTGGTAATTCTCGTCGGCGCCTGTGGGGATATGGTCGGTAATTATCATCGGCGCCTGTAAGGGTATGGTCGGTAATTGCCATCGGTGTCTGCAGGGATAGGGTCGGCAGTTGGTAATTCTCGTCGGCGCCTGTGGGATTATGGTCGGTAATTGCCACCGGCGCTTGTAGGGATGCGGTCTGTGGTCGATAATTGCCACCGGCGTCTGCAGGGATGCGGTGGTCGGTGATCGGTAATTGCCATCGGTGCCTGCAGGGATAGAGTCGGTAGTTGGCAATTCTCGTTGGTGCCTGTGGGGATATGGTCGGTAATTGCCACCGGCGCCTGTAGGGATGCGGTCTGTGGTCGATAATTGCCACCGGCGTCTGCAGGGATGCGGTGGTCGGTGGTCGGTAATTCCCATCGGCGCAGCTTTAGTCGAAAGCCGTGAACGGAAACTGTGCTGGGAGGATGGAAGAATAACGGCACGGCGATTGCTGAGAAGTGGCGTCTAAGCGGCCGCTGAACGTTGTGCTCCGCCATCTTGGTAATTATTGACGCACAGGATGTAGCTCTGAAGTTCGGGGAATTAGACGAGTCTCATGCTCTTTGCAGATTAAGTCGACAATGGAGCGTTCTCATGAATCCGTGAAGTGGGATGGATAATTAAGTGTCTGATCATGTGAAATGTGGTGTCGTCGACGGCGGGGAAGCCGACCTCCGGCACTCTGATGCTGTGCCTTCACCTGCGCCACCGCATCCGTGAACAGTCGAGACAAAATGGCATGACCGAGAAGCAGTCGAGATAAAATAGGATGTCCCAGAAGCAGTCCAGAGAAAATGTGAAGTCCCACATGTTGAAGCCAGAACGGATCGATCGCTATACAGAAAAATACGTTTTTCCGCATCGGGCAAGTTCTACAACAGGCGCAACAATACCATTGGCGGAGATTCCAAAATTTGCTTTCAACTAGTTGACTAGGGTAGGGTTAGGAAGAAAACCACAGCCAATGTTTAAAACCCAGCGAACCAGGATATCTATGAGTGTACGAATAGCTTAAAGCAATGGCTTCTGTACCAACTGTTTCCCGACAAATCTGCTCGTTTATATAGACATTGCTGATAAAAGTCAGCACATTGAAGGGAAATCAGCACCCTGCCAGCATCTTGACAAAGGAGTGAACACCGCCGTGCTTCCAGCGCTCGGACACAAGTTCGCCTACTATCGAACCGGAGCACGCCACCAAGACACAGAACCGGCACGGAAGCGGCTTTTGCAGTTAAGATGATTGCAATTATTAGAACTAGAGAGGCCGATTTCCCGCTGTCATGTCTTCAGTATCGCACCGCTTGGTTACTTAGTTATTGGGGGTTTGGGCGCATCAACTGAATTGGTTATACAGCGCCCATAACGAATCCACACAGTCTGGTTCATTGCTCTCACTGTTCTGGTGTTCTCACTGTTCTCATTGTTCTGGCATTTTCACTGTTCTCACTGTTCTGGTGTTCTCACTGTTCTCATTGTTCTCACTGTTCTCATTGTTCTGGAATTTTCACTGTTCTCACTGTTCTGGTGTTCTTACTATTCTCACTGCTCTAGTATTCTCACTGTTTTGGTATTCTCATTGTTCTCACTTTTCTGGTGTTCTCACTGTTCTCACTGTTCTGGTATTCTCACTGTTCTCACTGTTCTGGTATCCGTATTGCTCACGTTGGCGGCAGACACCACCGGTACACATTACTCAGCTGGTGCAGTAGCGTGTGGCCGACACTGAGACACGGCAGGCCTATTCGCTGCAGGAACTCAACAAATTTCAGGTGACAAATTCAGGCGATATTCTGCAACATACGTTCCTCATTAACTCACTTGCTCACTGACTAACTGTGAAGTCCACCAATGTTATATGTTGTGGATGGATGGATTGTGGCCTTACGACGCACTCAGCAGCAGAGGCCATATGACGTCGCCTGCCTCTCACCCCGGCAGGAAGGGACATCGCGTGGAATCGAACACCTTACCTCTGGCGTGCTAGACGGTCAGCTTAATGTTATACATTGTATTTGGTGCGAAATTGGACAGATAATATGCTATCTAGATGAAGGCAAGTGGGATTTCATACCTATACATTATAAACCGTCTGCCGTCAATTCGTTCGCAGGACTCTGCGCTGAGCTGGTTTAGATTACCTTGAATGTGAATGAGGACATGTACATTTTGGCAAGTGGGGTTAAATAGATAATCATCTTTTAAATCCGTAAAAGTTGATCCCTACTTGCAAGCTTACCTTCCCCGCCCCACCAACATTTGGGAGTCGAGAAGCATTAAACAAAACTGCGCCCAGCCTTGGTTCGTGTTACCTAAGGTGACCGACAGGCTCACCAGGTCAGAGACAATTGACCTCTTTCTGCGCCGCGCCTCCCGTTTCTGTCTCTTCTAGCCGCGGCGATCTCTCGACCTGTGATGCGATCAATGGCGATCAGAGCGGCTTTGAGCGCGGCAATCAAACGAGCTAACTGAAGCAGTGCCGAGTCGCGGCACAATTTCTCCTGCTCAAAGACCCGTGTGCCAATGGCACGTGGCACTGCGCAGAGGATTCACTCGGAGTGGTTACCACCCGGCAACTTCTGACATCACACACGTGGACAGGCGAGACCTGCGACCGCCGATGCTGCAGCGGCGGAATCACTCATTCGATAGGAAAGCTTGTTCCCGACGGCTTGAAACATTTGATTTTCACGTCAGTGGTTTGTGGCATGGACTGCATTTGGTGTGCAGTCGCCGCAACTTCCACGGTGCGGAAGCGGTCAGCTGTGCACCTCCTGACGTCACCCAGAGGTTCTGCCGACCTTCGTGAGAGTGCTGGCTGGTCTAAATTGTTTTCGTAATAAACATTATGCACTGGTGTTTGTTCAAAGCGAGGTGAGTACAGCAGGGTAAAAACATGACAAGCAGCGCGAAAAGGAGAATCGGGAACACTTGAGATTGAGCATGAACCGCGCGAGTCGACACCACCGAAGCCGCATACATTTACCGTTCACCAAACATGCCGTAACAGGAAAAGGATTCAGTAAGCAAGTGCTGAAATATGAAATAGCTACATATGTGGACAGATGATAGATAGGAACTTCATGATGTGCACACACAAACACACACTATGTATGTATATATATATATATATATATATATATATATATATATATATTGAGTACTATTTTGACAAGTTATACGTAAGTGGCACAATGATAAAACACGCACGCACGTATATATATTTTTGGTGGAAATATAGTTTTTATCATTGTGCCACTTACGTATATATATATATATATATATATATATATATATATATATATATATATATATATATATATATATATATATACATATATAAATATACATAGATATATCTACATATATATATATATATATATATATATATATATATATATAATATATATATGTATATATACCTATATATATATATGTGTGTGTGTGTGTGTGTGTGTGTGTGTGTGTGTGTGTGTGTGTGTGTGTGTGCGTGCGTGCGTGCGTGCGTGCGTGCGTGCGTGCGTGCGTGCGTGCGTGCGTGCGTGCGTGCGTGCGTGCGTGCGTGCGTGCGTGCGTGCGTGCGTGCGTGCGTGTCGAAACACGACAATTCTACCGGGCAGTCGACTGATCAGTTTTGATACCAACCCATTGTTTACCGTGGTGATTGTGGGTGAAACTGCCCAACTATGGAAAGAAATTCTTCCGGACTTGAATTTGGGTCTTCCAGTGACCAATAAGAAACTGATGGATGTCATTAGGCTGGCGATGTGTGATAACGTATCATCCAATAATGTATTTCTTATAGTAAAAACATGGATTAGTCATGGAAAATTTTCGGTCACAGATACTGGTGAGCCGGCTCGTGGAATATTTTGACATCGGACTTCTTAATTGAATAGCGCTACCGAACATGGTTTGGCGTAGGTACGTTGATCACTTGTTCTGGATCTGGCGTAACCACGTTTATTTTGCCATTTGTCTTATCCAGTTTGAACAAACACTATTCCTGCATCCAATTCAAGGGGAGGTGAGAAGCAAACTGTCAGATTCCAATTGCAAAGTTTTGGTACATATAAGGGTAACAAAACTGAATTTCTCTATGTACAGAACACCAATTAATTCTAACGCTTATGCCCATTACTACTGGTGGTTATTGGCTTTACGTCACGTCGACCGTTGGATCATGTTGTCCCATCATGACAATTGCTAGAAACATGAATTTTATTATTATTATTATTAGTTATATTAGTAGTATTATTACTATCATCACTCATAGTACATTATTGTAATCGCGACAACATGCTGTCTGTGCATTATTGGCCCATACTTGCTCAATGTATTGACAGAGTTTAGATTAGAGGTGACGGACAAGCTAAGTAAGCGTGAGAGGTCGCCAGCCTACCTGTCGAAGTGCTTGACCGGGCATTTGAGCTTCACGGTCGTTCCCTCATAGACAGTGGCGGCGCCGCCGATCTTGAGGGTCACTCGTCTCTGGATTGTCTCTTGCTCGTACGACTGTCGACACAATATCATTGTGAACGTCGAAAAACACAAGCTTCACACACCATTCAGGCACATCATCCCGGTGACATCATTACATACACATCATTCAGGCACACCATTCCGAGCACATCATACCAGGCACATCATCCCAGGCTCATGATTCCAGGCACATCATCCCAGCATCACCCCACGCACATCATCCCAGACACATGATTCCAGGCACATCATCCCAGGCACATCATCCCACGCACATCATCCCAGACACATGATTCCAGGCACATCATCTCAGGGACATCATCCCAGCATCACCCCAGGCACATCATTCCAGGCACATCATCTCAGGGACATCATCCCAGCATCACCCCAGGCACACATATCCCAGGCTCATGATTCCAGGCACATCATCCCAGCATCACCCCACGCACATCATCCCAGACACATGATTCCAGGCACATCATCTCAGGGACATCATTCCAGGCACATCATCCCAGGGACATCATCCCAGCATCACCCCAGGCACATCATTCCAGACACATCATCACAGGCACATGATTCCAGGCACATCATCCCAGGGACATCGTTCCAGACACATCATCCCAGGCACATCATTCCCGGCACAAACAGGTGACACCTGGAACCGAGGGCACAGCCAACGCGGGCAAGCGCGCGGAATGTCTCCTCACTCTGTTGAATACCCCTTGTCCTGTGACTGAGGCAGGCCAACCACAAGCCGTGTGGTTACATGCCAAAATACACCCGACTCGCCTGACACGCCTGGCTTGCTCTTCCTGTGATACTCCCGCTGTTTTCGGAACACCCGCTCTGCAAGCCTTTCGCAAATAGTCTCCACTCCAAGCGCATCAGTTGTACGTAATCGCCTTTCTTATGACATTATTAGTCGTACATCTGAGAAGTGCGCAGTCCGGGTGTGTGGCGGCCGATGCCAATGCCCCGAGGTGGAAGATAGGAGAAAACTTATCCCGTATACGACACCCACATGAGCTGATGTGGGAATCACTTCGCCAGAGAGTGCCAGTGCTGCGTCGTCTTTGGTGCGGCACAGTGTTCAGGCCCCACGAGGAGGAAAATACCGCCGGAATGGTAAATATATACCAGATCATGGGAGGCCAGCTGACAGGACCAGAATGCGTCAGCTTACCGGACCAAACAGTCAGCTGACGGACCAGGGAAGGTTAAGTGATGGGACCGGGGAGGGTTGGCTGAACGGACCAGGGAGGGTTGCCTGACAGGATCAAGGGGGGGGTTGGCTGAACGGACCAGGGAGGGTTGACTGAACGGACCAGGAAGGGTTGCCTGACTGGACCAAAGAGAGCTTACTAGACATATCTGATGAAGTTAGCTAAACGGATTGCATACAGCCTGCTGAAATTTGAGTGCAGTTGATAGACCACTGGATCATGGACCTCCCGAAATGTTTGACTTCCTAATATATAAAAACAAGTGTTTCGGTGTACTTTTGAAGGAGCAAAACATGTGCCTTTCGTGCGCCACCCACTTTAATTGTTCGAACGTCTCTATTACATATTTGTTAGATTTGTCGAGCTTGCAGTTTTCATGCCATGCATTGCCCACGAAACAATTTTCTACTTTCATTCTCTACCTTGGCTTCTTCGAGTATCAGCTTCAATTCTCACATTATGCCTTGGTCCCCCAAAATAATTTTATGAGTGAATTCTGGTCGGCGTAGCCAGATAAAGATGAGCAACCAGACTAGTAATTCGAGTGTACACATGTAGAGCTGGGGGTTCCTTGTACATTGTATGCACATTCACCGAGCTGCATCCAGGCGCTTCCCACGCCTGGCTGATGTACGTCAACTGGCTGAACACGCTCCTTTCAGCTCACGGCAATGCAGAAGTGCATGAATAAAATCGGTGGTCCATGCCACTCCAAGGCTCCACGAAACGTTAGTCATTGGACAGAGCAGCACGATACGTGCTTGAAGTGAAACGTATGCCACAGGACTGTCGCCGCTTCACGGTGCATCACTCGCGCACTGCTGACAGCAAGCCGGCTGGCGTCCAGAAGGCGCTGCGTCGGCTACAGGAGCTGAAGCGGACGGATGGTGGGAAGAGCTGCCCGTGTGACTGTGCAGTGACTGTGTGAGTGGCCGGGCAGCTGTCGTTCGGACGGATGGTGGGAAGAGCTGCCCGTGTGACTGTGCAGTGACTGTGTGAGTGGCCGGGCAGCTGTCGTTCGGACGGATGGTGGGAAGAGCTGCCCGTGTGACTGTGCAGTGACTGTGTGAGTGGCCGGGCAGCTGTCGTTCGGACGGATGGTGGGAAGAGCTGCCCGTGTGACTGTGCAGTGACTGTGTGAGTGGCCGGGCAGCTGTCGTTCGGACGGATGGTGGGAAGAGCTGCCCGTGTGACTGTGCAGTGACTGTGTGAGTGGCCGGGCAGCTGTCGTTCGGACGGATGGTGGGAAGAGCTGCCCGTGTGACTGTGCAGTGACTGTGTGAGTGGCCGGGCAGCTGTCGTTCGGACGGATGGTGGGAAGAGCTGCCCGTGTGACTGTGCAGTGACTGTGTGAGTGGCCGGGCAGCTGTCGTTCGGACGGATGGTGGGAAGAGCTGCCCGTGTGACTGTGCAGTGACTGTGTGAGTGGCCGGGCAGCTGTCGTTCGGCCGGATGGTGGGAAGAGCTGCCCGTGTGACTGTGCAGTGACTGTGTGAGTGGCCGGGCAGCTGTCGTTCGGACGGATGGTGGGAAGAGCTGCCCGTGTGACTGTGCAGTGACTGTGTGAGTGGCCGGGCAGCTGTCGTTCGGACGGATGGTGGGAAGAGCTGCTCGTGTGACTGTGCAGTGACTGTGTGAGTGGCCGGGCAGCTGTCGTTCGGCCGGATGGTGGGAAGAGCTGCCCGTGTGACTGTGCAGTGACTGTGTGAGTGGCCGGGCAGCTGTCGTTCGGACGGATGGTGGGAAGAGCTGCCCGTGTGACTGTGCAGTGACTGTGTGAGTGGCCGGGCAGCTGTCGTTCGGACGGATGGTGGGAAGAGCTGCCCGTGTGACTGTGCAGTGACTGTGTGAGTGGCCGGGCAGCTGTCGTTCGGACGGATGGTGGGAAGAGCTGCCCGTGTGACTGTGCAGTGACTGTGTGAGTGGCCGGGCAGCTGTCGTTCGGACGGATGGTGGGAAGAGCTGCCCGTGTGACTGTGCAGTGACTGTGTGAGTGGCCGGGCAGCTGTCGTTCGGCCGGATGGTGGGAAGAGCTGCCCGTGTGACTGTGCAGTGACTGTGTGGAGTGGCCGGGCAGCTGTCGTTCGGACGGATGGTGGGAAGAGCTGCCCGTGTGACTGTGCAGTGACTGTGTGAGTGGCCGGGCAGCTGTCGTTCGGACGGATGGTGGGAAGAGCTGCCCGTGTGACTGTGCAGTGACTGTGTGAGTGGCCGGGCAGCTGTCGTTCGGCCGGCGTACGCTGTGTCCACAGTAAACACGGTGGCCGACGACTGCAGGGACAAAGGGCACCGAGCCACGCCATGTTGGCGCGTAGGCCGCGGACCAGCCGACCAGCCGGCCGCTCCTGACCAGCCGTAGGCCGCGGACCAGCCGACCAGCCGGCCGCTCCTGCAGCTGCTCCAGACAGCCGCACTGTCCACCAGGAGGGGTGCGATCCATCTGCCTCTGGAGCTGTTCCAGACAGCCGCAGGGGTACGATCAATTTTCCTCTGCAGCTGCTCGAGTCAACTCCACCGTTCTGCGAAGACGGCCACCGGGAGGGACGGGGGTTGGGGCACACATCGTCAAATTACCACTGTCATGATGTCTCAGCGCTGGATGACGCACGAAGCGGAACTTGAACCGCCAATAACGTGGGCTTGTGAACCCGCGCCTACGCCATTATCTACTGTCCAACCATCGATCCTTACTTTTCTAAACTTATTATCAGAGCGTGGCACAGCGTTGTGCTATAAAATGCCGAGATATCAGTGTGTTTGGTCGTGCCGACGACGAGACTGGGATGTATCTTCAGACCATATGTACTGAAAGAAAAATAAAACCAGATAGCAATGCAGGGAGGAACACAGGAAGAGAGGAGGGGGACAGGGGAAAAAGAGAATTGAAGAGGAGGGTGACAGAGGAAAAAGAGAATTGAAGAGGAGAGAGACAGAGAGACAGAGAGAGATGGATAGATGGATAGATGGATAGATGGAGAGATGGAGAGATGGAGAGATGGAGAGATGGAGAGATGGAGAGATGGAGAGATGGAGAGATGGAGAGATGGAGAGATGGAGAGATGGAGAGATGGAGAGAGAGGAGAGAGAGAGAGAGAGAGAGAGAGAGAGAGAGAGAAAAAAAAAAATGAGAGAGAGAGAGAGAGAGAGAGTGAGTGTGTGTGTGTGTGTGTGTGTGTGTGTGTGTGTGTGTGTGTGTGTGTGTGTGTGCGTGCGCGGACGCCTGGAATCTGTTGAGTTGTTAATCGAAACTTCACACATTGCGAAGTGGCCGGAAGTTGGTTTTTGATGAGTGAACTCAGCGGATAGTCACTCGAGCAAGCACCAACACGTCGAAACACGACGGCGGTTCGGTGGAATATCCCAGGCAGCAGAATCGGAAGTGCACTTGGACGGCCGGTCTGGTCTCGTGCCGTCCCGAGACAAGCCCAGCCGATCCGCACCGGTCTCGTCTGGTCTGTGGCGGTGTCGGGTCAGTCACATCTTGTCTGTAGCACTGATCGCATCTGGCCTGTGGGACCGGTTCCGTCTGGTCCGTAGGGCCGGTCTGACCAGTAGGACCGGCCCCGTCTGGTCTGTAGGACCAGTCCCGTCTAGCTCGTAAAACAAGTTTAGTCTGGATTGAGGCGGTGCAGCGCCATTTTCAGGCACCCTGTGCGCGTTACCCTCAGCACCAGGTGCACCTGTCCGGTTGAGGTGCACCAGGTGCACCTCAACACAAGCTGACTACACGGACGCGGAGCCACCAAGGCCGCGCCGTCCGCTCTGAGCCACAGCTGAGGTGGTCCGGTGCCGCGGCCACACGGGCTGCTGATCAGGCGGCCTGGTGACGTCGAGACGTCCTCCGTGGGCTCACGACTGTAACTGTAGCCGTGTCGAGGTGCAGCCGCCGCCACACTTCCGCCCCAGGTGGTCGTGCCCAGACAGAGCTGGCTCGGGTCGAAAGGTCTCGAATTCGGAAAGTCTGAAGGTCTTGGGGTCGAAAGGTCCTGAAGTTCAGAAAGTCTTGAGGTCGCAGTTCCTATCCACCATCGATGATAAGCTCCAAATGTGGCACTGAGTGCTTGGAGTCTGGGTACCGAGTCCGTCAGGCAACTCATCATGCATGGGTGCGATGATGACGGTGACGTTGGACACTGGAACAATGTGACAGTGCCGCTGTGTCAGCATGATGATGATGATGATGATGCTGATGATGTGGTGGTGGTCGTGGACAGTAGGATGGTGGTGGTGATGGTGGTGGCGGTGGTTTTGGTTTTGGTTGTGTTGTTGTTGTTGATGCTGCTGTCGTTGGTGGCGGTGGTGCTGCTGTCGTTGGTGGTGGTGGTGGTGGTGGACAGTGGGATGGTGGTGTAGCAAACTATGCGTCGGCACTGCTGCAACGAGGGGACAATGCGACGAACATAGACATGTCCATTCTTATGGTGGTATGTACAAGGGCACCTGGAAAGCATGCATAACAAACTACAACAGAAGTGGCCGCCTTGACATTTAAAGACAGTGAGATGAACGGCTAGCCAGCGTGCCCTGAGAGATAATCACGAAATTTCAAGCGCAAGAAGCCACGCGCTACCTGACATGACGGTAAGCCTTTATGGCACAATGACGTCATGAGGTATGGCGATGGAATGACTATAGGTGGCATTCCAGATTGGGATACTAAGCAATTGGAGATGATCTGAGCTGATCCTACTGGTCGAAATCCATCACATTCCACCATCTTTTGCAGTTTCGTTCAAGTTCTTTAGCGTCAGGTTGAACGGCATACAAATATAGACAATACAGGTACTTTCAGCCACAGCCATAAGCATCTCCAGTCGTAAGACACAGTGACTGTTCTGGGCAATTGCCGAGTCCAGGCAAATAACCACCCTGGCTAAAACACTATATGCAGAGCCAGTGGCATTGGCATTACTACTGACAACATTGCCAAATTGTTGTCTCTCGTCGAAAGCTAGGTGCCAAATTTGGCCTCGTGTGTGTCAAAAGCCTACCTGTGCCAATTACTAAGTTTGACAGCGTCTGAGTTGAAATGCCGCCACATTTAATGAGTAGCCTTAGATAATCCATATGCGATAACTGACGTAATTGTCAGGCTGAACGAGCCGAACCCTCCCAGCAACCACACCGGCTTGCATGACGAACCCGATTTGGCATCAGAAGCTGCCGTATGCCCACCACGCGGATCTCAGACTATTCAATCAAATCGAACCACCCGCCTTCGCATCGGTCGTCAAGCGCTCAGCTTAATTATAGGTTCAGTGAGCCCACTTATGAAAAGGTCAACCGAATTAAACAACGCTACGAGCAAATATTGCCATGGCTGCGGCGGCTTGGATGGATTACGATCTCAACTCGGGATGCTGCATGCAGTTACTACGCTTTCTACTGGGGATATTACATACAGTGACTACGCTGTTTGCGATGCTTTTCTTCTTCACATCTGTGTCCTGCTTCACAACGCTTCTGACAACGGGGAGGGAGGGGGAGGGGCTGCGGTCCGCAGACGCGGGACACTAATCGAGGTGGTGGTTATTGGTTTTACGACACATCAACCATTGCGTCATGCAGCGTCGCCAATCTATCACGCCGATTAACCGCGGGTGAAGAGTAGCGACAGGTGAGACTCGAACCCACAATCTTTCGATTGTGAGACGGGCAACCTGTCCCTCACGCGCTGATGGAAGCCGGCCGTGAAGCTGAAGAGCGAGCTCACGGAGGTCGGGACCCCAACGACTTCAACTGGCCGTCGCTCTGAACACCTCCCTCACCTCTCGAGCCCGCTTGGTCGCTCGGATTTGAGAGCACATCACATTCAGCGGCTAAACAGCGTCAATGTCATGCCGCCGTGATCGACCTCGATCGACCCCGATCGACCCAGATCGACCCAGATCGACCCCGATCGACCTCGATCTCCTATGGATGTCGCGTCGTCCCGAAACGGCTACATAGGTGGTCCAGACCAAGGTGGTCCAGACGAAGGTGGACCCAAAGGTGGTCCCAAAGGGTTCCTGCTCAACTGACGGAACCCTCACACAAGGCCGACTTACTAGCGCGTAATGTCCTCAAGATCTGCCCACAGCGCCAATGCTAAGCACAGCTTCATAGATCACGTGCTATGCGCGAGACGGATGGTGGGAACCGACGGGAGCAAGAAGCCGATCCAGTATGGGCGAAGTTTGACAGGTTAAAATATAGGTCATTCTATGGCCCGATTGGTTTGAGTTGGATAATGCGCCAGGTGAGCACCACCACGTCACAAGTATTTCTTGTCTTGTGTATGTGTGTGTGGGGGGGAAGTGAAAGCCGTTTGCAATGATCAGTTAAAATATGGTAGCCATGCTCGTTACGTCCTGATGTTTCTTCGATCGATTACCTGGTGTGACAGCCCAGCAATGACCCTGCCCATTGGCGAGGTATATTCGGTCATCAGATCATGTGTCCATTGTCGTCGAAACCAAGCACGAACAATAAAGTGGAGCCTATTCAGACCAGCGGTATAATGCGTCCTTGAAGCATACAACACAGCAGGTTTTAAACTCGCAAATGTCTCAGCCTAAATATACTAAATGAACGCCACTAGCGTACGCTCGTTACCAGCAGGCTGCTCATTATTTCGAATGGACGTCATGATGTATAATGATACATTGCTCTTTCGCACCTTACTGACTAACTATAGTTTTCCCACTCCCCTTATTAACTTACGCAGCGCAGGCAACTGCAGCTGGTTGGAGGAATATTTACAACACTGACGCAGACATTTCTACCCCTTTCAGTCAGCACGGATCACAGGCTAGCCACAAAGCACCCGGTTAGATCCATCAAACTACCGCCACAGCTGCCGCAAGACAAACCACTGGCCGGCCCACCTGCTGCAAGACTAATGGGACATGTATATTGACCAGAGAACGCCCTTCACACTCAATAGAAGCGCCGACTGTGCCGCGCGCCATCCAGTGGCGGCAGCCAAAGCGGCCAGTGGCGGGAGACAGAGCGACCAGTGGCGGGAGACAGAGCGACCAGTGGCGGGAGGCAGAGCGGCCAGTGGCGGGAGGCAGAGCGGCCAGTGGCGGGAGACAGAGCGACCAGTGGCGGGAGGCAGAGCGGCCAGTGGCGGGAGGCAGAGCGACCAGTGGCGGGAGACAGAGCGGCCAGTGGCGGGAGACAGAGCGACCAGTGGCGGGAGGCAGAGCGGCCAGTGGCGGGAGGCAGAGCGGCCAGTGGCGGGAGACAGAGCGACCAGTGGCGGGAGGCAGAGCGGCCAGTGGCGGGAGGCAGAGCGGCCAGTGGCGGGAGACAGAGCGACCAGTGGCGGGAGACAGAGCGACCAGTGGCGGGAGACAGAGCGACCAGTGGCGGGAGACAGAGCGGCCAGTGGCGGGAGACAGAGCGACCAGTGGCGGGAGACAGAGCGGCCAGTGGCGGGAGACAGAGCGGCCAGTGGCGGGAGGCAGAGCGGCCAGTGGCGGGAGACAGAGCGACCAGTGGCGGGAGACAGAGCGACCAGTGGCCGGAGGCAGAGCGGCCAGTGGCGGGAGGCAGAGCGGCCAGTGGCGGGAGGCAGAGCGGTCAGTGGCAAGAGACAGAGCGACCAGTGGCGGGAGACAGAGCGGCCAGTGGCGGGAGGCAGAGCGACCAGTGGCGGGGAGACAGAGCGACCAGTGGCGGGAGACAGAGCGACCAGTGGCCGGAGGCAGAGCGGCCAGTGGCGGGAGGCAGAGCGGCCAGTGGCGGGAGGCAGAGCGGCCAGTGGCAGGAGGAAGACGCGCGAGTAGCACCACACTGGCACTGCCG
This sequence comes from Ashinkailepas kermadecensis, assembly GCA_034440615.1. Classification (NCBI taxonomy): domain Eukaryota; kingdom Metazoa; phylum Arthropoda; class Thecostraca; family Neolepadidae; genus Ashinkailepas; species Ashinkailepas kermadecensis. Next base: position 251,990 of record JAOTOM010004274.1, read on the forward strand.
GCAACGATCCGTCTCTGACGAGCGGCACATCTCCGGTGGGAGAAGCACAAAGCGAGTAACACCGTCCGTCAATTAACGGCACGGTGTGTCGGATCACAACCCACAGGACACTGCGACAGGGCAGTGCGACTGTATGGCGGCACAGTGTATCGCAGCCACAGGACACTGCGACAGGGCAGTGCGACTGTATGGCGGCACAGTGTATCGCAGCCACAGGACACTGCGACAGGGCAGTGCGACTGTATGGCGGCACAGTGTATCGGAGCCACAGGACACTGCGACAGGGCAGTGCGACTGTATGGCGGCACAGTGTATCGCAGCCACAGGACACTGCGGCAGGGCAGTGTGACTGTATGGCGGCACAGTGTATCGCAGCCACAGGACACTGCGACAGGGCAGTGTGACTGTATGGCGGCACAGTGTATCGGAGCCACAGGACACTGCGACAGGGCAGTGCGACTGTATGGCGGCACAGTGTATCGCAGCCACAGGACACTGCGACAGGGCAGTGCGACTGTATGGCGGCACAGTGTATCGAAGCCACAGGACACTGCGACAGGGCAGTGCGACTGTATGGCGGCACAGTGTATCGGAGCCACAGGACACTGCGACAGGGCAGTGCGACTGTATGGCGGCACAGTGTATCGGAGCCACAGGACACTGCGACAGGGCAGTGCGACTGTATGGCGGCACAGTGTATCGGAGCCACAGAACACTGCGACAGGGCAGTGTGACTGTATGGCGGCACAGTGTATCGGAGCCACAGGACACTGCGACAGGGCAGTGCGACTGTATGGCGGCACAGTGTATCGCAGCCACAGGACACTGCGACAGGGCAGTGCGACTGTATGGCGGCACAGTGTATCGGAGCCACAGTACACTGCGACAGGGCAGTGTGACTGTATGGCGGCACAGTGTATCGGAGCCACAGGACACTGCGACAGGGCAGTGCGACTGTATGGCGGCACAGTGTATCGCAGCCACAGGACACTGCGACAGGGCAGTGTGACTGTATGGCGGCACAGTGTATCGGAGCCACAGGACACTGCGACAGGGCAGTGCGACTGTATGGCGGCACAGTGTATCGGGAGCCACAGGACACTGCGACAGGGCAGTGCGACTGTATGGCGGCACAGTGTATCGCAGCCACAGGACACTGCGACAGGGCAGTGTGACTGTATGGCGGCACAGTGTATCGGAGCCACAGGACACTGCGACAGGGCAGTGCGACTGTATGGCGGCACAGTGTATCGCAGCCACAGGACACTGCGACAGGGCAGTGCGACTGTATGGCGGCACAGTGTATCGGAGCCACAGGACACTGCGACAGGGCAGTGCGACTGTATGGCGGCACAGTGTATCGGAGCCACAGGACACTGCGACAGGGCAGTGCGACTGTATGGCGGCACAGTGTATCGGAGCCACAGGACACTGCGACAGGGCAGTGCGACTGTATGGCGGCACAGTGTATCGGAGCCCACAGAACACTGCGACAGGGCAGTGTGACTGTATGGCGGCACAGTGTATCGGAGCCACAGGACACTGCGACAGGGCAGTGCGACTGTATGGCGGCACAGTGTATCGCAGCCACAGGACACTGCGACAGGGCGCGACTGATGGCGGCACAGTGTATCGGAGCCACAGTACACTGCGACAGGGCAGTGTGACTGTATGGCGGCACAGTGTATCGGAGACAGGACACTGCGACAGGGCAGTGCGACTGTATGGCGGCACAGTGTATCGCAGCCACAGGACACTGCGACAGGGCAGTGTGACTGTATGGCGGCACAGTGTATCGGAGCCACAGGACACTGCGACAGGGCAGTGCGACTGTATGGCGGCACAGTGTATCGGAGCCACAGGACACTGCGACAGGGCAGTGCGACTGTATGGCGGCACAGTGTATCGGAGCCACAGAACACTGCGACAGGGCAGTGTGACTGTATGGCGGCACAGTGTATCGGAGCCACAGGACACTGCGACAGGGCAGTGCGACTGTATGGCGGCACAGTGTATCGCAGCCACAGGACACTGCGACAGGGCAGTGTGACTGTATGGCGGCACAGTGTATCGCAGCCACAGGACACTGCGACAGGGCAGTGTGACTGTATGGCGGCACAGTGTATCGGAGCCACAGGACATGGTTTCGGGGCAGTGTGATGGTATGGAGGCGCAGTGTATCGGAGCCGCAGAACACTGTGACGGTTCCACAGACTTCCTATATTTTTGCTACAGCTGACAACTGAGCGCTGAACAAAATTAGTTATTTACTTCTCACTCGTTACAATGTTACGAACAAGCCGAGATGATACACCCATTCACGACTATGGATAGCCTCGCCGGGCCCAAGGGCAGATCTGTCCGCCTGTAGACTCCACTGGCCACGCCCTGATTACTCAGTTCCATCAACGGCCACACAATGCACACGGTATCGATCAGAGTATGTGCCTCAAGAAAACTTGACTGCTCCCAAGGAGACAAAATTGCGTCCCAGGAGATAAAATAAGTGCGCCACAAGGTAAGTGTTCACATGATTGTCAATGGTGGAGCAGTTCATCAGGCGTCGCTCCGGCTAGGATGACGATGGAGGTCCTTTCGTAGGGAGGCTCCCAGAAGAGCAGTGTCGCGTGCCCCCCATGCTCAAGAGCGACGCCAACAAGCATCAGAAGCCCACAAAGTTCAAGAAGAAAGAAGACAAGAAGAGCAAGAAGCAAGAAGACAAGAAGAAAGAAGAAGAGTAAGAAGACAGCAACGAACAGGAGCTCCAGGCACCATCGACGGGCACACCTGCAACTCGAGAAGAAAATCCACCCCCACCAGATCCCCAACTTCTCTCTGTCTCCCAGCTAATCTTGACCCTTCGGAGGAAACCTAACGGTGACGAGCCCACTGTTCTAGGCCACGGCGGCCGGGGCAGAGACCAAGGGGCAAAAGCACAACGAATCCAGGGTGCAACGAATCAGGGTATTTTCAGTAAGGAGGGTCACCTTGCCGGTGGAGCGGGCCAGACCCCTAACACTATGACATCCACACCAACGCCAACACGGCACACGGCGCCTTCCTAGTAGCACCGACACCGAATCGCGACATACCATCACACAAGAGTCTTCCGTCACTCTGGCAAAAACACCGCTCCACATCCTGAAACACACCACACTTCATCATCATTAGCATACCACCCACATCATCGTACGCACAGAATAGCGCCGACACACGAACGCTACTCGCCACAAACACATTCAACAGTCGGCGCTGTTCGTTCTCACTACAACGCACATTCAACACCAGCCGGGGCTACATTTCGCCCCAGAGCTGGATAAGCTTCCACTCGCCAACACAGCATCACTGCTCGACGCCACAGGCCTCCTCGACGCCACAGCAGCAGTAGACCACATACAACGGGAGGCTAGATCTACACACATCATGGTACAGACTTTCAACACACACCAGCTCCCACGACACGTACACACACACGACAAACGGTAGGAGGTACGTCATCACGTGTCTTTCCCCACTACGCTGCCACCGCTGCATGCGCTACGGTCACGGAAAACGTGAGTGCACGTGGCTGGAATCACGCTGTGGCCGGTG